>WBMZ01011734.1:137500-256240 GCA_013400975.1 Atrichornis clamosus | reverse complement strand
CACGGAGACACAGAGGCGGGAGGGGCTCTTCGTTTAGCGTTCCCAGGTTTAATGGGGATCCATCCCCAAAACAATCCAGTGACAAAAACCCACGGGCTAGCTCGTGCAGGTGGTTTTATATGGGGCTTGAAAGGGGTGGAGAGAGCATCAGGGTCCAATGGGGTGAGGGTCCAGGGGTGGAGATAAGGTGGAGTAACAGGGTTACTTACAACAGGGGAAGGAGAGGGGAGGAGAAAGGGAGCCAGAGCCAATGGGGAACTAAACAAGGGAGAACTTTCCAGAACTGGGGTAAGGGTTTATGGATGATTGACAGAGGGATTAACATAATGGGGTGTACACTAACCAGGAGGTAAACCATTATATTAACTTAGGGGGAGAACCATAAGGCAAAACCATAGCATACACCAAAGCGGGGGAAAGCCTTTTAACAGTGGCAGTTTCAACCACCACAACATCTTGGGGTGGGGGAAGGGGGGAGGTAGATGACTGTCCTTATCTTTCAAAGTTGCTCTCTTTGGCATTAAAATTATATTGCAGTCACTAAGGGTTCTGGCTTTCATTCCTCTCACATCTAGCAGCAAAATCTTATAGGATATTCAAACAACTCTCCATCTTATCAGATATTCCAATTACAAGGCTATTTTTAAGGTCAACTTAAAATGCTGCTGAGAAACAGTTTTTGAGAAATGAGTGTACAGTCTACATGGATTTTGTTAAACGTGAGAATGTGATGGAGAAAGCTCAAGTTCATCAGGGGAAGTGGAGGGGCAGGTACTGATCTCTCCCCTCTTGTGACCATTGACAGAACTTAAGGAAAAGGAATGAAGCTGAGTCTGGGGAGGTTTAATTTAGATATCAGGAAGAAGTTTTTCACCTGGAAAGTTGCTGAGCACTGGAACAGACACCCCAGGGGAGTGGTCAAAGCATCAAGCCACACAAAGTTCAAGAAGTTTTTGGACAATGCTCTCAGGCTCATAGTGAGATTCTTGGAATGTCCTGCACAGAGCCAGGAGTTGGACTCGATGACGTGATGGACCCCTTCCAACTCAGCATATTCTATGATTCTAAGATTCTATGGTAAGTGCTGGGTCAGTGTTTACCTGCACATCTCAATTCCAAATATGGCTCTCTGGCAGCCCCATGGCCCATGACAAATTGCAATTTCTGAATTAATTAATACCAGGGCATGATTTTTGTGGATAAGGTGCACCAAAGTCCATGCCTGATAAACTGTATGGACAAGATGGCAACAAGTTATGCTTCCTTCATCCTGCATGTTTCTCCAACACTATCCTGCAGGCTCTGAACACCTTAGAACTCCTGAATGTCTTCATATCACACTCTCAGTGACAAAGAATATTTGATTGATTTCTTCATGTCCAAACCATCACTCCCATGGCTTGAAACACAATCCCCATGATTTCTGAAAGTTCTGGAGCATACACATAAACATGCTCAATCCCCACAATGAATTTGATTGTAGAACTACAAGGACCTAACAAGCAGTCCAGAGAAAGACCTACAGTCAAGTACTTTGATGTGAATCCATCCAGACTATGTCATCAATCTCTTAGCCAGAAACTGAGAGTTGACAAAGGAAGACCGACAGATGTCATCTATCTAGACTTCTGTAAGGCCTTCAATGTTGTCCCACATCACATCTTTATCTCCAAATTGGAGACAAATGGGTTTCATGGATGGACTATTCAGTGGATAAGGAATTAGCTGGGTGGATGTACACAAAGAGTTGTAGTCAATGACTCTATGTCCAGGGGAGGCCTGGGTTGAGTGGTGTCCCTCAGAACTCTGTCTGAAGACCAAGGCTCATCAATATCTTCAGCAATGACACAGACAATGTGATCAAATGCACCCTCAGCAAGTTTGCAGGTGGCACAAACCTGAGCAGTGCAGGTGACAAAACAGAAGGATGGGATGTCATGCAAAAACCCAAGAAATGGGTCCACATGAACCTTATGAAGTTCAACAAGGTGCTACACCTGTGTCAGAGCAACCCCAGAAATGAATACAGGCTGGTTGTAGAAGTCACTGAGGGAAGCCCTATCCAGAAAGACTTGGGGGTTCTTGTGGATGAAAAGCTGGACCTGAGCCACCAGCATGTTCTTTCAGCCCAGAAGGCTAAACGCATCCTGGGCTGCATCAGAAGAGGATTGGCCAGCAGGTAGAGGCAGGTGATTCTGCCTCTCTACTCTGCCCTCATGAGACTCCACCTGGAGCACTGCATCCAGCTCTGGGGTCCTCACCCCAAGAAAGACACGGACCTGTTGGAGCATGTCCAGACAACTGCCACAAAAATGATCAGAGGACTGGAGCATGTCTTTCCTGAAGACAGGATGAGAGAGAAGGCTGTGGGGACACATAATTTTGGCCTTTCAGTACTTATAGGGAACTTGTAAAAATGAAGGAGAGGGACTTTTTATATGGACAGATAGTAGACAGGACAAGGGGCAACGGATTTAAACTGAATGAGGGAAGGGTTAGATTAGATTTTAGGAAGAAAGTCTTTACTCAGAGGCTGGTGAAGTTCTGAAACAGGCTGCCCAGAGAGGTTGGGAATGTCCCATCCCTGGAAGTACTCAAGGCCAGGCTGGATGGCGATCTGAACGACCTGGTCTAGTGAAAGGTGTTCCTGCCCATGGCAGGAGGATTGGAACTAGAGGTTCTTTAAGGTTGCTTCTAACTCAAAGTATTCTATGATTAATATCTGTCCCTCTTCTCTATTGGTGCATAAACATAACCATGTCTCTTTCATCCCTTCTGCTATAAAGTAGTAACCTCCAATAGGACAGGAGGAAGAACAGCTACCTGTCATAATGTCATCAGTCCCTACTATTTATGTAATATTTTACATGCGTCAGACCTTTCAGGTAAATGTTCTTTTCATGCTCATATAAAGGATTGTGCCTTTGACAGACAGACAGCAATTACTAAAAAATTATAATTTTGTTTTCTGTCTTCATAGATATTTTAACTAAAAATATCCCAAACATCTACTTATAATCTTAAAAATGTTGACCAAGTCCAGAGAAAGCAAAATTATTAGAAGTGTTTTGCTTAATATATCTCCATTTACACATCCCATAAAATAACTAGGTAAATTCCTTTCATGTGATTTACAAAGATAATAAAGAAATTAAAGCTTTTATATTTTGACAGCAGTCACCTCTTGTTGGTCACTAAGGTCCTTCTGTCAGTGCAGCACATCATACTCAGATGTCACATTCTTTGGATCTAAATGTTTAGGAGTCTTACTTACCCAGATCATTAGTTCAAACCCATTATTAAGTAGCTTTGCCTCTCTGCAATTTCTCCTCTACTAAGCATGTATTATGAACAAAGATCTGGCCACCATCGCCAGAACTATTTTCAAAACTTTTGGAAATCAATCTCTCCTTTAGAAGGGCAAAGTCAGTCAAATTCTATCTTCAGGTCTTCTTTATAGATCTTTTCATTTAATTGTGGATCCTTTCTGCATCTAGTCTAGCCTTGCAAGAAGACATGAGACATTACATAAGTGTTGTTTTCAGGCTCTTGGCAATTTATACTAGATATTGCTGCCTTGGTTTCACCAAACTCATGTTTGGAAGATTTGCCTTGCAGCCTTATCACAGCCAAAGACATAATTATTTAAGAGAAAACAGAGACTGAAGAACAATTTATAAGCCAAATATATATTTATTTGCACCTTTTTTTTCAATTGGATAGATGTCAGAATAGTAAGCATCAATGTTTAACGATGAACAAGGAAACTATGTTTCCTTGCTCAAGGAAGCTTTTTAATTAAGCTGAAGTTACTTTTTGGAAAGGTATACTCAAAGAAGATAAGAATTAACTGGAGAGTAATGTGAGGTTAAGTCTTCTAGATTATCACAATTTCGAAGCTCTTTGGGAGTTTGGTTGTGAATGAAACATTCAAGAAGACATGAACAAGACAAAAAATCTTTCAGGGAAGCCAGAGGCTTTAATTCCTATAAGAATATATGTCTCTATTTCTGCAAAAATGTATTTGAGTGTGAGTAAAAATGGATTCAGATTGGCTTTATACACATTCAATAATGATAACTGCACACAACTGATGGCACATGTCTGGATTTTCTCTGTAGAACAAAAAGCACCACAGAGTGTAACACAATTCGAAAGGCTCAAAAGAATCTGAAAACTGGAGAGTTTAAGGTCATGGACAGTTCATTATAGCTGCAGTCATTACTCTCTTTTCTGCTTTCTTTTTTCACCTTCTAACTTCTCATCCTTTTGCTGATCTTCCTTCCTTTTACTGTGTACTTTCTGGAAGTACTCATTACTGCTGTTTAATGTGTTAACAAATATTAATAGGTATCTCAATGGTAAACTACAAGGCAGGATATAGCACAGTCAAGTAAGATTTACGCACCTCATTTTAAGAAAAATATAATAGAAAAGTGCAATAAAATTAATGAGTAGTGGTTGATTTTTCTGCCAGTGTGTAGCTGAGTAATCATGCCACCCATGGGATCAGAAAGGTATCTTGATTGTGAAATAATGCCTTCAGCCTTTGACTTTCTATTGCAATATATAATAATGTGTCCTTAGAGCACAGTACAGAGTGTCTGTTTTCTCAGAGTATGTAGTACCCATTTTGTGCTAATCAGGACACAGTAAGGATCTTTTTGGTCTGCAGGGAATATGATGACCTGGGGAGTACCTGCATCAGGTATAGTGGGGGAGGAGGGAAGTTAAGTGCTCCTTTGGCAGACACAATACGAAGAACAGAGAAGGAAATTGCGAAATGTGTGTATTTGTGCAACAGTTATAGCTTAGCTGGTGTGGAAGTCCACTTAAAATAGTGTTTGTCACAAAATGTGGAAGAAAACAGGAAAGATTAGGACTGTGTACTCTAGTGTTAACCTGGTATGCATCAAATGAGTTTTCAGGTTAAAGGATGTTGGGTTTGACCAAGACTGGACAATGGTACAAGATGGAAGAGTTTAGGGAAGATGTCTTTTGACACTGGCCTTGATTGCCTAGGGATTGTATATTGTGTCTTGTCATTGCATATTTTTTCCCATGGGACTTCTTTCATATTTACAAGCTAGTTTCATAAGCACGGTTGCCAGTCATCTGGGAACATCTGGAACAATGGTGGAGAGCAAATGACTAAGGGCATTTTTATCAAATATGAAATACTGCCGGTCTTCCCAGAACTCAGTGTCATTCTGCTTCAAAGTGTTGTGGTTAAATACTGAGAAATGTCTCTAGCTTCCTGGAATGCTATTATCCATACAAGAAATGCCACGTGGCTGCTCTCATTCTTGCTTGCTGTGGGCGGGAGTATTCTCATCATTTAACTGAGTCTCCATGATAAGAGACTAATGTTTTCTTTGATAAGTAACACAGTCAGCCTTTCATGATCAAGAGAGTCCTGGGACTTTCTGAAGGCAAGTAAAAAGGCTTCTAAATGTCCTAAAAAAATGTATTTTTTGCACACTGTTTATAGAAGAAGTGTAATTTTTCACTTGTCACAGCTTTCAGAAAATCTTGATCTCAGAGCACACAAAGACTAGGTGGATATGATAGGAATATCTATTCTCAAAAAAATAAGTACTAGTATGTCTATTTCCAAAAGAAAATAAGATGGAGACCAGGGCTATGCACATCAAGAGAAGTTCTAAAACCGCAGCCCTCATAGCTCTAGGATTATCTCCTTTTCTTTATGCTTATGAACTTGTAAAAACAGTACCTTGCTCTCTTCCTGCAAAAGTAGGAAACTGTACTTTGTAAAAATTAGTTGGTCACTGTTGCTCATGTCTCTGTTATCTATGCAGTTTCTTTGTATTTTTGCACATTGCAGGTAATTTGAAGTTTCTTTTACACAACGGTGATGTCCAAGGTGGAAAAACCTCTTCACTTCCATAGTATCGTATTCAGATGTAAAGGTGCAGGTCCTTCTTTAAGTATGCTTTTATTCTCAAAAAAATATTTGTATGAGGGAAAAAAGATGGTATATTTCAATCTTTTCATAGAATCGATTATGTTGGAAAAGACCTTTAATATTGTTGAGTTTGACCATTAGTCCAGCTCTCCTCAGTTCACCACTAAATGATATCCCCAAGTGCCACATCTACACAGCTTTTAAATGCCTCCAGGGATGGTGACTCCATGACTTCCTTGAGCAGCCTATTCCAGTGCTGGACCATCATTTTGGTGAAGAAACTTTTCCTAACATTTGGTCTAAACCTTCCCTGGTGCAATTTGAGACCATTTCCTCTTGTCCTTTAGCTTGTTTCTTGTGAGAAGAGGCCAATTCCCAGCTGGCTACACCCTCCTTTCAGGTAGTTCTAGAGAGTGATAACGTCCCTCTGAGACTCCTTTTCTCCAGGCTAAACAACCCCTGTTCCCTCAGCTGCTCCTCATAGCACTTACCCTCTAGACCCTTCCCCAGCTTTGCTGTACTTCTCTGGACATGCTCCAGTGCCTTCATGTCTCTCTTGTAGTAAAGGGCCCAGAACTGAACACAAGATTTGAGTTGTGGCCTCACCAGTGCAGAGTACCAGGGAATGATCACCTCCCTAATCCTGCTGGCCGCACTATTTTTGATAGTCATGGTTTCCATTGGCCTTTTTGTCCACCTGGTCACATGCTGGCTCACGTTCAGCCCCTGTTGATCAGCACCTCCAGGCTCTTTTCAGCTGTGTAGGTTTCCAGTTGCTCTGCTCCAAGCCTGTAGTGCTGCATAGGACCTGGCCCTTTGTCTTCTTGAACCTCATGCAATTTGTCTCAGCCCATCGGTCCAGCCTGCCCAGATCCTTCTGCAGAGCCTTCCAACCTTCCAGAAGATCAACACGCCCAACCAACTCTGTGTCATCTGCAAACTGACCGTGGGGCAGGATCAATTCCCTCATCAATTATAATTGTATATCAATTACCTTGAATACCAAATATTGTTGGTGTTGCACTTTTTGCCATTCTCTTTATCTGCCCCCTCACCCAGTATTCTTAAAACCCTTTGCTTTCTGTACCTTCTCCTCCCTCTTTGTTGTAAAAATGGAGACTCTACCAGTTTTACTGGAAAATCCCTGAACTTTACAGGAGTTAGCTACCAATGGATCTCCTCAGAAACAGAGGATGCCACCCTTTCCAGTGACATTAAGTCCCTTAAAGAAGTTTTAATGCTGGACCAATCTGAGAAATTAAGGCCTGCTTTTTTCTTTTTTTTTTTCAGTTGTGAGAATAATCCTTTAAAGAAAATCTGAAGTTGCACCCCTCATTACAAATATAAGTACATTAAACATAAACTCTAACATTTAAAACAGCAAGATTGCACTTACATTGTATAATCGCTACACAAAGGGCCAATAATCACTTTGTTCAAAAGAGATAATGCAGCATAATATAAGTAGTAGTTTAAGCAATTATCTGGTAGAACAGTTAATCATCACCCTCAGTTCACAGCCTTTTGTTTCTCAGGAATACACATGTCAGATTGTAATTAAATGCATTCACACTATTCAGTGCTGTGCAGGCTGCCTGGGTGAACAGCGGAACCAAGCTGGAAAACACAATACAGACAAGTTTAGACACAGCTTTTATGGCTATGTCTGCCTGGCATGGGGTCCTTGCTTACAAATTTGTTATGTAAGGGTGAAACCACATGGCAGCAAACTATTTATTAAAGAACACAATTTATGGCAAAAGCGATGACTATAGAAAGTTTATTTTCACAGTCTTTTTCATAATTTCAAAACATTTTGTTACAGTATGGATTATCTGCCTGGAGTAAATATTCTTACTCTGAAACTAAAAGTGAACTGCTTTTGGAAATAGGGAGATTAATTCAAAATTGGCCTTGAAAAAGAGTTGCAACTTCAAGGGACACACTACCCACTCAGAAAAGAAAAATCTACAACAACAAAAAAACCCAACAACAACAACCTCCTAAAGTGCAGACATTTCTCCAAAGTAGATCTGCAGATGCAGTTGCAGTTTTTACAGTAGTCTGTGGCTGATTGAGAGAAGGGCAGATAGAGAGTGAAATAATTTGCATTGTAGACAGTGATCTGTGAGAGACAAGAAGGGGGAGATTGGTTTGTGGGGAGGCAGCTTTCTTGTTCTGCAATGTGGTTATTCCAAGGCTTTCCTGAGACACAATTCCAACCTCTAATGAAGACAGCTGAGACATCTGTAACACAGCACAGTCCTCACCATTGGATGATTGTAATTATGGTTTCAAGAGACGGCAACAACTGATTCCCACAGACAGACAGAAGAGTTCTAGCCTGGCTGTGAGACAGCTGTGTTGTAGCTGTGTACTCTAAGGCACAGACCTTTGCGATTTTCCAGGCTGCATACACAAAGCTGTCTTAGAGAGATGAGTACCAAGCTTGAGCCTTTGCCCAGTCCATATTTGAGTGCCAAACTATATTAAATCTGATAACTGTAAATGATCTGTGTACAGTAGAAGACCACTTGATAGCAATAGAGATGCCAACCTAATTCGTCATCTTGTGGTGGAAAACCAAACCAAAACCCTAGTTGTACAGCTTTAGTTGAGAGTTGTGTATATTTTAATGTCATGCATAAATGTATTTTACCAGCCTAAAACTGATTCTGTTGATGCTATATTTCCTCCTATATTTCACACAATGTTGGTAATAGCTTTCTAATCCAGCTAGTCACATAGTTATATCTAATTTAGTAGCATTTCGTAACAAAATGAAATGATAAATGTAAAATTACAGGTGGAAAAAAAGTACCTAAACTCCTCCCTGCTCCCTATATTCAATAAAAATAGCTAAACATCGGATTTTTTTTTTCAGTCAGTTCAGGCATATGCAATATATGTGAACATCAGTAGCAGTTTCCTTTGTTTCATAAAGCTCTTCCTCCAATATTTTCTCTTACCCAACTTCAAGAAGAATATGCAGTGAATGGCCATAGAGGTACCTGCTCAGAAATATATACTTCCCATAATCTATGGCAGTCTCATGATCAGGTAGACAAGTCAACAAACCTAGAAAGTTCTTGCAGATACACAGCAAGCTATTATTGTAGGGACCCAACTCAGCCACTTTATCTGTATTGCAGATGTCATAGTGCAGTCTGAGAGTACAGACATTTGCTTGCATTTATAAAAAGCTAGGAATCTCATGACAACCTCACCATTCTCTGGCACAAAGCAGTGCTTAAAGAAAAAATTGCATAGCAGTATCTTTTTTTTTAACTTGAGAACAAGATAGTCTGTGAATTAAATAACTTTTAATCTAGAATTGATTTTTTCAGCAAATAGCCAAATTTAATTTTAGCAATTTGGGAAAAAGTAAAATACAATGCAAATTAATAATTGATGAAGAACTAAGGACGACAAGCTACTTGGCAGGCAAATGTGATGAAACTGCAAAGAAGCAAAGCCTGCAAGTCTGCCTTGTTACATAACATAATATGTTATACACACTAAACTTCTGTAGTCTATTTAAATATTAACCCTTCATAGGTTTGCGAGTTTCCCAAGGGTCCAATCATCTTGTAGACTCAGAGGTTTTGCTGGCTCATTAAACAACTTCTGTTTAACATCTTAGACATTGGCTCAGCTTGTCTCATTTCTTATTTCTGACTTCTGCTTACCTTGGAGTGAAGGAAGAGAGCATGAGAAGGAAGGAATATGGTAGGTAGCTCAATGTGATGTGATGAATGTTATACAACAGAATGAATGGTGATGGAATCCTAAACCAGAGATAGTAATTAAAATTAAACTAGTTGGAAAACTTAGGCTTCTCTTGCCATGAAAAAAAAATGGCTTTATTTAGAAAGGAAACGACCAAAGGTTTACAGGGTTATTGTTTTAACAGCCTGAGGGGCAAAAGCAGCATTTTCCAATATATCAGTCACTGCTTAGACACAGGGAGGCTGCCATATTTATATGTTCACGTCTTATACAAGGGAAGTTCATTTTGCTCTGCTAATAGTTATTCGCACGGCTTCTAAAAGTTGAGTCATCCTGCTGAAGTTGTATCAAAACCTTGTAACTGCATTTTTATTGTATTCTGAATCTAAAACACAACAATGTACCAGCTACTAAGAAGAAAATTAACTCAATCCCAATCAAAACTAGCAAAATCCTCAATATAAAACTTCAGGTAGCCTGAAATTGTATGTGGTTTGTATATATTTTCAAAAGAAACATTTGCCATATATATTTTCCAGGAAAGAAAATGCCAAAAACAAAAGGGCATGAGGGCTACCTTCTTCTCAGAAATAAAATCAACTCAGTACCTCAGAGATCTAGGGCTTAATTATACAGGAATATAAACTTTCCTGTACATGGATATTGAACAACTTTCTTCCTGAAAATAGATCTGATTCTGGGAAGTGCTGAATGGCTTTATCTCTTCAAAGGATTGCATACTGTGGACTGGACGTTTTATTCAAAAGCAGCAGTAGTTCAGCATGACTGGAACGCCCTTAGACTTAAAAAATAAGAATTGGCAAAAGTATGCCAGACATTATTTTAAATGTTTTACTTTATCATAACTCTTCCTTCAATTATATTTTTCTTATTATTCAACTTATTTAAAGGAATAGTTCCCCATGGCCATATATACATCTATAACACTCAGACTTTTGAAACGTTGCCATATGATTCCTTGAGAAGAGTCCTTCACAACCCATATTTAAACAAGCTTGAATTTTGAAAGTGATCCCGCCAGCTGATACCTTGAAAGATTTTTCAGTGCTCCTATCAACATTATCAAGAGATAATATTGCCAATGACCAAGAAGGCTGCACGCACCCTTGTAAATCCACAGATCTTATGTAACCCAGGCCTCGTCAAGTTGCTCACACACATAGGCAGACTCATTAAGCAAAACCAGGTTTTGGAACTATTGTGCATAGCATGTAATAGAACCATAATAACCTGACAAAAATTTTTACTTCTTTCTTGATCTAACATACGCCTTACTAAATATCTGTTGCTTTTATAAATAACTCAGGGTTGTCCCTTCTCCCCTAATGTGTGCATGCAATTTCCACATTAGCATTAGTAGGGCTCACATGTACGTGACAGAGACTGTTGAACTGTGTGATATACATTCTATTTAGAAAACTTGAAGATCAAAAGTTAGCCTTAATGAGGCAAACAAGCTATGCTTGCTTTTCTATTCTTATTAAAGGTAGCACTTGTATAAATTGTTTTCTTCAATCATTTTAGAGAAGCTGTTTAAAGTAAGTACCATGCTAATATCGTAGCCCTAGGTGATTGGGACATCTGAACATTTTAAAATGTTGATTAAATTAGTAAGGGGGAAAAGGAATTTTTAAGAATATGAACTCATATTCATTACAAGTAAAGATTATTAAAACGTTGGGAACTCACTAAGGTAAAAATCATTATCTTTGCACAGCAAATTTAATTTGTAATAAACAAGCTCTTGATCATTAATTCTCTCCACTGTACTTCATTCCCTGCATTGTTCAAATTAGATATCCTCTGTAAGAAAGCCCAGTGGAAAAAGAAAGTAAAAAATGTTTTATTTTTTTATATACATTTCACCTTGTATTCAATAGATAACTAGATAGTTACAGTACGAAATAAAAGCAGAAACACTGAGTAAGCAATGTCTTAGTAAAATCTTTTCTTCTAAGAAATAGCAGAAGACACAGATGACAGTGATGAGGGGAGGATGTTATTGCTATTTTCACTGTTTTGATGTCATTACCATATTATTTCCATTGTTCTGACATAATCACTTGTTTGTTCTAATTGCACCAATCTCAACAGGATGATATTTGTGTCATTCATCAGCATGAATAAATAACTTATGTTTTACTGTGTAATTCATACATGTCAAACATACATACAGTAAATCTTTCGCACATTATAGCATTCCATGGACGCATTATCCTATTGCAGAATCTTTTTTTTTTTTTTAATGTATTTGACAGATGCATACACTTAGGTGTAGATAATTAGGTATACATGAAAATAGTGGGCATTGCCAGTTATGGGATGAACCTTTTCTTATACATGGACAATGTTATTCTACTTTTGTCAAGGTTTTAACACACTATTTTCAGGCTGAAGCATTACTTCTGCTCATTTTCTCTGGATCCTCAAGAGCAGCAGACCAGGGGGAAGTGCAGGGAGGGGGTGAGCATATGTGTAAAATTGTTTTTTGTACAAATTCTTTTTTATGCAAGACCTTTCTTGCTATTGTTATTCAAGCTGTGTATTTTGGGATGCTGTGCTGTCTGTGGAGCAGCCTATTGGTCTACATAGATATATGCATGAGCAGTAGGTGCCCTGAATTAAAAGGTTTGCATTGCTCCAGAATTGCTGGCATAGGGTATAACACCAAAACCTAAAATAGAGAAGAATATTTTTCACATAAGCTTCTCTGTAAATTTTCTACCTCTGCCTGCCAGACACATTAAATAGTGGAAATAAAGTATAATGCACTATATCACAGCTGTGTATCTTTCTGAGCATTCATGTGTGCATATACTTGCATTTTTTTCTTCTCCCTCCTACATATTCTCTGCATTGTTCACATACCTGAGCGGCAGTCTCTTTCTTTCCGTATCTATGCGTATATCAGAAAACAGATATTTACATGCTTTAGTTGCTTCATAAAATTTGATAGATCAATGATATTGTTTCACTGATGGTAGCTCGACTAAAAATTTTGTTATAAAATAAGTGAAAACAGAAAAGATACTGCAGGCTGCAATATGTTTCAAGTACAGAAATCTCCAGCAATGAGGCAGAAAATGCAGTTTTAGTTTACAGTGGTCTTTTTAGTAGATGTATACTAGCAATTAATTTGATCTATAGTCTAAGAGGCATTTTATAATTAATTTCTCAGCATTTACCATATACAAGCCATCACTTTAGAGAGCTATGTCATTAACAAAATCCCATTTTTTCATAGAGAATAGGCATACTGATCTACATTTTCCCATGCCGCCTAGCCAGAATGGACTCGAGGGATATTATCTTATTCAGAAAGAACCTTTCAAGGTTGAATAAAAGAAATGGTGCAGGGTCCCTGGGAGAGGGAAGTGATCATCATTTTCACCTTCAACTCTTCTTTGATGTGGCAGAGTCAATTTTTAATCAGCAGCCATCAGACTGGGCTTCATTTCGCCTTACAAAGTCCTATTACTCTGCCACTTTCTGGAAGGAGGTGATAAGGACAATGCTCTTCTTTTTCTCTTCATAGAGCCCCGCATATGATGAGTCCCTTTGGAGAGGTTTGATAAAAAAAAAAAAAATGAGTGAGTACGTAGGGATAAAGGTCACCTCTCTGCCAGAATTAACTCTTCAAGACAACAAACTTTTGATTCCGGTGTATTTGTTTTTAGCAATTCTTCTGTATTCTTCTGTATGTAGTTTTTGTGGTCAGCAGTAACAAGACAAGGGTTAATCCCCAGGAAGCTTTTGATCTAAATGCTACTTCAGATTATTGGCCTCCACAGAAGAAAAAAAAAAAAAAAATGAAAAAAAGCCTGTTACAAATAAACACACACACACGCACCCCTCCCCCACCAAACACATATGACAGACACTCAACTGCTCCAGTACTAAGTGGATATTTTGAAATCAGCAACACAAAGGAAATTACATAAAACTAAAATACACACATTTTATCAAAGTATCTCAAAGTTATTCCTTATTGCAAGAATACACCATGGATACTTACAGCTAAATGACGGAAGAGATATTCCCTACAATCAGTGAAATTGAAAAAAAAAATCCCCCCTCTGGAGGTGTTTTTTATGTTAAATAAACCTAAATTATTTTTTAAACTATGCATTCATGCAGAAAAAAACCCTCCATAATCTCTTAGTATCATTTATTGTAGTCAGCAGTCTTAATTGCCTCCCTGAAATGGATCAGAGTTCTGGGAATTACACACGAAAATGATGTTACCGCTCTCCAGTCTTCACATTCCTTGATATAATCTCATTAAAAATATCAAGCCTCTAGGTGAGGGAATACATATGGATGCTAAACGCATTTTAAGCAGGAGCACCTAAACTGATGACCTAGTTATTACAGAACAAAGCAGCTGAAGATGAATTTTAATGCTGAAGTAAAGCAGTTTTCTTTTTTGGTTATTACTACAATTATTAACATGTTTTCGGGCTGAATTTTCTTATTACCCCTGGAAAAAAGTTATAATTCTGAACCAATCAAAACAGTGAAATGACATTTTTGGCGTAACATAAACTCTTATTTTCCAGTAGACCACACAAGTTAAAAAAAAAAAAAAAAGAACCCAGTAAAACTCAACAGTTTTATTAGCCATAATTACCATAAAGAAATGGAAAAAGAGGTATGCCAAGTTGCAATTTTTGTGTCAAAAATGCTAATTCTCTTAAAAAAAAAAAGAAAAAAAATTTAAAAAGCACTAGAGGAAACAGACTCATCTCCCAGCCAAATAAATGGCAAAAGAGGGGGGAAATTGTGCTGAATTCCACATATGAAATAAATAGATTTTAGAGAATTTGATTTCCTTTTATAAATTTCAAAGAATAATTCTGCAAGAACTGGTATAGAGCCAGAAATATCACATGTGGTCTGTGATCTGATGTGTTTCAATAAAAAATCATTTTGTCTTTGGTGTAGATTAATAGAGGCAGTATAAGGACTGTCCTTCAAAGAAAATAGTTTAAAAATATCTGAAATATTTCAATATTTTCAATATCGGTGTTATCAGGTCAGCTGTGTGTGAGTCTCATGGATTACACCCAAGACACAGAGCAATATAAATTAATTTGATGAAAAGAATGACTGCTGTGTGACACTGCGCTTTAGAAACACATGGTCATAAACACTTTATCAGTTATTGAAATAGATTTAAAAACAAACAAAAAAACCCAATAACCTAACTACATGTGAGGTAATAGTTTTATTAGCATAGGATAAGCTCAGATTTCAGATGTTTATAAGGCATGTGCTGTAATTTGTTTTTCAGAAAAAACCCCACAAAAATAATAACAAAAAACCTTCCTTTTTTCTTCTTTAGTGGTATCATTAGTCTGTAGTCTGAAATGGCCTGCTTGGGGGATTGGTGACACAAGATAGTGAATTTTGTGTCATGGCTGCCAGTTCAGATCTGTCATGTGTACATGAGAATAATTATCCTCTGACGGCTGTTGAGTGACTTGTGTTATAATAGCAGTATCACAAGGAGTGATTGTGGGCACTGTAGTGGAAGTCTTGGCAGGGAAGGCTAGGGATTACATGAGAAAGAACACTGAATTTCCTTCTTCCTTTCAGGAACTATTCTTCCCAGATAGGCTGTTTGCAGAAGCTTCCAGACTTACATCTTGGAGAGGATCTTTTGGTTATAGCACCATAACAGTGACAGAAACATTCCCTCACCTGAGAACTTCTAGTAGACTTTCACTTAATCTAAAAAAAAGTGTCAAACTTGACCTGAATTGATCAGAACTCATTACACTGCCTAGACATAGTTAAGATTTTGCTGCACTTTCACATGGCCAAATCACTTCCTATGCTTGGATAAAGCAAATGGAAGGCAAGGAAAGACCTCAGACAAAACCACCTGAATACTTGACTCTGTGCACAGTTTTTTAACCTTCAAGGTTTATTTGGTCCTATTTTTTAATCTTTAGCTTAAAATTCCGAGGACTACAAATACAGAGTATTGATTAAAAGTCTTCCTAAAGATCAAGGTCACCAGACCTGCCAAAAGGCAGACTTTTGATATAACATTCCTCATGTATAATCTCATGATTTTGAGTTTCTATCATGGTTTCCTCTCAGAGGTATGGCTCAGTATAGCTCAGTGGGATCTGATGCTCAGGGCAAGACTCATGTATTTGGTGGATAATGTGGGGTTCAGATCAAGCAAAAGCTAATTTAGGCAGCTGCTTAAGCTTTGTAACCTCTAGAACTGCAGTACTTCTGGTCATTAAGATACCTTCTGCTCATGAGTCTCAGAGAATTACATGGTGCAAACTGTGATACATTACTTGCTCTTGACAGTTGTTGCCTACTGCTCTGCCTGAATATTGGGGATCTGCCCATGTCAGGTCTGCAGGCACAACCTTTTAAAGCACTCCTTACATGCTTGAAAGACATTGACCAGATGTAGGAGACAGAGGTGATGCGATGGTCACCTCAGCCACGCTTCAAATTCCAGCTTTCTTACTGAATGCAAATTATTTTAATATCCTACGTAGCCACAGTCTAAGGAGGTCTAAATCTAGTTTAATTTGTATTCCAAGTCTCCTGGCACAGAACAATCTTTCTGCAGCTGCTGTATCACTGGAAGAGGTACTGCTGTGGACTACCATCAGACAAAACTATCTACATAGATGCTCACACATTTTCTTCACATATTTCAGTCAAAATTAGCTGGTTAAATCTTCTAAGTTAGTTATTCTGGAGCATTTTGATTTAGATACATAAGTTAGCTATTACAAGAACAGTGGAGCTGGGAGAAGAATGTGTGATAAGGTATAGTGAAGTCATAAATACTCAATAAAGTTATGACCTTTCTCAGATGGTGGAGATGCAGCAAGAATTGTATATTTATCCACAATGGGAAAAACTTGGAGATCTATCAAAAGAAAAACAAGAACAACTGAGGTACCCATTAATCTCAGGAAGGAGATAAACTGCTAAACAATATACAGGGCTGTCATTTAAAGCTCCTTTAATGTAAAGTGGTAAGCTCTGAGCATTGACAAAAGCATGAATGCTGCTTTCAGGAATATGCAGTGTCTGTCATGAAACTTTGAAACTGAAAATCTTTTCAAAGAAAATTTATATGACAGTCAAGACATGTTAAAAGAATGTTGCTCAGGATGAAGAATACTAGAAGAATTAGGTAAATAGTCCATACATGCAATCACGTGCAAACTTGAATGATAGGATCACATACTAAAACCACCCTCAGTGGCCTCATTTTACCTGTTGTCAGAGACAATCCTTGGCAATGAATCTCTTTATCATTTGTATCCTTACTGCTATTTGTTGACCATACACCTTACTGAATGCACACTGTCCATATTCTGTTCTAAGGACACAAAGGTTGACTTCCACTGGGATTTTTCTGTGGCCACTCATTAATGCTGTATATACATAATTAGAAATGCTAGCCAATATGTTTCATGTGATCAGAAATGATAAGTTGTTTTCCTATTAGGGAATGTCAGTATAGGATGTCTTTATCTATTCTGGTCGAAAATAGATATACCAAATTATCTGAAAATTTGGGCAAAAAAAATTAAAGTCAGAAACACACAGCAATTTTAGAAGGCCAGTTTGAGACCTTACAACCTGATTTTTGAGGCTCTTCAGTATTGCACTGCACTTTACCAATATAGGTCTACCTGTTAAGCAGTCCTGTAGATCACATACTAAGGATTTTCCTCCCTGAAATGAAGAATACATAACTTTGGATTACCTGAAACCTTGGTTCAATTAAATGGATTAATATTGCATAGCAACTTGAAGCCATTTCCTCTTGTCCACAGCAACTTTGTGAGAGAAACAGGGTCAACACTAAACTCAAGACAGCATTCAGTTTTTATTGCCATAGGTGAACACTTTCTTCCTTTCTTACTGGAGTTACTGGGGTTTGTTTAAGAAGAAAATTGATTAGAGCTGTTATACCATTTGATAATCTGAACATACTTAAGGGTGCACTCTGTCTCAATTTCATTCCCAAGGTCTTGATTTCCTATTCCCACTGGGAGCTGGGTGCTGATTTTGTCAGTTTGTGCTCTGAAGCTGCTCACCATTCCAATCTTGGATGTCACAAATAAAGATCTTTCAGTGTCCCATGACATCCATCTCCATGTGTCTCTCTGAAATCCAGGATCTTACTCAACTTCCATGACACCTGCTTTTCACAGGGCTTCCACTTTTTTATTCCAGACTTCTTTCTTTATCACTGCAACCAGTTCGTCCTTTTCTGAACCCATCTTTTTGATCCCTAGGCCATGGGTTTTCTAGGCTAAATAGTCTACATGCAGAAGTCAAATGCATGATCCATATCCCAATGGAGACTTCTATCTCATGTCTCTTTATTAATTGGAGGATTCAGGATGTGTTGCTTTTGCTTCACCTTGAAAGGTGAGCTGTTTTCAAAGTTTACAATTCTTGCCTACCACTTGCAGCTAATGAGTGACAAACTTCTGCAGAACTACCAAATTTCAGTTTAGGGCATTGTCTGCCTCCTCTCTGTTCCCATATACCCAATTGTCTGACACCTGTTAGTATTCAGTATTTTTTCACCTATGACACAGTTCATGCTAATTTTTCGGAGGTTTGTAAAATTTTGAAATTTGGGGAGATTTTTCTAGAGACAGTAATTTTTGAATACATGGTATGATAGTGCCTTCTTAGCAAATGCAATGTCTTTGTGTTAAGTAAAAAAACCCATTAAAATAGAATATTTTCTATATTTTTTTTTTAGCATTAGAAACATCAGAACTGTTAGACTGGTATCTAAGCAGTTCAATATTGTCAGGTGTGTACAGATGAAAAATCAAAGTACCAAGTAGCCAAATAGTAGATGTTTATGATAGGTCAGTCTTTATGCCTCAGAGAGAAAACAGGAGCAAGAAAAGGGCCCCTTTTAGTAGGTATAAGACAAATTTGAAACCTGAGGGAGGACCTACTAAATGTTAGCAATAACAGAGTTCCTCGCAGCATATCTTATGATTATTACTTTAAGACTTACCTTGCTTCTCTGTGATTCCAAACATTTTCACAAAGTTTATTTGTTGTATTTTCTGGCACTGCAAAATGTTAGATAGAACTATTTCTAAACTTGGATCATAAGTATTTCCAGAACATATTTTACAAATATATACATGGGTGTTGAAAACAATCCATTAGCCAGTCAAAGACCTCAGATAGCTAATGTCTCACAAAATATTTTTTGGAAAAAGCTCACTTCTGCAGTGTCCTGGTTTTAGCTACATTTTAAAACTGTAGTGGATATTTGTTGCTCTTCCTGCCTCAGGATCACCTTCATAAGTAGCCAAGCCTAATGTGAATAAAGGTTCAGTTGTAGAGAGGGTCTCTCGGAGGCAGATCTTTGATTTTTATCTGATTGCTAATTCCAACTTTCCCAGATACAAAGAAAAACATTAATTTCCTGAAAAGGAAAAAGAAAAGAAATTATTAATATTTGTTTACCACCAGTGGATATTGGATGGGTTCCATATTTAGACAATCTGCCTTTTAGTTCTTTTGTTGGCAATACCTATACCTAGATTTGAGATATGCCAGATCTTAATTATAGCAGTTTCACACAGTACAGGGCTAATTGCATTTCACTGTTTTGAGTACCTTAGACTAACTTCAGACTTAGAGTGTCTTACAGTTGCCAGTGAAAATACCTTCCAATACTGCAACAGAATATGTCTTATTCAAACTGCAATTTCTAATCATACACATAGTTTTTCTCATCCTTTTTAATTGTTTTCGTCACTGTTTTCATATCTTCTCAAAGATTCCTAAGGAAAGAAAAATATTTTGACATATTTTGACATCTTCCCATTCTTGGAAGTGTTCAAGGTTAGGCTGGCTGGGTCCCTGAGCAACTTAATTTAGTAGGCAGCACCCTTGCCCATGACAGGAGGTTTGGAGCTAGATGGTCTTTAAGGTGTCTTCCAACCCAAACTATTCTATGATTTAAGTTTTATTTCTTCACAATAATTTGCTAATTAAGACTCAGTGAGTGTCTGTTTTTGTTCAGGTGACCTTATCAAAATTTTTTCTAATTTCATCTCTGAACTGCCAAATATAAATTGATTTCAGTCCATTCATTAGGTACTAATTTAATTAGAATGATGTTGCATCTTCTATTTTCACAATTGAAAGTTATTAGTATATCAAAATTACATTAAAGTTGAAAACTTACTATGAAACAGATGTAAATACTGAAATGGTGCCTTATTTGCATCAATGCTTCATATTGTGGATTGATTCTTTGATGAAAATTAATAATAATAGAACTTGTATATCTCAAAGATTAGTCTTGAAAAGACACTAGGAACACAGTCTAAATCACATAAAAATATTGCTAGCAGTTTAATGACTTTGTAATTGTTAGAACTCTGTTATGTTATTAGTATTTGTTATTGGCAGACTTGAATGAGTATTTTTACTTACTCATTCACCTTTTCTCTAGGAAGAAATGTGGGATTTAGGTCAAGGGTTAGGTAGCTTTCTATACAGCAAAAAAATATTAGCATCCAATTTTATTCCAACTTCTGACTATGCATAAACAAGACTAAAAGAAACTGAACCATACCCTTCTGAAGATTTAGAAGAGAGTTGTTAAGTGCCTGGAAAGGAGGCAGTAATAAACATTCAGACAGGATGCTACCCTAGTAATCAGGCTGCCTTCCTGCCGTGTGTGAACTATGAAATAAGTCAGTCCTTAGCTGCATAGGGAGCTAATATTTATTTGAAAAGCACTTTATAGAACGAAAAACAATGGTTTTAGTTTATTGTTATGTTATATATTTTAGGTTAATATTTCCCATTACAATGCAAATGTATGTAAATGTGTGTAATTCCTGTACAATAACTTTTGCAAAGGCAACTGATAGAGCCAAAGTTCTGTAACTTGCCTTTGATAAAGACAGTCAGTCAGTCAAGTTCTGCCACTAGAAAACAGTATGGATGTCAGGTGGAACGTTCCTTAGGTTGTCTGGTGACCTCCATGCTACTGAGTAAAAGTCAACAGCTGCTTCAAGTACCACTTGTAAGGGTGATGGACACTGATTAAACCCTACTGGGAATCTGGAAGCTGAAAGGGCTAGTGGAGCAACAGACCATCTTTGCCTCAGAAAACATGTAGAAATTCCTAACAGTGTTTAACTAGCTAGGTAGATGTGCTGGTCATTTATGTAAAAATATAAATTTTTATGGTACAATTTGCACTAATTGTTACAATTTTTAATTAAATATCATCATATAATCTGTTAAAGTGTTAAGAGCAAGCAGATGTATGGTGTAATTTGGAAAAGAAGTGTACAATAAATGTAATGGTGTGAGTATATGCATTGCCATATAATCTCCAAATCACTCTGTCTTCCCAAAATAGTTCTATAAATGCATATCAGGGTGTTGCTTGAGTGTTGACTGACAAAAACTCAAGGCAGGATGTAATCAAGAATATTTCAGAGCTCTGTATGAAACAGAATGGCTTAATCATTTATGAGACCTGGCAATTTTTGAGCAGTTCTATAGTTATAAAACCTAAAGTTTCACTTAGATTTAAATAAGATCTGTAGTCAAATTACACTGCGAAAGATGGACAGTGAAACAAAAAGGTCACCACTGAGGACTGTGTGAGGCATTTCCTATTTTTTTTTCCTTAATCCAACTAATATAGGTTTCTTGTGCTATGATAATAGCGCTTGATCAGTGAAAGCATGTTTTAAAGCCTCGAGGTGTAAAAGATGTTTTCTAGACAGACACAAGACAACGAGGATGATAATTTGGACAAGATGTTTCTAAAGGACCAACTACCAGCAAAGTAATCAGCTGCTGGGCAAAGAAAACACTAGGGTAGGAATGACACGAAGTAAAGTGACAATATCAACAGAAGACAGCAGAGCTGGAGGAAATTCTGTATTGCATTGTGCCGTCCCACTAGTGATGTGTAGACAAAGATATAATCATGCTACAATTTGATACAAAACAAAATAATCATATCGTACTTACTTGAATGCTTAAGGTAATGATGGCTGATTGCAGTAACTTATTAATAACTAGTCAGCACTTAATTGACATTTGATTATCAGTTTGAGGCCAAAACTTAGACTGTAACAAATAAACCTAAAATAATTAATAGAAAGTTTATTAAAATCAGCCTCTATCAGTTTCTAAATTACTTAAGTCATACTATGAACACAGAGCACTAAAATATTTACAGAAATATAGCAAATACATGAAAAATATATAAAAATATTCAACTTATATTAATATATGACTGCATATTTCAATAATAAAATCCAAACTTGGGTAAGACAGAACCAAAAGGAGTTTAGTCTTTGTTTTAAAGCTGTATTATTTCAAACATCTCCATCAACAATAGTACTATATATGCATGATGTCTAATTTTTAATGAAAATGACATGATCTGCATGCACGGTCAACATAAAAGACAATTTAGCCCTTTATGTTTATAAGAACACAGAATCACTGGCTGTGGGTGACAGCTAATTTCCTCTAGTCTCTTTATGCCCTGCAGCTATTAATGCACGCTGATCTTCAAGTATTATTGGAAAAAATTAAGCACAAACATAAAAAGAACAAAAAGAAAGACATCAATTTTAGGGTTAATTTCAACAAAACAATTCAAAATGAACTACTACAGTTGAAAAATATATAATATAATGTTGGACTAAAAATTTCATATGAAAAACAGCCTGGTATCACACATACAAAAAACTATTATAAAGTACAGATGTTCTCTTACATTAGGAAAAAAAGCTCTATTTTAGTGTATTTAACAAACCATATGGGATTCATTTTAGTTATTTCAAAGCTTTTTTAGATATTTCTTGAACAAATACTTCAGGCGTATGATATGGGATGTGAAAAAACTCTCTAACATACTTTTATTCCTTAGTATTAAAAAGGTACAAGGCAATAATTTAAGAACTTAATACCAAATGGATTAAGTAGAAACCAAAGACCAGTAAAATAAGAAAAGAATGAAGCAGACCAAAACTTTCTTCTTGGTTTTACAGCCTTTGCCAAATCATTTCCTATTTTCTGTTGAAGTTAAATCAGTGTGGTATATTTCACATCTAAATTCATTCGCTTTTACTTTCTAATAACCTGTACTTTCCTCTAAGTGTGCAGAAAGTTCTCCAATATTTTTATTCAGTCTGATTTATTCATTTATCCTTGGTTGTTCAAGATTCTTCCTTATTAGGAGTTTCATTTTGCCCTTTAAGGAAACATTTTGTGTGTTTTATTGCAGGATGTATATAACAAAGTTATAATTAGAAGACAAAGTCTCAAGCAAGGTAATATCCTTCTGCCCTTGTTTCTCTTTGTATTGAGCTCAAAAACACATATTCTGGTTACAACTAGCTACCTGCAGTTCAGACTGTTGATGCTGATTTTGAGCTTGAAACTGTGGTTTTGCCTGTGCAAGATATTAGTTGTCTAAAGATGTATGCTGAAGATAAATATGAATTAGATGTAGTTGATAAAACATATTCCTGTGGAACCATACGAAAAAGAAAGCAACTATCTTAGAAGAGGTTCATGGTTCAAGCGGTTTTTGTGCCTTAACACCAGCTGAATGAGCCAGGATTGCTAGCCTGAAGAAAAGGAGATTCAGGTGGTTCCTTATCACTGTCCTGAAAGGAGGTTGTAGTGATGTAGGTGTCAGTCTCCTCTCCCAAGAAAAAAAGTGATGAGATGAGAGGAAACGGCCTCAAATTGCACCAGGGGAGGTTTAAATTGGATATTAGGAAAAATTTCTTCACTGAAAGGTTGGTCAGGTGTTTGAACAGGCTACCCAGGGAAGGGGTGGAATCAGTGTTCCTGGAAGTGTTCAAAAGGTGTGTGGATCTGGCCCTTGGGAATATGATTTAGAGGTGAACACATTGGTGCTGGGTTAACAGTGGGACTCAAGGATCTGAAAACTCTAAGGTTTTCAACCTTAATGATTTCATAGTTCTGTCATTTTATTGCAGATTCCAATCTTTTCTGTGAAACTCCAATAAACTTCACAATCACAGCATGAAGTGACTTTGCTCTGAGAAGGATACATTTAATCAAGAGTGTCATACAACAACACATCGTAAGCTCTGTAGCTAATTTGAAAATGCTCTAAAGTCCAATATGTAGATTGTGGGAGAAATAACACAGTGATCTTTTCCATATCAAGAACAAAATAAATGCAGTATTTTACTGAAGAAACTGCAGAAGCAAGGGATTGTTTTGTTTCAAAGATTAGTAATAGGACATAGAGCTTATGCTTCCAAATTAATTGCACCCAATTGTTTTTTCATATCAAATGGTTTTGTGGGAACAAAGTACAATTAGTGCTGCTCTTGGCATATTTTCCGGTGAAGAACTGACCTTGTCCCAAAGTCCATAACTATGTAACTGTTACTATCTGGCACTCCAAGTAAGATCTCATGATTAAATGACTCAGCAAACTCAAGTTGCCTTTCCAAAAGATGGTTGGTCATTTATTAGTGGGACGAAAGCAGATGCAAACCCTTTATTTCTGCTTCATTTACTACATCAACTGTTTAAGGAAACAGAAGCTTTTGGTGACTAGAAGTACGAACTTCCTTTGCTGGTAGTGAATGAATAAAAAAAATCCTGACATATAAACTGGAAAGCTAGGCTTTCTCAGGGATATCTAAGTTTTTAAAAAAATATTAAAACCTCATTTAGTATTCTTAGGAACATTAACAGAATGGCAGTTTCAAGCATGTATATGTTTAGTAAGTATTTGCATTCTACTCAGACTGAATACTGACATATGTGAGTAATTCCCACTAATTTCACTACAGATAATTTGCACTTGTCTGAAAGAGTGTGACTTCCATGAAATAAGTAAAAACATGGTGATGTGCTTACTTTCTGAGGATGGGAATGCCTGGAGACTCAGATTTTATATGAATTGGGACACTCAGTGTTTCACAGAATACACTTACAACTGAAATGTTGCATGTTGAAGAACTTAATTTCATCATTTTCTTGTTTAAAGACTTCACAGAACACTTTTTTCAGTTCAATTTAATGTGAAACTTTGCTTGTTTCATCATATTCTAGATGAGCCTAGTATATATAATCCTTAATAGGTAACAGTATAGATTTCTGTGGGTTGGATACTTTCTATTAGCAGTCACTCAAATTACTAGATTTAACATTGTCATTAGTGCTAATTATGATTCATTTTGTTATATGAGGAAACTGGAATAGAATACGATGAATCACGCCTTTGCAATGACATGACATAGTCTGTTGGCAAAAAATACAGCATATAGTTTAAATTAGTTTAATTTTTATTCCTTGTGCTAATCCTCAACATTTCAATCAACTTAATAGCAATAATTTTCACTCAGCCCACCTATTTCCAAAAATAAATACTTATATTAAAACTATGTAATCCCATTTCCAGAAGCATTTATAGAATGTGAATATAACCATGATGGTCAGAAAGGGGCAGTTCCTTCTTTCATTTCGCTAACACATTTTATTCGGAAATTAACACTGAAAATATGTCCTTTTTTTACCACCTCTTTACATTTTTGTATCCGGGCTCTGTTGTCTTGATTGCTGAGATATTTTAAAGGAAAGACAAAAAAATTTAAGTCGCAGTACCATGGCCCCATACCAAAACATATTGCTGTGCATTCAATTGCAATATTTCTCCTGAGGCCAAAACACTATTTTCACCAAGAATAATGGTATGCAAAATAACAGGAAACATACTGTGAATAATGTCTTACATATGGAACCCTTGGTACTGTTAGTAAAACATTGGTTATGTGCATGCAAAATTAAATGGCCATGAAGAAGAGACAATATAATAGTTTGTGGATTTATGATGTATTAGCTAATAGCTTTTTTATTTTATTTCAAATACTAATATTTCTACTTTAAAACTATTTCTAAAATTATTGCGTATACCCCTACTGTTACACACGGCAAAACAAAGTTGAAAGTACCTTTAAAAGAACCCCAGCACTTAAGTAGAATGAATGTAAGGGGCAGACTAGCAAATACAAATTTGACAGTGACACTGGACTTCACCCTGAGTAATTCCAAGAACTTGATAAGTCAAAATGATTGATCTTTTTATTATCTTGTCATAGTGGGTTATCAGTCTGATTTGCCTCAGAAATCCAAGAATTTACCCTTCATCCTGAAATTACTATTTCTACTATATCTGACACACCTTTCTGTTGCAGTGGTGTCTGTAAGGCTGCTGCCAAAATGCAAGGACTCTTGTTCTGTGAATCCTCTCCCCCCGAATTCTGGCTGAAGGATCATCAAATGCAAGATTTTTGGACATTATAACTCTTCCTAAACACTAGGTTTCTATATGGAAATACAAAAATCACTTCTGAAAACATGTGATTGTTCCTTGATGATTCCAAGGTTCATCATTGCTTCAATGCTTTTTGGACAGAAATAACATAGCTCCATGGAATTCACGAGTTTCTTTCTCAAAGATTGAGCTGGCTGGTTGCATATAACCTAAGAACAACCTCTGTTTCAGACTTTCAGGGGAGTTTTTGAAAGTTCTCTGGCAATTGAATATCCTAAGAGGCATGAGTTTATTGAATCAGACAATCATAGAATGGTTTGGGTTGAAAGGGAAGTTTAAAGATCACCTGTCTAATCTAATCTCCCTGCTGTAGGCAGAGGCATCTTTCACTAGATCAGGTTGCTCAAAATCAGCACTCCTGGTTTTAATGGGGCATTGATAAGTTTTCTTATCAGAGCAACCTCTTCCAGCGTCTTACTACCCTCATCAGGAAAAGCTTTTTGACTTTTTTTCTTAAGTCCAAACTTAACTGAACTTCTTTAAGTATAAAACCATTGCTCCTTGTCCTGTCACTCCACCTTTCTTATAAGTCCTCCACATATTGGAAAGGCCACAATAAGGTGTCCATGGAGCCTTCTCTCCTCCAGGCTGAACAATCCCAACTCTCACAGCCTGTCTTCACAGCAGAGGTGTTCCAGCCCTCTGATCATTTTCATTGACCTCCTCAGGACCCACTCTAACAGGTCCATGCCTTTCCTTTGTTGTGGGCCCCAGAAATTGATGCAATAGTCTGGATGGGGTCTCATGGAAGAATCACCTCTTTCAACCTGCAGGCTATGATTTTTTTGGTGCAATCCAGCATATGCTTAGTTTTCTGGGCTTCAAGAGCACATTGCCACCTTACATCCAATTTTTTACCCACCATGACTGCTCGCAATCAATTCAGCCCCCAGACTATATTGATATTGACTTACAGAAGTCCAGATAGACAACATCTGTAGCTCTTCCCTTGTCCATATTAGAAAGATTAGTCTGGCACACAGTGCCCTCGGGGTAGCCATAATGGCTGTCTCTAGTCACCTCCCTGTCACTCATATGTTTTGACATAGCTTTCCAGAGAGCTTCATGATCTTACCAGGCACAGAGGTAAGGCTGACTGGTTTCTCAGCCAGCGTGCACCTTTCTAACCTTTTTTAGAAAGAGGTGTAATGTGTCCCTTCTGTCCAGCCACCTGGGACTTTGCCTGACTGCCATGTTTTTCTATATGATGAAGAGTGGCTTGGCAACCACATCAGCCAAGTTCCACAGAGTAATTTAATTCACCACTTAGGCAACACTGTGTGACCATTATCACAAAGTCTCTTCACACTTTGCAGACACCTACATTTCTGATACATGAGCTGCAGATGCACGTGATTATCTCCAGTAAGGATTTTAGTATTAATAGCTAAACTGTACCTAGACAAAATATAATCAGAAAGCTATACTGTGTTGACTGTCATATCAGACTGATACTTGCTATTTTTCCTAGGTTCCTTTCTCCCCAGTCACACTAAAATGATTGCCCAAAGTCACAGGTTTGTTCTTTATTGCTAAAATCAAAACAGTTTTTTTCTTGAGATATCTTAACACTTTCTTGCAAAACTGATGCCATCTCTTCTGGCAATATCACTCTGAAAAAGCTCACAAGTCTGCTCCCTTAAGGATGCACTTTGTACATTTTACACCTTCTACACATTCTTTAACCTTATTGGTCAATGCCTTGCGTATGATTCTTACTGGCTACAGAAGTAACCTCTGACAATCTCATATCAGAATTTATTGTAATATCACCATAGTTACACTATTATCAAAATTTAATACGCAATCACTACTAAGAAGAATTTTTGACAAATAATCCAAATGTTCTAACCTAAGAAATATTCTATCTTCCTTTTTGGTTTTTTTTTCCTCTTCACACAAACAAATAAGGTCACAATAACCTCTTTGTACTGAGGGTGACTTCTATATTTAAATACACCAATAATGCTATCTACTTCTGTCAAGAAAACATCGGCATAAGAAATTCTTGCATTTCTGTAGAGTCCAAACCTTGAGAAATTAAATTACTGCATCAGAAATATATTAATTCTAGACAGATTCTGGAAACATCCTTTCTTGTGTGTCTTTTTATTGTAAATCACATGCTTTTTCCTGGTATTGTGAAACGTGAAATATATGAGACTACTCATCAAAGAAGAGGCCATTCTTAAAGAGGAAAGAAATCACCAAATGCACAGTCATAAAAATATTACCGACAAAAATACCCATAACAGTCAAGAGAACAGAGTCAAGACAAAACAAGATACTTTTCAGTCTGGTGTTATAATTATGGTATTTCATCAGAAAGAATAAAGCCAGAATGTTCAGAAATGAAACCAAAAGAGATCTATTTCACTCTGGTTTTGTGTGAAAAGGCTAGGACTTCAGGAACATTTGCAGAAGAAGAGTTAATTTTAAAGATAGAGCACTTAATTTTCAAATAGTCTTTAAACTAGCCTTTTGCATTTCTTGTTATGTGAAAGATGACAATAAATACTCAACTCTATGTAAAGTCAAAAATACTATGTGTATTATTTCAATGTTAGAACAAATAACAAAATGTTTGTTATTTTGTTTAAATTATTAAATTGTTCTTATCTCAACCCTCAAGGTTTATCTTTTCTTTACAATCTTCCTCTCCACGGGGGAAGGGTGGTGGGGAAATGAGAGAGCTGCTATATGGTACTTAATTGCCAGCAGGGGTTAAACCACAACAGGAAGTTTGGCTGTCAAACAGAGGTTATATTAGCCCTTGGGCATCAAGGAGGTACAGCTGTAAAGACTGACCACTTAAACTAATATTTTAGTGATGAAAAAGCCACAGATGTGATACGGGACTCCATCTTGTCTGTTTGACAAATCTCATCCCAGGTCAATGTTGCAGTCATGAGGACATGAGGGATAAGGGTTGATGTCTACCTCTTCTTTGTTTCACTAAATACTTTTAATTTTGGGCTACATGACCACTCTTCTGTCTTTGTCCCAATGAATATTTTTATATGATATACAAAAGCCAACACTGTAATATAAGAGGTCCAAGTGGGATTCTTAACTAGTCTGGCTAAGAGACAAACTCCCACCAATCTGCTTTCTTACTCCCTCTCTCAGCTGAATGGGTAGGAGAAAATGGGGGAAAAAATGGAATGAGAAATCTCATGAGTAGAGACAAAAACAGAACAAACTTACCAAATCATGGGCAAACTAGGCTTGATCTGGGGAAAACAAATTTATTGCCAATTAAAATAAATTTTGTAGTGAGAAACAGCTACAACAGACATGAAAACCATATCTTTCCTTCCACTTTCTCAGCCTCAGCTTTCCAGACTCTATATTACACTAAGTGGGATAGGGGGAAAGGGAAATACGGAGTTGCAGTCAGTCCATAACATCTCTGCTGTCTCTTTGTTTTTACTTTTCCCATGCTCCATCATGGGCTCTCCATCAGCAGCAATTCTTCAGGAACTAACACATATTCTGGCAGGGTGACCTCCATGGTCTGTAGCATGGATATCTGCTCCACTATGAAACTCCATTTTCTCCTCCTCCTCTTCTCACTTTGGTAATCCCTCTGCTGTTTCTCAGTCTTTTTTCCCCCCCCCTCCTCTTCTACATTTGTGGCATTTTTTCCCTTTCTTAAATATGTATTCTTAAAGGTATCACCACCTTGGCTGATGGGTTTATCTTTGCCCTGTGGTGGGTGGATTGGAGCTGGCTGAATGTCCAGCACAGAACAACCCCTGGGGTACTGTCACAGAGGCCAACCCTGAACCCTTCTGCTGCAAGCACCCTGACACCAATACCCAAAGCAAATGTCAACTCAAATCCCCACAGACAGAATAGGACTGCATACACTAAGAAACTACTGAATAAAATTGAGAAAAAAAAATGTTAAAAAGGAGAAAGTTCAAGGCTGTGAGTTTTGATTGAGAAAAGGTTTTCTCAATCTACAAAGAGGTTACACACCATATACTTTCTTTTGTGAGTGTTTCTCCTTTGCAGGTACATCTTTTTTTTAATGCACTCTGAAGTGCTAGATCCATGTAGATCACATGAACTTTAAAGTGTATATGATCCTGACATTGGAAACAGACTCATAAGGAGAATGTGAAAGTAGAAATTCCAAGCATACATGGTTGCAAGCTATTTGTCTGGAGAATTTTTAAGATTTCTTTGGGGCACTTTTCATTTCTGTCAGGCTGAAAGACAATGCAGCAGTATCCAGCCCCTCTGCAGACGTTCTGAATGAGCCTCTCAGTACTTGCTCTGTAGTAGAAGACATCACATCCTGAACGCCACGTCCCAAGCTTCACCAGTGATGCTCATGCAGCAGGGTGGAGGGAGGCTGACAGCATTGCCTGCCCATGCAGGATTTGTCTTTGCTCTCACTGACATGATGACCTCTCCCTCTGCTTTGTTCAAGGTGGGATCTCATTCCTTGCTCTTAGAAGTCCGGTCCTCCAAGTTCACCCAGCGGGGATGGGACTGCAGCAGCACAACTCTGCTTCCACACGGGGCTTTGGTGACCTTGAAACCTCCTCTCTTTTCCATACTGTTCACGTGTTTCCTTTCCTGAGATTTCAATAAGGAAATCAAAGCAGTATCTTTTCCCCGTCAGAGTTAGGAACCTGTTCTGCTTTGAATTCACATATTCTTTCAAACATAACAGGTCACTACAATTTCAAGTTTCTTGCCATATTTTATGGATGGTGTATTGTAAAAATATTTCATGCATGGATATCTCAACTAACTTAAAAATTTCCTGATTTTTCTTCCTCAGAGAGACTAAACATGATTCTAAAAATACACAACAATTATGACATTCTTTGTTTATTTCAGTCGTACCACTTCTTTTGCCATCTTTCTGAATATTAGAAAGTTTCTTATGTACAGGCATGCACAGGTGCTTACACTCCTACTTATATTTTCTCTTGTTATTTATGATTGTTGGTCATAAGATACCTTTCACCATAGATTTCACATGATTTTCTCCAGAAATTTGGAAGTTACATTCTAAGCTGTACTTAAAAGTACCCTGTCTTTGCACACTACAGCAAAGAGGATCTAATTTGGAGAAATGGCTGTGTCTTTCTTCTGTGCTGGGACTAAAAAAGCTGCTGATTTACTCAAGCAAGATTGTGTCTGAAAGAAGACGTAACTGTCCTTGTTATGGTAAAATACTGTGGTGAAATTACCAATTTATGTTAATAGACAACACATTCATAATAACAAAAATGGCACAACCTAGCCAAGATTATATATAGCACATGAGTACTTTTCTAGCTTCTAGAAAAGTGGTATCTAGCATTAGGATTCATGGGGTTGAGGGGCACTTGCTTTTAGAACAGTTCCTGACAAATCTGACATGGTAGTGGTGAGGCAACAATACTGTGAACCAAATCAATATGGCATAAGTTTCAGTAAAGGCCACGGTGGGTTGGTCTCTTAGTCAAAATGCCCTATACAATAAAGAAGTCAGTCCTAAAGTGAAATCTGCCTATGGTTGGCTTAAGTGATATAAATGTGTAGCTTAAGTGATAAAAGTGTAGCCACAAAAGAGAAAAAGGGGATACATCCATTGACAACTGATGATAGAATAACAAAGGTTAGAAAAGGAGTAATTATGTCCTAATTACTCTTGAAACTACTCCTGAGGGGGCCTCCATGTGTGTGGGGAAGCATTTATGACATATCTTGAACTTCATAGTCTTATGGGGAATCATAACTTGAATTCATGTGGGAAAGATACGTGTTGGCTGTGATGACTGGCAATGATAGACATCCTTGTAAGGGACTGGATTTGATGACCTACTACCTACCTACCTACCTACCTACCAGGCTTTGGACTGGTCTCCCAGATAAGGATGAATTTCAGCCAATGTCAGTACTGGGTTCATGAAACATGTCAGATAGACAAGAGAGAGTTGTCTGTGTATTCACAGAACAATGAGATGATGGGCAACTGCAACCTCTCAATAGAATGCAATGCTGCTCTGCAGTGACTGTCTCTAGGGACAAGAGTCTGTCTCTCCCTTCTTGTCTATTCAGCAATGGGTTTGGCATTGCTGCTCTTATTGTAGTAAAGCATCATCTTCCAAGGAACTGATTTTTTGAAATAAAGCGTTTGTCTAAAGATGTACACTCTCAATAGTTGCAGTTCCCTTTTTGCTTTTTTAACTTTTTTCTGGATATTTATGTGCACTCATAGAATTTTTTTTAATAGTTATTCTGAGACATTGTATGCTATTCAGGGTGCTTTTCATACTCAAATTATGCACTGCTGAAAAAAATATTTCTAAAGTAAATACTTGCAGATCCTTAAGTCTTAAGTGCCAGCTAGAGATATTGCACTCAAGAGAAAGCAATCTTCTGTTCCAGTAGATTCTAATCACACTATAGTGTTCATGGTATAGTAAATAGTAGTGACCTCTTTTTTCCTTCTTTTGTTTAAATCTTAACATGCAGATTATGATGGGGTAGTTTAGTTCACACTCTTCTGGCCATTTTCTTATCATTATTATGCAATGAGATAAGATATTTCATTATTATTTAGTCTGAAACTTTAGCAAAGAAGTTGCTGAAATTACCTCTAAATTTATACTTGAGTTACCGGACTCATTATTTCAAACATCTTGGTCTGAATCAATATCAGTAATGATTCATTCTTTTGATTAAGAAGTGACTCCATCTGTAGATGTCAGATAATTACTGAGATGACCTATAATGAGAACATTTCACAACTCTCTGACTTAAATTTCTTATTCCCTCAACAGCATAATGACTTCCTCCTAGATCTTTTTATAGTGTGTCTATGCTCCTGGGGTTTCTTTTCATGATCAGTCACTATCAGTGGTTGCTTCTATCATTCTTTTTTTTAGACAAAGAAAAATAGTGGCTCCATAAAAAAAAAAAAGTGCTTTTTCTAGGATTATATTTTATTCTTTTTTTTCCTGTGTATTTCCAAATTTTGTTCTAAAAGCTCTGTTATATTAGTGAGTGTTTAAAGCTGACATGGACTGCAATGGTAAAAGATGATAGAGGGCATCCTTTGTTATTCATTTAAGTAGTCTAAGGGGAATCAATGTGTTTTTAAATATAAAATATTAAAATTAGAAATGCAAGATATTCTTTTGATCCCAACAGCTGGGAATATGGTATTTAAAAGTTTGTAAGAAGAAATGATAACTTTCACTATGAGGCTTGCTGCAGTACTTTAAATTCATTGGTATAGCAAAATACAAAGAGTACTTTGTAGTTAAGTCATAAAATCTATGTTATTTCTTTTGATTCTTTTGTGAATCGTTTCCAGGGAATAGAAGAATTACAACAACATCAGACTCTGTCTTTTGACTCAACATATACCAATTTTTTACTCATATATGTTCACAAATATTTAATAGCTTTCTAATACAGTCATGTAAATAGATTGTGACTATCTGTTTTTGCTAACCGAATCTGCTCTCTGCTCTCCTTCTCACTATTTTTACCTGTTGGTTTAACAAGTGGATTGATTCAATATTGGCCTTTAATTTGGTTAGTATGTCATCCATGGCTGCCAGCTTCCCTGCCAAGAGATTCTCCTGTGCATTCGTAATGCCAAAAATAAAAACCCTACTTCTTTTTTTTTTTTTAATTAAAACTGAAAACCACTAGGTCAAATATATGTTAAATATTTAAAGTACAACTATTCAGACAAGCAGTGTAAGGGAATATACTCCCTACTGATGACTATTTTTTTCTGAGCGAAAGAAACTTCAAGCTCATTAATTACTACCACTTCATTCTTTTCCCAAGATTTACATTCCTGTTATGTGACTGGACTTGCTTTAACAGTTGGAAATAATGAAGACCAAAATGACAGGCTTATTTCCTGGCTTCCTTTTATAGTAAAGAGAAAGAAATTTTGTCTAACAATAGACCTTGAGTACAGTAGGTCAAAAACCTCAAATACATTTCTATCACAAAATAACTGCACATTTACTGCATCAATAGACATATGCTTTATTAGTATCAAAAAATGGAATCATTATCCCTTCCTGATGTACATATCAATTTTAGACCTTACATTAAAAATACATGCATGAATGAGACCAGCAAGAACACTAATAAATGAAACCCATCTAACTTAGGAGACCTGGTCTCACTGAACTGGGAAAGAAATTCTAACTGTGATGACAACCCCTTTTGTGTGTGTGTACATGTGTGCATGTGCTTTTGATGACAGGAAAAAGACACAAAACAATAATGATCAAGGAGGACAACCCAGATAATATTCAGTGACTCGACTGAAACACTGAAAAGCATCAAATATTCACAATTAGAATTAGACATACTTGCACTGATGTCACAGTCTAGTGGATCCTCAACTACACCGAATTCTATACTTCTGCTGTGCTGTCCCATGTCAGAAATCACTTGCCACATTTTATATTATCTAAACTGCCAGCAGCTTCATAATTGTGAAAATATCAGAAGTGCACAAAAATCAGATGTTCAAACAGATGGATTAGGCAAAATTGATTAAATAGTTTGAATGGTCTTATAAAAATAAATTTAATATAATACTACGTCTTAAATTTTCTAGAATATGCTTCATTTTTTTTCTCTGGATAATGGGTTAAATAATGTTGTTTCGTGTGAAAATGAGCATCCAATAGAGTAATGTGCTGGTTTTGATTAATCTGTTTCCATTGTATAGAAACTGCTAGTACCTTTCAGAAGTACCCCCCTGTGTCTTGGTTGGTTTCCTACTTGCTAAGAAAAAATTCTTAACTTTCAAGATAAAATCATTTTTCAGAAGATCCTCATATATGTCTATCATGATAGAGTACACTAATTGTTAACAACATTAATTGGGTTCATTTCTCTTAAGATTTGCTTATTTGAAATTGACCTAGATTTTGTTGAGGGATCAGCATTAAGAATTTTTACCACAAGATATTTTGCAGATCTCACAAATTATACTGGTGATTTGAACTCTCAGAAACAGCTGAGTATTTCTCAGTATCATCAGGGTAACACTGTTTAAAGTGAGGACGTGAAATTCACTAGTTTACTCCCATTTAATAAAATAAACATCAACCCTTTTCTGTAATATAATTTTGCTACAAACCTTCACATTTAATGGCATTAGTGGGTCCTTCATAGTATGTGTCTTTAAAAGCTGAATGTCCTATCTTATGAAGTTTAGACTGCACTATCATAAGTGCTGATGCAGCTGGGCCTTCTTTAAAAACACATTCTTCCACCTTTGCCACGTACAAAAGAGAAATCTTCCATTCCTTCCTTCTGTTTTGAAATAACCAAAGAATGTCAGTCAATTTATTGGTAATTTATGCACCTTGATGTTTAATGTAACTACCTAAAATAAAACCTCAGTGCATGTATGCAGGATTTTCATGAAACACTAGTAGTTCTAGCAAGATAAATCCAGCTTTCCTGGGAAAAACACATGAACAAAAGCCCAGCCTAATTCTGCACTTCTGTGACATTCTGTGACCTACTGCTGAGCAAATGGTGCTCTTCAGATAGATATGACTAATTTTTACAGTCCAGAAGATTCTTCTCTTTTTCAATTCTAATCTCAGATAAATTTATGCATCAATTTTTTACAAATGAAAAATATTTTAAAATGAGGACAAAATGTGCCTCATTTCAGTCAAAAAAAAAAATTATAAACTGAGCCTTAAAGAAAATCCTTCTACAAATTGACCACTGATTTATTAGGCATTTTCCATTTGTCTTGATACAACAAATACCTCCAATTCTCTTGATGCAATAAATATAAGGTTCCCAAGTAACTTCTCATGTACTTCAGAACAGCTCACCTGGCCTCCCACCCATTTATTCATTTCTGCAGTGACTTACAGTTTAAAATTTGAGATCAAAATAAACGATGTCGAAAAGATGATAACAACTTGACACTGAAATATTTCCTCCTCACTGCAAGTGAGTCATTTTTCCTTTCATTAAATCTCAGGTAGGTAAGAGTCACTCTTGAAACAGCTACAACCTTCTCTTTACATAAAAATGAACAATTTAAAGCTTAAAATTTCAGTGCTTGAAGGTTTGGATATAGAAATTTAGTATCTCAAGAAAAGGAATTTCCCAATTTCCCAACGAAAGCTAGCATATCCTGCTACAGTTGCCAAACTTAAATATATTAGACTGAACGGAATTACTTTATCATCAGGTCCTTTTTTATGTTTCTGTGTTTCCTTGGGAGGTTTGTATATGCAAAGAGCATGTACAGGAATGCAAGAAATCATCTTGATAGATTTTCAATCACTTTCTCTTAGTCTGTTTACAAAATAGCTGCCAAAGAATAAATGTCTAACTTGTTTTAATGTTTCATTTGTGCAATTAATTCTCTTCAATTTAACATAAGAATTTTATGATTAGAAATATCAAATTAGGTGGTCTGCATAATAGTCTCTTAATAAAAACCTGTGCCATAATATCTAAGAGCTTGAAAGAAAAAAACCCCATGTTCTGAATAGCTTTGGAAATAGAGAATAGAGGCTCTTGCAACCACCCCTTCCCAATGAGTGCACCCTGCTTAGCAAGGTCAGATGGTTACCTAGTGGAAAGCATTTTTGAAACAATCTCGTATTTTCAGAAGGAATTCAGATCCTTCTGCTGAATCTCATAACAAAGTTATCTGGTCTTGTAAGTCTTCCTGTTAAATCATAGTCTGCTTAATTGTTTGCCACTTTCTCTCTCCTTTACTCTCTTTCTTTTCCCCTTTCTTTTTCATTTGCTTGAAAAAAAAAGACTTTGGCATTTTAAAAACATCTAATGCATGGGTTGCTCTCTTTGCAGTTTTTAGGCAGTACCAGGCAAAGCCATTATCACTGTAAAGCCCAGTGGGAATTAATGCGAACAAAAAAGAGAAAATATGCTCTACCTTTTTGATTATGAACCATAGAAAATGTCAGAATTACTTTGTGATGCTAATAATGATTTTTCCAATTGTAATAGTTAATTGCAAAGACAAAGGTAAATGATGAATCAAACAGGTGTAAGCAAGTTTTTCTCATATAAATTCAGCTGAAATAGAAAGTAATCATGGTATGCTGAAATACTTTCTGTTATCAGCTGTCAACAGAGAATTATTTCAATACTCTCTATGTCATGACATGCAACTGGAAGAACACTTTGGCACTACCATGGTACCCAAGAGTTATAAGTTGAAAGATAAATTGAGAAGCTGAAATTATCTGAGGAGATTCAGTACAGTGAGTAGTGAAGTAAGAAGTGTCCAGTGCCTGGAATTATGACAGCACGGCTCTGAGAAGGTTGACAGTTAACAAGATTATTGCATTTCAAAAATCACTAAAGAAAAATACATGGCTAAGGAGTTTTCTTTTTCTTCAGTCTTTGGTGTCTGTCTGTAACAGATACTTGCATAAGCTGTATTTTAGGTAGGCTTCAGCACTAATTTTTCGTTTTTCAGACAAGTAGATTACTATTTCTCTCTTCTGTCTTCGAATGAAGCCAAGAAGAAGGTTTTGCCTTCCTCTTGCATATTAAAGCAGTGTCCAGATTGTTGGCCCGACAATGTGGAAGAGCTGAGTTCTGATTGTTCTTCAGTCTGAGGGGTTTCAAACTGTATCTTAAAGTTCTGCAGATGTGTATGTTAAACACTAAAATAAATTAAGTTCAGGAGTGTGCTACACTGCTTGACTCTTCTGTTTCCGTCAATCACTCTGTAAATGATGTAAGATCCAGACAGAAAGTGTGCTAGCAAGAAGCAGCATGAATTCCCCTGAGTGGGGGGAATCCAGATCTCACTACTACAGAAGAAATGTGCATTAGCAAGTCATTGGCTTGAACACTGTCACTCTACATTAAGCACACAGTGAGCATATCTACATGATTAGAGACTAGATACAGGGAAACATGTTCACAAGTACTTCATAGTTGTATCTGGAATTCAGGATTTGAATCATCTTGCTCAGCAACATGGTAAAGTCTTTGGATATGTTGCATGAGTACAGATTTCAGGACTTAAGCATGTTTTTAGAGTGAAATTTAAATAGATTAGTCTACTTAAATGCCTAGCCAGAGTGTTTGTGACAATGTTAAGTGTCTGAATTTGAGTAAAAGTGAATTTTAGGAGCCTGCACCACACTGGGACTAAAAGACAGAATTGAGAATTTCCAATATTTAAATCAAAAAATGTTTGTGGGAAGTAATGTCTGAATTTACTGAATTCAAAACCTCATTGAATGCCTAAGAAGTATTAATTGTACCTAATCCTAGTCTACAGTCTCACATCTAAATAACAACTTTACAATTGGTTAAATTTTGAATAGGTGTTAGTTTGGGAATTTTGCTGGTCAAGCCATTAAAACGTATCAGATCCTCTGAAATTGTCCCGTTTTAACTATACGGATCTGCTAAAGAAAAAGGAAATAATCTTTTATATTTGTGAGGGAAAAACACCCATGTTTATGAACAAAGTTTGAAGAATCATAACATACACAGCATTATACATGTTCACAGATATTGGTGTGCATACACCAGGCACCTACAGTTTAATATCTACATAATACCCATCCAGTTAAGAAAAACTATTTGTTTTGTTGAAACTATGAATGCGTCTGGATAAACAGATTTATGACTGATATTATTCACAAATGAATTAAAATGAAAAGGCTATAGAAAACCAAATATGAAATGAAGAGAAAGTGTCTTCTGAGAGGACAAGGAAACTAAAACAAGCATCACAGAGAGGAAGAGTCAGCCTCAAATATCATACTCCATATTGAATGCACAGTTTGTCAAGAAGGGAGCTGTTACTCCCATCCACATATTTCTGTTTTTCTGTGATTAGTAGATTGAAAAAAAACAAAACTGTGGATGTTACAGGCCTGGGTGCAAAGAGATTTCAGTTTCCTGACAAGTGTCTGTGAGAAAGCAAGGCTTTCTCAAGGACGCTGCAGGAAAACAATTTAAAAGTATTGTAAACTATGGTCTTGTTATGAGACCAAAGAAGAAAACACATGAGGTAAGAGTTACTGGGTCCAACCACTCCCTTCTGGAGGGTGGCTGGTCAGTGAACCAATGACCTTATGTTAGTCCAGCGTGCTAAGGTGTATAAGCACCTTTGTAAATAAAATAAAGAGGTCGGTTTTCATCTACATAAGGCCGTCCGTGTCGTTGGTGTCCGGGCCCGCTAGCGACACAAAACAAAAAAACACTCATTAAAATTAAATAAGATTTTTTAAAATTTTAAATAGAAAATATATATTTTGAAGTAATGTACATCATAAAATATTTTATTTTACATCCCTCTACTCCCCCTGCACGCTTGTTCGTATTTTCTGCAGGGACAACAGATAAAACTAACTACATAGAAGACATGAAAGTATTTATGAGTCACTCCAGAGAATGCTGTATTTAACATAAAGAAGCAATGCATTTGTCTGGGTGAGGAACTGTAATTGTGAGTGTAGGGTCTACAAAGCCCCTGTGAAATTCTATAGCTGACCAGCAAAATGGTGTGTAGGATCCTTTGTAAAAAACTCTGATATAACAATACATAACTGCAAAACTTTATACTCCAGGGATCAAACACATTTCACCAAGTGCTACGTGATGCGCAATCTAATTTAATTGCTTGCCAAAGACAAACTTGTAAAAAAAGACCCCAAACTTTTATAAAAGTTAAATCACACCATCAAACAGATCCTCTGCCATCTGTCGTCCCCATGATGTGTTCAAAACACCCATCTCCAGGAATGTGGGAATGTGAAGAGTGAGAGAATTACACCACTTGATGCAGCACTATTCATAATCCAGTGATGTTGCTAGAGAAACTCTGGTCCTGCTCCTCTTTTCCTTAATCAGTGCCTGATTTCACTGATATTTGTAAACTTTGATTGAAGGCTCAGCACCAAAGCACTCAAGACAGCTGGTCACCGCAATTTAAAATTAATGCAGCCAAGAAATCCCATCCTAAAAATACCGAGTATTTCCCACTGATGCAAAGGCATCTATTAGGCTCATTTAGTGTGCAGGCATCTATTAGGCTCATTTAGTGTGTAGAATTGTGCTCATCGTTTCTTCAAGAAAGGAAGTTTGGGTAGCTCATCTGTCACTATGGAAATGTTAATTTCATATTAATGTATTTTCAAACAGATTAAATATTTTATCCATGTGTTGCAGATTCAGTCAATATGACAAATTTTGAGGGTTTGGGTGTTTGGGGGAATCTGAAAGAGGAACTATTAACTCAGTTTTGTGTTTCTAAAACAGTTTTAAACTCAGTCCAGTTAAACAGCATCTGAAATTTATTGCAATGTAATAGCTGTTCATAAACAGAGAAGAATTAATTGATAGCCTAACTGGAAATCCAAATTTTGGTAAACACAGACAACCTTTTTACTACTGCATTTTTGTTGCCTGTTTAATCAGAAACTTGTCTAAATAATAACTGAGGATGCTCCCTGGAAGTGTCTTTTCTTAGTGGAGATGAAGCCTTTTTTTGTTGGCTTGTGAGGACACTGGTGGTGTTGCATATCCTTTTCTTCATATACTGTTGTTTATCTGGGGTTAAAATATGAGACAGCTCAAGCTTTGATTTGCCAACATTAATCAGAGTTGAATGCTCTCAGGAGCTTGGTAGAGGTGTGAAGTCAGGCTAAAGAGCTGAGATTGGAAGCAATTCTTGGAAGTTTTTCTATAATAGCAGAGGATCAATCTCAATGAAATTTTGAATGGCTCAAGTGCATGAAATTCCCCAGCTAACAATTGTTTCAAAAGCTAGAATATGGCTTGACAAATGCTTGTTTCATTCAACGGGGTTGGGATAATGTTCTTTCCTTATATTTCATGACCTTTGGTTGTTAAACAGGGCAGTGTGTGAGCACAATGTGAAAAACAGGGAAAATAGTGGCCTGAAAAACGCCTTGACAGGGTCTATCACTAAATTGTGGAGGATTATATCTGCACATAGGTGAGTTGCTTCATTTATGAATAAGGACATGTGAAGTATGGTTCCCATGACAAGCCTTTTGGGAAACTGATGAAACGAAGAGTGGCAAAAAAAGTCCTTTATGCACAATATCTCTTGGCATCGTTCAAACTTGGTATAAGGAAGAGATTTTTTGCAGTGAGGGTGATGAAACACTGGAACAGTTTTCTCAGAGATGTGATATATGCCCCATTCCTGGGGACATTCAAGATCAGATTAGATGGGGCTCTGACCAACCTGATCTAGTTGAAGATGTTGTTACTCATGGAAGATGGGTTGAAGTAGATGAACTGTAAATGTCCCTTCCAAACCAAAATAATCTATGATTTTATGAGTCTATGACTCGGTATAATGTCTGAAGTTTACAGTCATTATAAATTTTATTTTATTGGAAATGTTTATTAATCATTAACATCTGAATGCTTTGGTAAATTGCTGTCATTTTGTTTTCATCACATTAATGACAGAAGTGTTCAACATCACAGAACCAAGTCCTAAACTAGCAGAAACTAAGCACTGTCAATGATTGTCAATGTCAGCATGTGACTAAGGCAACAAATACAACTTTGCCAATAAAACCAAGTTAGTTGTTTTCCTATAATTTCAAATAACTATTCAGTCTCCTTGAAAGACTTTTTTTTATGTGGTGGGTAGAAAATGCCATGCTGTCATCATGAAGAAAAAATTCAACTTGTTTTATTAGTGTAACAGATAATATTATTTATCAAGTTTCTCTGACTTCCTTTGCTAATGAGTACTGTAGCAATGTGAATCCAAATTCTACTCTATGCGGGGGAACAAAACCCTTCCAGACTTGTTTGTGGTATGAGGCCCTGAAAGCTCAGAAAAAAAAAAAAAAAGCTGTTTTTAGAGTGTACTTGGTCTTTCCATGTAAAAAAGGGGTTAGAATTATTTTTATGTGTAGGATTTTCATATCTGGATGCCATTTCAAACCAAAAAAGGAAGGCAGGAAGGAAGGCAGGAAGGAAGGAAGGCAGGAAGGAAGGAAGGAAGGAAGGAAGGAAGGAAGCAAGGGAGATTGATTCCCCTTGCCTTTGCCTACAGAAAACCTTGAAGTCATATTGCTAAGAACTCATGTTAGGAAACGCCACTGAAGCCTGAATGGGTGATCTTAGTTCTGTCTCTTTATAGAGGTTTGCTGCAATATTAATTAATTCAGTGACCACAAATTATTTCTCACATTATAGAATATAATTTAATTACTTTTATGTGACCTTAGATGCATCTACTTAGCATCTTCGAATACATTTATTGTTTTTCATTTTCAGTGTATTTTTTACTATCATGATGAAATATGCATGTTTATCAACTAAGACTTTGATTTAATAACAATATATAATTCTCTCCTAGGCCATGCCTGCTTTGGGACTCTAAGGTAAAATTCAAGCATCTGCCTTCTGGCTTTAATCTAGCTAGTTTGAGCTCTACTTGCCCTGAAGATACAGCACAAGATCCAGTCTCTTAAGTAAATATAAAGGGATTTCTCACGGACTTTTACCTTCAGGTGTTGAGATCCATACCTTCACATTTGTTGTTGTTATTTGCATGACCTAGTGTAAAGCTAACTCAGGTATATCACTGTTCTGCACTCACCAAATCCTCTAGCTTCTCTGCAGACAGATCAAGGATTTGAAATTTGACAGTCTGGGCACAGATACTTACAGTATGAAACACACTGAAAAGACTGCTATTTGATACAGAGCTGGGGTTTATTCAGACAGATCTAAACTTAAGGAGCAGAGGTTTGGGTTAGCAATCATATTTTATATATTTTATCAACTAAAGAAGCATAGCATTGCCTTACTACACTTAGGTACAGTTGGAGTCATGCATTACTTAACTCAAGATGTTCTCAGCTCTGACTGGAAAACTCTGAAGACCCAAATTGTGGTGATCTGAAAACAGATGAGGGGAAAGATAGGCTTGAAGCCAGGGCTGAAGAAGGAATGTGACTGAGGAAGAAAGGAAGAAGCAGAAACAATTGGTGTTTGGGTAGAGACAGGTTTAAGATTTGAAAAAGGACAAAGCAAAACAACAGTAAGGAGCAATGTCAGCCTCAGAGTAAGGCATATATCGCAAGAGGGATCAAAAGAAGCCTTCAAAGTGTTTACCTTCATCCCACAGACCAGTTGAAGTAGGTGGTACTTAATACTCAGAAAACAAATTTTCTATGAAAAGGCTTGAAAAGGTATCATTAAAGCTGAAATGAACCTGAAAAATAAAACATAGATTAAGGTAACAGGTAGCCAGCTAGTCTGGAGAAATATTGTGAAAAAAATCCAATAAATTTATTTCCAGTTCTTTCTGGCAATTTGTAGGGATTCTTTTTCATTTCATATAATTATTTTCCTTCAGAGCATTTCCTTTTCCAGATGCACTTGCAAACCCTGGTTGATTTCATGTAGACCTTGAATCACATACATTTGACTGTATTCCTCACTGTAAAATTCTGGTGCAGTAGAGGAGGATATTTGCTGGCAGTTTTCGAACACTTCCAATATTGATGCAGAATTAGGTTCATGCTTTTCACTGGTTGGTTTGCAGAAGATCTGATAGCTTTGACTTAATTAGCTAAATTTGCTCCACTAAAAAATGAGAAATAAATTGACTACCTAGTACAAAATTACCATAATTTGTAGACTATGTGAACAGAGAAGCTATCTTAGTATGGAGAAGTATAGAAGTGTCCTCCTTTGGTTAAGCTGATGGTAATGACAAAAACAGTGTTCTGCTTCTTGGAAATCCAGAGAGATGATCTGGATTAGTGTGTATAGTAAATCTAACAGGCTCACCATGCAGGATTTTATTGCATGCAAGAACTCACAGGGATTGCCACGTTACTAGAGCATAATGAGCCGTTGGAGTGTTCTTGTGTTTTCTTAAGTAATTTTGACCACAAAGTGTCCTGTCAAGCAAGATCATGTCATTTGGAGTGCTAAGATATGCTTTCTTTTAGGAAAATACATTTTGTTTCTTGCTTTCTTGGCCACAGTTAGCTGCCAGACTTTTACAGCTTAACATGACTTGGGTTTTTTATTTCACTGGGGCTGTTGTGGTTTTGGAAGGATTATTATTATTATTTTGGGGGGCAGTTGTTGTTGTTGTTGTTGTTGTTATTTTTGTTTTGGGGGAGGGAGATGGATTTAGTGTGAGATTTTATTGGACAAAATATCAAAACCTGATTCAGTCCCATGCATCTAAAGAAAACTGTTTGAAAGAGATATGCAGAATTTGGGGAAAAGGGTGGATAATTCCTTTTTCTGAAACATGTCTGTTTTACCATTTCACTATATAGTATGACTTGTTAAAGTAGAAACAGGAAAATAATTCTCATAAATCAGATGGACTAACCCTCACTGGACAGGTTTAGCAGTTGGCATAGTTTTCTACTCAAATTTCCAGAATGACCAGGACCCTGAGGAGTTAACACATTCACAGCTGCAAAATCTTGAGGGTGGGTTTAAGGTAGACAGATATGCTACATTTTGTGCCAAAACAGATCCCCCAAACTGACATAGGTTCACAGGAAAATCACAAGACCATGTAATTTACCAAGTACAAATGGAATACGGCACCTTTGAGAGTTATTAAGTGAATGGCTTGAGTGATCCTAGTGAGAAGTCCAGTTCAAGGTTCAGATGAGCTTTCTGTGGAAGCATGATCACACACTTGGACACATTTGATTGGACTTGCAGGCATAAGGCTATAGAAGGGAAAACCCTGATACTTTTCTGAGTATTTTTCTGAGGTTGTCCTGCACTCATTTGCACAGATTTGGCCTGAGAAATGGGAGATAGGAGACAGACCACTGTGCAGTTGCCAGAGAAATATCCTTCTATTGTGAAAAAAGTCTTTCATTCAGGAAAGCATTTGACAGCATACAGGAGGTCTACAGTGGATATTAATAGTAACTCCCATCACATCAGGACTTCTTTGACCTATTCACTCAGTTTTTGACAGAATGTTAAAGCCTCATGACTGGATTTTTCTTCTGTATTTGGCTAAATAATATAATGCATTTCAATTAATGAGTGATACCACCACCTCATTTACTAATTTCACTGAATTAATTGATAGCCAAATCCACCTTCTGCAATAGGAAACGAGAACTTTTGAAGTAGGAGACCAAGCATGTTTTAAAATTCCTGCTTTTAAGAGAGACAACTTTACCCTGCTCCTGTTTATATATCTTGGTTTACCCTCTCCTGCGCTGGAAAAGGAGGTAGGGATCAATAGCTTGCAAAGAAATTTCCTAAGGTGACAACTAAAATAGGTGAACTTATTATCACTTGTAAAAATTAGTTTATGGGGTTTTGGAGGATTGGGTCTTTACTGTCCTACTTCATTAAAAAAAAAAATCCACAGAAAAGGTCTGCATAAGAGAATGTGAACAGAGAAGGCCTGACTTAGTGGGGACCTCCAGGAAGTGTGAGATTTTGTTATTTACAGATCCTTTTGTAAGGCGCAAATGGGAGAAGAGAAAATAAAAGCTGAAGAGGTCAGTATTTTAGGACTTGTGACTTCTCAAAATTGTTTAAAATTCATGGCTTTGAGTCGCATGATCAAATACCACCTAGAAAAGCTGTCAATTGGTGCTGCAAAGAAGGAATTTGCTCTCTTGCAATTTACTATGACTGTTGAGAGGGAAGCTGCTGAGGCAATGGGATGTAATATCTGAGCAAACTTCACAGCAGCATCCCTTAGAAACTTACAGGTTTTGTGAGACCTGAAGAAGCTTCTTCTTAGACTAACTTCTAATTGACATTATAAAGGAAGGTTTGCTGTTGTACAGCATTCTTGCACCATACATAAGATTAGAAAAATCCCCTCCAAACTCAAACAACAAGACAACAAAACAAAAGAACATTTGTCCAGTTATTCATTATTTCTTGATTATGTCATTTTAAAATGAGAAAAATTAGCCTTAAAAATGCCAACCCAGAAGTCAGAGTCATGTCATGCTCCCTGATACTCTAAGGAGCACTCCCAGCTGCTCCCCTGTGATGTGGTTTCCTTGGCTTGATTTGAAATGAGACGTGGGTTTTGCCATGCCCTAGGGTCTGTAGTTCAAACACTCTCCTGGACGTTGCTAATGGAGGCAGACAACTTCATCTGTAAAATACAATGCTTGTTCTCTCTTGATTCATGTGCAGAGACACAAGGTGAGATACTCTTGTAAATATGTATCAGTGACATAGAGGTAAAACATTAGTCTGTATTAGCACTGTAACTACAAGTCACAGAAAATATGAAATGAAACTTGGAATGTAGTGAAAACCTATTACTAAAATGACATGATACAATGAGGTTGGTGCTGCTCTGGATGTTTGTTCAAAAGGAAAAAACGGTGAAGCTCCCTGAAGCAGGATTTTCTGAGATGCTTACCACTGTGGTAGCTAAGCAACCTTACATTAAGTAACATAATAAAATTAACTAAAACATTCATTCTTTCAAGTATTAGCTAGATCCCTGTTCTCCAGGATATGACAATTATGTAAGACAGCCTGAAAAGAATTCTGTCGTCACTGCTGTTTCAGCATTTAATTCCTGTCCTTCACCCTCAATTAAATCAATGAGACCTAGACACAGGAGTGTTTTTGAAAATCCTATAGATGTACCTTTTGTATCTTCAGGTTATGAGATACTTTAAAAATCTGTAGTTATGGACATATGGCTCCTTGAGAAGTATATTAGAAAGAGTTTTATGACTTTAATTCTCAATTTTAACATATCTTGGAGCAAGATATTGTTAAGTTACACTCATCTTGAATACAAACTGGCCTATGTATTATAATTACAAAATTAAAACTGATGCCCTGCCCCTTGACAAATACTGGCTGCATAGGGCACACTTATGACACCGTGCCCTTGACCAGGGTCAGCAGGGTAGGCAGGATGTCACCCATGTCATTCATGTCTCAAATCTCAAATCTCTCAAATCTCACTGCCACAGGTGGAACCAAGGAGTGGTGCAACTCTTACTCGGATTCAAAAGATATTTGCATGGTTGGGTGTTGTGGCCAGATGACCGGGACTCCAAGTGTGCCTGGCAGTCCACCACAGACAAGATATCAGTTATTATCCTGTGCTTGCTACCGGGGATCGTGAGCGTTGCCTTATGGTATATGGTTGCTTGTCTTTCGCACTGTCCCAATAAAGCTTTGCTTTATAACGTGCTGTCAGACCCTGTTATTTTTTAAACCACCAATGCCTGGAACTTCTGTGCTGATTGTGTTTCAGATAGCTTGGTTGGAGAAAAAAATTTGTTACAAATTCCCTGAAGTCAGTGCATCTTGATAGGTAATTATTGTGGGGCACCCACCTTGCAGAATTTCAGGTTCATTTGTAGGATATACTCGAAATATAGTACCAGGAGATTTTGTTTAATGGTGATGAATTTACCTTCCTACCATCATCAACAGGATAAAAAAATAGAAGCTGTTGCAAAGAATTTCTAATAAGAACATTTTTTGAAGGTGCATATAATTTTCAAATTTTCACATATAATCAGATTTAAAATGTGTTCATTTTTTCCCTATCACAGAGCTTCATCCCACCTGAGATGCACTGTAATGAAGTCCTTTGCTGGATAAGTAATTATGAATTCTAGGAGGAGTTATTCCCTTAGCTTGCATTTAACTCCTTGTGATAGTCTCTAACCAACAGTATTTCTTTCCATGGTGTGGAATGATAGTCGATGCAAGTTCTTTTAAATCCACGACTTGCTCTTTAATTTGCCTTTATGTAGATAAAATATTTTTCATAAGGAGATGTCATGCTTCTTTTTGATAATGTATTTTATTAAATGCTAAACAGTGAAGTTAAAGGTCTGGATTAAACCAACAAAAGCAATGAAATTTACCACTTCATTCTTAACTTACTCCACATGCCTAGTTAATGCATCACATAGTAAGAAATTTGGCAACTGCTCTAAAACCATTGTATTACCATTGGAACAAATGAAATAGGCTTAAAAGCTGTACTGAAGTGTTGGAGCATTTTTGTCATTATTGTCTACTTAAGTCATTCTCATAATTAGTTTTGTCATTGTTGGGTTTTGCTGCTGCTATTCTTGTTTTGGTTTTTTTTTGTTTGGGTTTGGCTTTTTGTGCACCTGTTTATATACACACTGGTTGCTATAACAGCATGCAAAAAAAATTACCATTCCAGTACTTTTCATGTCTTTTTTTTTTTTTTTAGTTTAAAGTGAAATCCCATGGATTAAATCTGATTGGAAAAAAAAAATAGTACAAAATTTCAACATAAGCATGAAACAAAAAGAAACTTACCCTTATACGTTTTTTTGTTTCCCATCTTGACATCTGTAGGGTTAGTATGGTGGACCCCAGAAGACTGATCGAGGCGATTAGTGCAGACTGTGAGGATGGCTCAAGACTCTGTTTTGCCTGCACAGAAATTGTGACAAATAGGTGGAAGCCTCATGGTGGGAAGCCTCATGGTTAACGGTTCTCACAGGTGAAATGTGTAAATAAGCTCCATTCTCATTAGAGACAAGGCAAGGGGAACCTAAGTGCACATGCTTGGGGCCCTTAGATATAGGGCTGGCAGGCCTGGAGGGTGGGGCTTCCCTCTCCTGCACCAACATGGGAAACCTCACTGTGTACCAGCTCTGAGAATAAACCTCTTTACGCATAAAGACCATGGCCAGCCTCTGGTTAACCTGCGCATATCTTCGAATCATACAATGTCATACTTTGATTTACAGTTTCTTAAGGTTTTCCAAACACCTCTGGGGTTTTAAATTAACATTCTATGATTCTTTCTCATTAAAAACTCTATAGAATATTCTTTTTCCAGTTTAACCTCTCTTCCTCCACATTTTATACCTTATTTCATGCCCTATTACAGTAGTAGCTGGGACTGAGACCATGTGGGGCAAGTCCCAAGTCCTTGGTATCTGTGTGTGTAATGCCTGTTACTACACCTAACACCTGATGTCAGTACTCAGAAAAACCTCTTCAGAAATGCAGGTTAATTAGTTTTTAAAGTCATGTCTCTGTCTAGTTCACCGTGGTTTAATTTGGTTTGGTTTATTTTCTTTTCAACAACAAAAATCCCCGGCTGCCTGATCCTCCAAACGAGAAAGAAAGCCTTACTTTAATCCTTGTCAAGGTAAATAGTTTCTCCCATGAAAAATAGTTACTTTTCCAGAGCTATATCCTGTGATAAAGACCCAGGAGAAGAAGAACAAAAAATCAGCATAAATTAACAATTAAAACATTTCTATTGACACATTTTTACTTAAAAATTAAGGACAAAATTGAAGGACAGTTTATGTACAAAGAATACTGATAGTTGGAGGACCTTCTATAGATGTATAATTGAATATGCTCCTTTAGGCATAATTTGAACATTTACAAGGGAGGCAGGGTTTGTGTATTGGAGGGTTTAGTTGATTAGGCTTTTTTGGTAGCAAGAATAGTATTTTCATTCTGTGGGTATTTAAGGAATAAAAAATAGAGAGTTGTTTTTTGAAGTCTCAAGGCTTTCATATTAGATCTTTGAGAGAACAGTTCTATGAGTAATGAAAAAAATATTATTTTCCACATGCCATGTTTTTAAAACCACTAGTCTTTTAAATTTTTTTTGGTTTGAAAAACTCTCTTTTCTGATAATTATGTATTGTTCTAAAACTTCCTTCTATAATAGTTATTGCCCTTTTTAATAGATCTAATCTTTCACAAACTTTACAATAAATTTTTATGTGTGAATTTTTGTTTTATTATTATGCTTACCGAAAATAATCTGTCTTATTTTTTAAAAGCTGATTCATATTTTCAAGATTTCCTTATATTATTTTTCTTGACTATAATCTTGCAGTTTCATAATGATCTCTGCAGACAGATCTTAGTCTTTTTAAAAATAAAAAAAAATCAGTGTTTTCCAAAGTTTATGGAAGAATTAATGTTCCTTTCAGCACTTAGAAGATTTCGTAACATTGGAGAAATGTTTTATAATTAGAAAATCTACACAGAATAATACTTTTGGCAGATATTTAGGTATGATCTGAATAACGTTTACAGAAACAACACTAGGTTGGTATTTAGATAATATTAAGTTATATGTTAAACTATATTTATGTCAGTACTAGCATTTTGGAAAAACATATAGAACAGATTGTCTTGCAGTTAGGATGGAGAACATAAAGGCAGTAGTTCAGAGTTGTTTTCTTACATTGGTGACATACATAGAACTCTTGTAACCTCAGCAGTGTAAAACAGTAAGGAGTTCAGTGGATCTTCAGTAAGATCAGACAAGTGAAAAATTTGTTGCAGAAAGGCATAGCCTTCTGCTGGCCCTGTGTCTCATGTGAAAGCTACATGTAGATGTCCTGGAAACTTTTGGTCTTGCTAATAGCACTAGAAGCTTGTGTTTAGACCACCGAATCCGCATGGAAATTTGGATTCAGTTCCATGTGATTAGTGTCTCCATATGGGTTAGATATCTATACTTTTGTTATGGTTAATAGACATCTATTGAGGATAGCCTGTGCAATAGACAAACATTAATTTGACAATAAAATCTTCAGGTAAAAATGGTAATGTTCACCATTTTGAATTCTTGTGAGGTATTTTAGCCATGATAAGTTCTGTATTTTGATACTGAGCTCTCCTTGAACAAAAACATTCCTACTGGGGAAACTTCTGGTAATACTTTACTGACTTCCTCTCAGATATTCCATCTTGGCAGAAGCTTGAAACAGTTTCTGTTTAAATGCCACTTCTTGAGTCAATGAAAAGGTGTCATAATCATGTTTACAGAATGTATTCTTGTCTGTGGTATCAAGCATATGGTGTGATAAATATTGTACCTGCCATGTGGAGGTTTAATATCACAGGAAATGTAACTCCTTAGCCATATCTCTACTGGTGATTAGATTTAGTATGCACATACGTTCTGCATATTACTGTGGTTGTAACTAAAAGTAGGACACTTAGAGTCTGTACTTGTTTACTCCACAATGTCCTCCAAGAATATTCTCTCCCTCCAGCTGAGTCAGTAGGAGTTCCAATAACTTTGTGTCAGCTGTAACTTGCTCTTTGCAATAAATCGTGGTCATTTCATGCTTTGATGCACCATAGTGACATGTGTTAAAAAAACCCCAAAACAACTTATACAAAGCAGTTTCTTGCTATAATCAACACAGCAACTTTTTGCTCAAATAACTAAGAAAAAAATGTAAACAATTGTACACAGTAATATAAATAAAAGTTTCTAAAAAAATCCATATATGACATTAGTGTCTTGAGTTCTACTTTGTGCATGCTGAAGGGCTACAGGTTTTTCTATGTGTCTGAATGTTGCTTTGGCTATGTAGGCAGACAAGGGTATGACATAATTTCTCAGTTATATGCACTCAATACTCTTAAAATGAGGGATGCTTCAAAGAATGTGTTCATCTTAGTGACATTCAGAAAAGTTTACCTTTTTAAGTTTTCCTTGGTGGTAGATTCACCAACAGATAACAAGTCTGATTATTACTGTAATTGTTACTGCAATTGTGTAAATACTGTGTTAGAAATTAAAATAATTGTCAAATATATTTGCAAAACTATTTGAATTAAGGAATACTTCCAAAGAAATGTGAAGGAAAAGAAATCTAGTGCAGAAGAAATAATTATATTTTCTCAATAGTAAATATGAGCTTTGGCTCAAAGACAGCAGTCATTGCAAACTATCTTGAATTATCATCCTTATGGTCATGACAGATTTTCTCTCCCCTTTTGACACACTAGTTTCAAATTTCTAGACAAATGGAACTAGACTGTGCACCCACTCTTGACAAGGAAAGTCTTATCAACTTCTTGTCCACCATGAAGGGATAAATGCAAGAAAAAAAAGGAAACATGAAATTCAACAGAACATGGAAAGAAAAATAGATGATAGATAGATAGATAATAGATAAAACCCATCAAAATATCTGATTCTCTCAATGTGTCAGTAGCACCCTGCTGCTTCCATTGTTTTTCTTAGTTGTTTAATAGGTTACAGCAGAAGCAGATTAATTTCGTATTATACGTTCCCTTTGAACTATTTAAAATCATTGGTATTTTCCACAATAGCTTAATTCCTATACATGCAGTAAAAACATTCACTTTGCACTGCAAGTGCAGGCATATTCTGGAAGTGAAAATCTTTTGATCCAGCTTTCCTTGATGAATTAAAGACAGCACAAAATATTATCTCTTTAGTAAATGCTGTTGTTAAATGGGTGTAATCAAATTTTTAGAATATAAAATAATTGGGGAAAGATGTGTTTTTAGTTTGAGGGAATAGTTCAAGAAAAAATATAAATATTAAAGGATTTGAATGTAAAATTCTTGAAATGTGTGTGTAATCATCGAATCATAGAACGGTTAATATTGGAGGCGATATCTAGAGGTGATCTTGTCCCAAATCCCTACTGAAGCAGGGCCACCTAGAACACTGTCAAAGAACACAACTAAATGGCTTTTGAATATTGTGAAGAATAGACACCACAAGCTCTCTGAGTGACCTGTGAGAGTGCTTGGTCCACCTCATGGAAGAACAGTTTCCTGATCTTCAAACAGAGTTTCCTGTCTCAGTTTTTGCTCACTGACTCTGGTCACGGCTCTGTCCTCTTTTCCCTTCTCTCCCATCACACATTTTGGTATGAATGAAGTCTCTCCTGAGTACTCTCTTTCCCAGACTGAACAGTCCAGCTCTCTGAGACTTATGTCTGAGAGATGCTCCAGTCACTTGATCATCTTTCTGGTCCTTTGTTGGTCTCTCTTTGGTATGTTCATGTCTCTCTTGGTCTGAGGAGCCCAGAACTGGACTCAGCCTTCCAGGTGTGGTCTCACCAGTGCTGAATAGAGGGAAAGGATCGCCTCGCCCAACCTGCTGGCAGCACTGGGAAGGAAGTTGGAAGAAAATATAAATGAAAAAAATTGAAATAAGGAAAAGTAGAGTTAAGGTTTTTTTCCTTTATTTTCTTTGTTTTAAGCGTCAGGAGAAGGCATATATTCAGCCATGTAAGTGTTTATGAAGAAGGTACCACAAATATAGAAATTAAGCAGATCAATACAAACAATCTTATAGTAACCTAGGTTATGAGCAATTTTTCATAATTTCATAAATTATTTATATTACAAATAATAACCATGCATTCAACATTATTCATCTACACTTTATGGAAGTATATGCTTCCAAAGCACTTTATGCAAATTGTCATTATTTAGGTGGAGAAACTTATGCACAATTATGTAATGTGATTTGCCAAGAGTCTCAATGTAAATCAGTAGCAGACTTAAAATAGAACTGAGGTCTCTAGGGTCCCACCTGATATCCTCTCTGTAGGAATACATTTTGCCTTGGACATTGGTTAGAACAAATCCATTTTTCATTTCAATTATACGTTAAAATTAGCATAATTAATATTAATTGGATCTCTTACATTTTCCAGCTTGCTGACTGAATTAATCTAACAATATGTATATATATTTTTTTGCAGATAAAGACAAGATAAATTGAGGGTTAAATTGCAATATAATTCGGTTTTATGTCCATTTGTTTGATTTCAGCATGCATTAAAAATACAAAAATCCCAAACCAAACAAATAGCAACACTAAAAAACTGAACAACTAATCTTTTCATTTATTGCACTTTATACTAATGGTAGAATTCTACTTTCAAAGAATATTTCCAGTAACTTCCCTTTGGTAAGAAAGTTCATCCATTTCAACTTGCAAATTCTAACTTTGAAGGGAATTTAGCACCAGTGGGTTGCAAACAAGTTTCAGGTGCCTGCAAATTCAAGTCTTCTGTAATTTTGCTTAAAGCTTTCCGATTACATCATATATGACCTTGTGATGGCAAAGAAAGTGATAAAATGAGGCTATGAAAAACCACAAACAGAAAGAATGCTTTTATTATTTTTTCATAGTTCCCTGTATTCCAGTGTTTTTATACCACCAACCTGGTATCTATGAGGCAAACATCACTGTCAAGGCAACATACTACTCTATATGGATGTGAATATTAATTTTCTAATTCAAAGTTTAGCTTTACATTTGCAAAAATAGACTGTAATTAGACAGAGGCAGCTCTGAAAAAAATGTATTTCTGAGATGTAGACATTGGATATTCTTGAATCCTGGAAAAAAATTTAATGAATAATGTATCTCTGTTTAAAAGAGCACCAACCCTCTCTGATCAAATAAATATTAGGGTAATTCAAGTATCCTAATGAGCAAATTAGAATGAAAGAAATCTTTTAGACAACTCGTAGCATAACTTTATCATGTAGATAATTTTTGTTATGTTTTGTAAAAGAATCTTAAATTTTTCCCTATCTTAACTTCTACAAATACAAATGACAGATCTCTTTCCATATTCTCTTCAATGACATTTGCAGTAAATTTAATTTATAATATTGTACCAAGTATCCACTGCTACACTGTCATTGAGATTATTGAAATGATAGTTCTGCTAGATAATCTATCAATCCAAACTGCAGGACTTGGGCCAATCTCGTCTATATTAAAATTACCTTCCCTGTAAGAAAGACATAATTCTTCTTCTTTCTTTCACAACTTTGCCTTCTGTTTTGAGTTTTATAAATAATTGCTTTCTACTGATCAAAACCAAATTCTAATATACTGCACAGATGGTCATTGATCACTATAAGCACTAATGTATAAATAAAAATATGTTTATGTTTCAAACTAAAACTGACATCTCTATAATAAGACCTCAAACACACAAGCTAGTACATTACTATACCATACCCAGAGAGGCTGATTGCTCAGCTTCTGTGAGAGTTTTTTCAGCTGAAATATGAATCCTATATTAATGAAATATAGAAACATTAGTATATATTTTCTGTGTAAAAAACCCTCTATGTATTTGATTGTTGAATTAACTGAACCCTAGGATTCTCCATTAATTAAGATAGTACTGCAGGTATATATTTTAACCAAAGTACATTTACAACTTTGTCTTGGTATAACACTATAAACCTGTTTTTTAATTCTGTTTTAGATGAGAAGTTGTTTCATATCCCCTTCCCAATCTCTAGTGGATGATTACCCATGCCACATGACCACCATACAATTTATGTACAATTGCTCATCTGTTATTGATAAAGGTCATAAATAAATATATGGCAAGTCAACTGTGATGCACTAGAAATGCTGTCATGCCTGTTGGTACTTGAAAAACTTAAGTAAATATGATTAAAGGGAGAGGAGAGGAGCGGAGCAGAGCAGAGAGGAGTGGAGAGGAGAGGAGAGGAGCGGAGAGGAGAGGAGAGGAGAGGAGAGGAGAGGAGAGGACAGGACAGGACAGGACAGGACAGGACAGGACAGGACAGGACAGGACAGGACAGGACAGGAGGAAAAATTAGTTAAGTTTTTGAAAATTGCCTGGGCATGATTTTTTCTTTCTCGTGAATCATGTAATCTATATTAGGTTTGACAGGTGTAGACCAACAGTTTGGAAATAAATGAAAACAGGTCTCTAGCCTGAAATTCCCCATACTTTCTTTTAAAATAATTTCTCCTTGCTGATTATGAGAATGGCCACTAAGTTGCTAGTTCTGTAAAATCCAAACCAGTACCCTAAATGTATTAAAAAAAAAAAAAAACCTAAACAAAACCAAATGAATTAAAGTTTGTTACAGAAAAGTCTAAATTGAAAATAATTTATGTCATTGATAAAATTTGAATGTTTTGTATTTCTTTAAATCTGCAACTTCAGCCCATCCTTTAGCTGGGATCTTCTTCCCAAGGCTAGTGTGCTGTATAGAATGCTTCTAAGATTAGACTACCTTCACTGACTTCTAATAGTACCTCAAGTGTTGTAAGAATTGTCTCCTCTCCCTTCCTACAAAAAAGCAAAGAAATTCATGCAAGTCAATAACAATCTTACTGTTGACATCTCAGTGGTTTGAAACTAACCTTGACAATAGTATAGGAGGAGTATTTTTTCATTCTTCATATATGGTCTGCTTTCTTCTTATTGGATTTTGAATTGTTCTATTAAGCAGGACAGGATATTTCCCAATTCTTCTGCTCTTACATGTGAGATTATGAGACACAGAAAAAGGGATCTTAGAATTTAACTACAATTTTCCACTCAGGGTAAATTCTCAGCAAAATTCTGAGTTTGGTTTCTTCCTCTATCCATAAACAGACTTTTTGGCTGTTTTGGCAAATAGTGCACTTCATTACTGCAATAGGAAAGGTGTTATCATTGAGGAGGTTTTGAAAGGAAAAAATCAGAAAACACAGTTTCTTTCATCCTCTTTTTATCTTTTTTTGTTCACTTTCTATTTTTCCCTTCTAGTACTGCTTCCATTTTCTAAACCTTATTAATCAAAGCATCTTCCCTTTTATTTAGGTGTTTCAAAGAAAAATGAAATTCATGATTTATGGCACTATAAAACCACATTTTCCCAGTGCTACTGGTGAGAAAAAAGAGAGTTTTGTCTACAGATTTTTGTCCAAAATAAGATATGAGAAGATGAACAGAAAACTCACTCTAGAGTGAAGAAAACATGAGAAATCTGCAGATGAATATGTTGTCTGACTGGCAGCTACTTACCTGTGCGAGGCATAAAAAGTATTGTAAGAAAAGGACACTTATTCCCCACCTTTTGGAGCAGCAGAAAAAGGTATACAGACACTGGAATACACTGGAAGCAAAAATATAGAAGTCTAACACTTGTCACCTCTTAAAAAGGGTGTAAGGCATTAACTGTTAAAAAATACCCTTTTAGATTATCCTGCATAGATGTGAATCCATGACTGAATCATCTACTTTCTCCCTGTTAGGAGAATGATGCCCATGAGAGCAGAGCTTTGTCATAGTTTCTATTTAGTGTTATTATTTTATTGTTTGTTATAGTCCTTTCCAAAGTAATATCTAGGTTTATAATGGACTACTCATGGGCCAGATCAATTCTCATTGATTTCTACTCTTTCAACAAAAGAGGTCTTCCTAGCAGATCTTTTATAGTGCTCAAAGCATGTCAATGAGATGCAAAGTTAAAAGCGTGAGTCCTGGAACCAAAAATCTCAAAATGGAAAAGCAAACTCACAAGCTTTGCTTGGTGAAACGATGAGAGGTCTCCTCCTGTGCTCTGCCTGGATCAAGTTCTTCTGTTACTGCAATAGTGACATATTTCCCTCATAACTGATGCTCAGTGACTATAAATATTGTTGTCTGCTCCTTTCCAATTATGACTAGACCCAAATTGTATACGAGAAGTTTACTTTAAAACACAGTTAATATGAACATCAGACTTCTTCCCCTTGTCAGAAAAGCTGTGTGGTGTTATGGCTTGCCTTCCATCCAGATTTTGAGTTAGTTGGTAAATGACCATCACTGTTAAGATGCCTTATTATTGACTCTCAGCTTCTGACTTCACCTTCACAGAGGCAAGGCAACTGTCATTTTTACAGTCCATCCTTCTGAATACCTTAAACCTCTCAAATGACACAAAAATTTGTGTGTGGGAAACCAACTGGGTGATCAGCAAAGAGCACTGTCTTCACTCTTGAATATATATAGCATTAGATGTTAAATCCGAGATTTAACCTTGCTTTAAAAAAACATAGTGAAGAATTCAGGATAGTTAAATTTCTAAGAAGTTTTGAGTCAAATATATCAACATAATCTAGTAAGTAAGAATCTTTAAAATATTGTTAAGCTCTACATTCTAAAATCCCCAGACATCCAACTTTTAATAAATTGTACTCAATTTTATTTTTCAAAATACAAGCCTTTGGTTCATTTAAAATTACTTAATTACCTACAGCGGTATTTTTATGACTCAGGATGTGAATTATTTGTCTTAAATATATTCCAAACTATCATTATTTTCTACTAAAACCCAAGAAATATTAAATATAACATGAAACAAAGATTTTATGTTGTTCCTAAATACAGTCTGATTACAAAGTGATATCAATTGGTAACAAATATCTAATTTACAATTTAGGTGTATTATAGGCTAAAGCAAACGCATACGTGGGACATGGGGCCACATTCTGTGACAGAAAGGCTCCAGAGAAATGTTTGATCATTCTTTGTGATGCATAAAATATGTCAGAGCTTTATTATAAAAGATATCAACCATCAGGTAAGGCTGTCATTTGCCCTTGCTGGATTGTATTGGAAAAACACACTGTTTCTGCCTTGTACTTGTGTGGGATTATTGCTGGAGAAAACACAACCTATTTAGTCTACATACATATTACCATAACCCCGCTCTATTTCAAAAGAAAGTAGTCATAAAATAAACATGGTAAGGAGAATAGATCTGGTTGATATTTTGTTTCAACATACACCCATTTCATGCGTTATAAGTTGTGAATATGTTAAGTACTGGTCTACATTAAAGCTAGGTTCTACAAAAGGATTGCATATTTCTCTGGGGACAAGTTCCTTTCATTTGATTTCTGTTATGCACACATCTTATTTTAGTTCAAAATCTAAGCCTGTGTCACAAATAATATGTATAAAAAAGGAACAATGGCAGTAAAAGGAGACCGAAATGTATAAATGTTTATTACATTTCCCATTAACTTACAGACTTAAAAAAAATATGTTTATTAAGGAATCCATACTATTAACATATTTATCAAAATACATAGAAACTACCACTGTTGTAATTTTAGTAGAATTTAAAGATTTTTTGTCCACTATGTTTGCACATCCAGAAGCACCTTTATCAAAAATTCATGCCTCATTATTTATTGGGTAAAGAGGAAATTTCATACTTAGCAAATGAATATTGCCTGTTAAAATAACCTTGGAGACTGGTCTTTGTGCAACATTTATTAAATGTAATATGGCCACATAAAATATAATATTTTAATATGGGAGATGTAGGAAACATTGAAATGTGTTGGGTAGAGCAGTAGTTAAAGTTTATAACAGCTATTTTATCATAAAGTATCTTTATTGAGATGTGGAGATAGATGCTATTCCCTTTTTCTAGTTTAATGTGTTTATAGTTTGGAGTAATGAGCTTAGTGTTGATTTGAGTTTTTACTCTGGGGTCTTTCGGTGCTCAAAATTACTCTAATTTGCAAAATGAAACACTATCATTAGTCAAAAAAAGCCACAAGAAAAATAGAAATGCAAGATAAGGAATATTATCATAAAGGTAAATTTATTCAGATTCACATGAAATGATACACAAGCTGATGAATAACAATCACAGCTTTCAAGGCCATTAGAATCAATTTTACCTGTTGTGTAAATATCTTGGGGCTTTCAAAAACTTTTCAAACTTAAACTGACGTATCTAAATGACAGTTTTAGCATTAGTTGCTCACTAAGAAAATAAAAGTCATTATATTTTTAATTGAGTTTGAAGAAACACTTTTTGCAGAGAATTAACATACGGCACAACAGACAAAATCGATTAAGGCCCGCCATCTGGCAGAAGTCTAGAAAAGTTGCTGCCATATGTTTTGACCAAGACTGCAAAATAAACTGTTTTATACTGTCAGCACCTCCAGTTCTGTTTTATAAATTACATTTAGTTTTATTATATATATGAAAAAGATTAGGAAAAGTTTCATCTATGACTGGCTGCTTAATTGGAAAACAGACGCTATATAAAATTTTAAAACAGGCACAGGGTGATTTGGGCTCAGTTTGAAAGCTGCTTGACAGCTGTAAGTAACAAAAGTGCAAGGATTGCTATAAATTGTTTATTAGGCAGATCTCTAATTCTTAATAGGTTATATTTAAATAATTCTTGAAGATTCAACAATTGTAGCTTTTCTTTGGTAATTACAGAAAAAAGGTAATACAAAATTTCTAGGCAGAGGGGAAGAATATTCATGAAATTCATAGGTAACATCAAGAAGCGGCGAAATGAAAAAAAATCCCTTTTTCTTAAAAGGATATAGTTTCATAAAGAATAGATTTTAAAAATCAGTATATATGTATGTTTCCGTTGGAAAAATAACATCTCAGGTTCAAATGAAATTTAGGAATGTTAATCTCTTTTGCAGCTGCTATTTTTGTTTTATGATATTTTTACAGCTGTTTTTAATTTCTTTTAAGAAATACTAAACCTTTCGGAGTATTCCCAAGTGAAACACCATGGTACAGATAATTGGTTTCATTGCAATTCAGATTATGAACATCATTTTTCAGTTGTAACTTTCAAACTATATACACAGCTAAATCTGTAAGCCATTTTCTTTATTTCAGCTACTATCAAAAAGGAAGAAAATACCTTAAAATATCACAAAGACTTAATGCCTTTGTAAGGATTTGTGACTGAAAATATTTACTCTCTAATAAGGAATGTTCATAATAAATGCAAAACTATCTTCAAACATATTTGTTTATATGATGCACATATGGGAACAGATCAATTATTGCTGGCATAAGGCTTAATAAATTGACCTCTCTACAAAATCCCTTGTATTCTAAAGAGGTCCATTCAAAGGGAATATGAGCAAAGAAGAATTTTAATTCAGTTTTGAACAAGTTTCATAACAATTATAACTGAAGAGTTGTTAATAAAATCTCCCATGTTACCCTGTCCTGTGCTTTGTGTACGTCACGTACTAGTTTGCTGTTAAAACTCGTAGGAAAAAACAGATTTCTTCTCCCACCCTTTCCCTCCCCTGGGCCTTTCGTTAATACAGGGGACAAAGTGCTAAGCAACACCTGGATATTTCTTTTCATCCTTATGTTCAACATGTGGTTCCACATTGTATTTACGACATATCCTCTAAGCCCTGAAGCAAATAAGCTTTTATTTTATTTCATAGGCTTCTATCTATGTCATCACTGTAATATTAGCGTGCTTCATAAGCAGTAATGAATTTATTCTCAGAACATTCTTGTGAGACCAGGAAATACTTGAATGAATATTTACAATGACAGAGCAAGAGAGGCACTGAGAGCTGTAGTAACATTTCAAGCAAAGCAGAAACCCAGACTGCTTGATTTTAACCCATGGCCTCTGTCACAAGAAAACTCTCACTCTTCCAGAGCATCCTAGCTCACTCAGGTTGATCAAAACTTGCCTTACTCTTTGTCTTGTGAAGACTTAACTCACAGTGATCTGAATTTGTACAGTTTGATTTTGACCTGAGATTAAATGGGGAACAAAAGTCAAAAACTTGTATCAAAACATGTATAAACAGGTAAGCCAAATTCATGCTGCATGTGTAACTTTGTCATTTCCTGAGTCCAAGTGCTTCTCTTTCTGTTGCACATTTCACTTAAAACTAGGGGTAGGAGACAGTACAAACATTGAAAGATTTGTAAAAAATGCCTGACAAACTTAAAAAATTCAAAATATTTTGTTGCTTGGCATACAACAGTGAAATTTTTTTCAATGTATTTTTTATAAATACTTTTCTTTTACTATCCTTATATATATCTACAAACAGTGAGGCAGAAAGGCTTACATCATTCCATATATATATCTCTTTCAAGTCTTGTTTTCTTTCATATACATCTTCACATATTTTACAAAAAAAAAAAAAAAAAAAAGAAGGAACCCTTCAGGCTCTGTTTTATTCCCTGTGGACTGTCACTCAGTTTGGAATTCCCTGTGAGCTACAGACACGTGCACAGAACCACAAAGAATATAAAGCAGACAGTTATGGCATCAATTACAAAATTCACCATGAATTCATGTAAACCCTTACCCTGGTTCACACATCAACACCAATTTCATTCCACCACTAAGAGGCACAGTAAGACTGATCCCAGGGCCAAATTTTTTTTTTTATGTAAACACTCATTGTCATCTTTGTGTTTTAGGGACCTATATCTTCTTTTTAAACATGGAATATATGGGACACTACTCCTAATTTATAGACAGTTGAGACTTAGGGCTTGTTAAAAGAGAAGAAAGTGATAAGAAGAACAATTGAAAAATATATCATGCAGGATTTGCTACTTTGTAGCTAGCTGTTAAGAACTCGCTTGTTTGTTTGTTTATTTTTGGCTCAGGTCTTCATTCTAAAATAAGTTTTGCAATTGAAATTGGTAAAATAATAATTCTTAATAAGTATTCATCATCAAATTCCTCAAGAAATCTTGTTCTGAGAGAAAGTGGGTTTTTTACTGACAGGTCAGCTATTTGGTATTTTTTTGACAGTCCAGGCAAACATTATGTTTTTGCTGATAAAGCTGTCAGGTCATATGAGAATTGGAGAAGTAGTAAGTTATGATGAGGACACGTTAGTTTTAACAAGTGATACAGATTTCTTGTGGAACCAATCTTGTTCAAACAGCTTACAACTTAGACACATGTACAATCACACATCTGGCAACAACAAAAACTGTAGACCCATAGGACTGTATGATTATGCTTTAGAAGTTAGTGACACGCTAGAAGATAAGAATAAGGGTAAGTAGTTGGATGAACCTGGGCTATCAGTACAGTTTGGTGACTATGGTGGCCATGCTCCCTGGTTGCATAGAGAAAGGAAAATGAGTGCGATGTTCAACCTTGTGGAGTCAGGTATTGAAAGAGTCCACAACTTACTGAGATTCTGTGAGCCACCAGCACCTAAAATAAAAGAGTTGTCCCAAAAAGAGGTTTTTCTTGCACAAGCTTTGCATCTTTGACCATAATAACATTGTAGGAACAAAACACTTACATGCAAGGTAGAATGAGAGAAATAAAGAAAATATAGATTTTATGAAAGAATTAAGTATATAATGTGAGGAATTAGAATAGATTATGTGGATTTTTTGCACATCTTTTAATTATGGAAGAAAGTAATATGTTACCCATATATTAAATGATATGGTTCAATATTTATAGCAATTACTTCTGGATCAAACTTCTCTTCAGATATATCAAAAGTATAACCTATAAATTGCCAAATGGAATTCAGGAAAAAGTTTGTTTTCTTTTGCTCCTTTTTAAAGACAGACAGACTCAATTTATAACTCACATTTTATCAGAAAAAAACCCCTTTATCCATCATTGTTAAAAATTACACATAGTCATTATACCTGAAGAAGGTTACAGATTGGAGATATTGTGGTCATTTTTATTTTTTCTACTTTTTCACTTCGTGCTACAGCATTCGACATATGTTTCGTAATTTCTATCACACAAGAAATCAGGTGGTGTTTCTTTTGTTTTATGAATGTTTGCCTCGGGAATAAGAGACTGAACTCTACTCTCACCCCCCAAAAAATATGAACATATAAAAGAAATGATAGGAAAACCACAAAAGCTTACAGAATAACTCAAGGGGAAATCTCCTGTCTGTTTTCCAATAATTTAACTGAATTTTAATATATACTAGAATCAAATGCACAGTGTCCTTTGGATCAAACACTATAGACTGCTCCTGCTTGAAATGATTGAATGGAAATTTATCAGGCAATATAGTTATAACATAACAAAAAAACAACCAAAGCAGTAGTAAGAGTAATATGAGAAGAAGAGAGAGAGAGGGAGAGAGAGAGAGGGAGATTTGGTAAATTAAATGACAAGGTAAATGGAAGGAAGATTCAAAGGAGTGTTAATTGTTGAAAGCCAATAAGATTTAGAACTTTACAATAAGACACTCAAGTGAAAGACATACATGGAAAGCGACAGATTTCAAAGCATTACTTGCCAGATTTATTCATTTTAATTGAAACAGGGGATGACTACTTCTCAGAGCTCATCTATTTTATCAGGTGAAATGGAGAGTATAAAGACCAAATGTATGGAAGCACCCAACATGAGGTTGGTTCTCTTCAACCCATTTTCTACTGCTCTAAAATCACAGCTTATGAGGGATCATAATAGGACTTCTGAGGGTTATGTCTTTTGCCTAAGCACACAAAATGATTCATATTCTAACATGTTCTTATTCATTACTTCTTCAATTTTGTACTTCCTCCACAGGCTTTACAAGATAAAAGTATATTCTTTCTTGCTATACCATAATATTGAGACTCAGGAGTGCTAAGGCAGAAGAACATGTTTTTGCAAGATTATAGCAGGAGAACTTTAAGGAACAAGGGATACTTTAATCTATGAAACTAGTAGGTTCTCCAGCCTTACTCAGTATCTTAAAGGGTATGGATGAGTACAGTCATTCCTAAACTCCTGATATTTCTAGCTGTATCACAGGAAATCTGCTACAACTTAAAAATCGTATAGCTAGTTCTGTCTAAACTTGAAGGAATTTTTTTACCTAGTGACTTTAAATTTATTGCCTTGCCCCTTCAGAGCACTGGCAAAAGAGCATTTCCCCACATTAACTTTCTATTGTTTAGTACAACTCTTTTAAACAGTGATGTTCTTCTGAAAAAGTAAAATACACCCTAATCCTGAACATCACTGTGATTGCAACAGAGGAGAAAATCCCTTCCGGTCCTTAAACTGGATGTTCTCCCAGAAACACAGTGTCTTAGAAACATGCACATAAATTGAGGATGAAGAGGGAAGCAATATTGCCAAGATGGCTGCTGAATGCCAGCCAAGAGGAAAGTTGAATAAGGGTCATCTGTCCCACTGTGTTCCATGTAGGCCAGCATGCTTTGAGACACAGGCTGCAAGGAGGAATAAAGCCTGGCATAAGTTTGAAAACATGTATCCCATCCACTATAAGTGCTAGATTGCTTGATCCTTTCACAGCTTAGTCCTGTTAAATGTCATTCAGCAAGTGCTTTTTGGGTTTATCCTAAAAAAAAATTTACTTTGCCAAAATTAGGTATAATGAATTACACACTCTTTCTTCATATGATTAAAAAAATCTGTCTGTTGGAATTTTATTGCAATTTAGCTATTAGAAAGGTTATAGTATAAAGCCAGAAACGTGGTTCTACCGAATGTGTATACAAAAGGCATTGTCAAAAATGGCCACATAAAATAAAAGAACAGAACCAGATTAAGATCTATAAGATTTCCTGAATTCTGGAATTCATTTTTGTTTACATTTGTGGTACTTCTTCCTGTGTAATTATTCCCACTGATACACATAAGCAAAATGAAAGTGAGCAAAGATTTCCCCTGCAATCAAGAATTAACTGTACCTAAAAAATAATGCTCTTTTTATAGAAAAACAAATGCTATACTACTAAACTAATATAGAATATGACACAAATATAAACATTTTTTTTTGTCTTACAACATAAAGTAACACTTACCATTTCTTGCAGTAAGACCAATCAGGAGTTGATTTTGCACTCTGATCTCCTCCCCAGGCTTTCTTTCCTAACCAAAACACATAAGAATCTGTTTAGGTAACATTATTCTTTTTATGCTCAGAAATACCTTACAACAAAAAAGTTACAGTAAATGATTTCATGTTAGGCCTAATTTTTCAAATCAATACATCGCAAGCTAATAGATAACCTACATTTTGTATAGTCCTTACTTTTGAGAAGGTGCTAACAAATGCCAAGCGTACATCCCTTGCTCAGGCAGCAAATCCTTTATTATAACATATTCTAAATACAAGAGGCATTGCAATTTTGTGTCTATATTCAACTGCTTTGACTCTAAAAGACTGTGTACTTAAGGAACCTGAACCTTCTCTGTCTCTGCCCTAAAGACTGAGGAGAGAAAAGTTGTTCCCACATCAGGACTTTGTGACACCTTACCCTCTCCTGTACAGCTCAGAGGAAAATGTGTGCACAAACAGAATGCCACCTTCAGATCACCATTTTCCTCATGGCACACTCAGCATAAGACATGTTATTCTGGCAGGGGCATTTTGTGCTCTTGTGAAGTTCACCTTTTAAAATCAGACATCAAGATGCCCATGGCCTTAATAGCCTCTCAAGAGGGAAAAACCCAGCACTTTCTTTCTTGTCTGCAAAACCATACACCCCCAGTAAAGCTAAATTGAACAAAACTACCCTCATGTTTTCAGAATTTTCAAAGAAATAATGTAACAGTAGCCTACAGGTGGTAACATTTTAAGAAAAGTGCATCTGAATGGAGACCAAAGATTCCAAGCCCCGTTACAGGACAAAAAGCAGGACCCGGAGGAAGAGGAGGTGCATGCCTCTATTTAACATAAGTCCTAGTGTCGAGCTCTTCATCTACAGCGGGAGGTGGCCCCTCCTAAGGCTAAGTGCCTTAAATTGTACATGCACAGTTCAAAAGTGGCGGTCTCTGGGGAAAACTTCATGAGGAAGGAAAAATGCTTTTCAAAAAAAAATTTATTTTCAAGTGAAGTAAAAAGTTTAATTCAATATACAGATGTGCTTTTTTCCCCCCCTTTGATCTTTGAAAAGCTCTGGGTAAACACATCTAACAGCTCTCAGCTGCATTTGTTTAGCTTAGGTAGCTGGAATTTTACAACAGGCAGTTAGAAGAACAATTGGATTTCTACTGCAATTGTTCTGAAAGAGATTGAACTTTCCTTTCAAGATAAATAGGACCTCAGAATAGAAATTTACCTCTTTTAAATTTAGATTAATTGTCATCGAGATAAACAGAACTATTGATGACTTATTCTCTGTAGCTGAATCCAAATTTGCTAAATCTCAAGCAAAGTTACAAACTGTTATGCTCAAAATTTTAACCATGTGTTTTCATCTTTAAAAAATCCAGCAGACAAGAAAATTTATCCCTGGTCACATCTCTAATTATTTTCTCGCTGGTCAATATCTTATACTTAACGAAATCTGCAGAAGTAGCATTTAGATTATAGGCTTTTGTAGTTACTCCCCAGTCTTCTGGAAAGCATCTGATAGCAATCCATAAAAAAATTGAGTATTTCAGTCAGGCATATGTTCTGAAAAAGGAATCATAATTTCTAAAAGCAGTGGTGTTGTGGTAGTGATATGGTGTATTTGAGATGTGTATGCAGACACATGCATACAGCAGATTGAAATATGTGATGTAGAAAGGCTTTTCTGGCAGCAGCTTGGAGTGCAAATGTAAATCATTTCCTCTTTTTAGCACTTATGTGAGTTGTACAAAATGTTGCTTTACCATCATCTGTAGATCAAATACAGAGCATGTTATGTATACATACGTGTACAGATGTACACACGCATGCACAGTGAAATATAAAATGTTTATAAGTAAGTGCACATTACAAAACTGTGTTTATATAAATTTACTTTTTCTTATAGCCATAAGTATACCCATACAAACATAAGAATACAAATATATATTTTCTATCAAATAGAAGTAATTTATTGTGAGTGTATATGTAGTTACTTCTTGTAAAGTATATGAAAATACCTTTGATTCTTTTATGTAGTTTGGCTCAAAATCTATTGCACATTTTAGCAAATGCTGACAGGGAGCTTTCAGCGGTTCAAGATCTCCTCAACCTCACCTGATGTCATTAGAACTAAAGGACAGGGTGAACACCTCCATGTGGAAAAAAGGATGTGTCAATGTGGATTATTCTGAGGTGGTAGAAGTGGGACTTCTCCCTTTCGTCTTTAAAATAAATGAAGTCATTGTAGCTTTTCTAAAACTCAAATGTACGGTAATAGGTTTTTCACTAAGCATCTGAGTTCCCTGTAAATGGATTCTATAGTACAGATAAAATGTTTGTGCTACCAGAAACATAGTCCAGATCTACCTTACCATTAAAACAGCCACACTGTCTTAATACTAGGTCCCTAGTCAAAGCACATGAAAGCAGTTAAAAAATAATTAGAAAAAGAAATTAGAAAACCTATAAAAACACAGACCTACATGTAAGTTATATCATTAACTCTTAAACAAATAAAATTAACTATATTGTTGCTGCTGAGTTTAGAGAAAAGTGCTGAACAGGGGGGATGGAAATGAGGAAAGAGACAGCTAAGCATAAACTGGTCACACCCTCCCGTATGTTGATTTGATGTGTAAGACTCAGGGTCATATTTATCTAAATTCGGTTTTGCTGCATCTCAACTTCTTTTAACAATAAAACTACGACAAAAAGTATTAACAGAAAGCTTGTTTGGAAAACATGTGAGAATGAACAGTACTGCTGAGAGAATGTGTTAACCTAAGCCATAGGGTTTCTATAAGAATGTAGACATTTTTTCCACTGATTATCTTTAGCTGGCATAATGAAGCCATATTCTAAAACCTATTTTTCCATTATGTAGCCTTCCTAATAATAGTAATCTCAAAAGATATATTTATATATTGAGCTAACTACTTCAGGTTCCTTACCTTCAGAGACAGACACGGCTCCCGGGGCAGTTATCCTGCTCACCAATTCTGGTTTCGATAGTGCACACACACAGATAAATGGAGCCTCACGTGCTCTAGTCACTGGAGCCCTAAACACACGGACCCTCTGACCAATGTCTCCTGTGGCTGGCACTTATCCCATGCACTCACACATACACAGAGAACAGTCAGCCCTGGAAAAGAGAAGTGGAGTTCATTGAGAAGACAGGACAGACTGCAGTGATGAGGGACAGGACACAGAGAGGCAAGTGTATTAACCAGGCAATTGTCCACACAGGACCGGCCCTAATTATCCAATTAACCCTCTATTTTCCTGCTTTTTCCTCCCCAAACCATCTTAATCTCTCTCTTTCCCTAGCCTTGGTCATTTCCTTAAGCAAACAATTATAAAGACTCCCCAAATACCAAATACTCTTCCCAGCATGCATCCCACAATATGTACAACACCCCTAGGTAGTAACCCCTTTGATCAGTGAGGTGGCCCGGAAAGCCTTTTGTCTGCCTGCTGGTGCTGAGTGTTCCACGGTTTTATAGTGCTGAGTGTCCCCTGGGAAGGCCTTTGGAGGGGTGAGGCAGAGACTTTATCTCTTTCACCTGGTTCTTTGGATTACCCTGCCCAGTCATGTATCTCTGTGCTCCTCTGGGCTTGTGGAGACAGGTCTTTTGTTGCCTAATATCCCAGCAGATTACTATTTGGATTACCCCAACCTGCCACAATCTCTCTGTGTTCCTTTGTAGGTGTGCAGGCAAGTGTCTATTGCATAACCTGATAAAACTCAAAGCAAGGAACCAAAAGTGCATTATTTTTCTCACGACACATTACCTCAGGATTGTGTCCAGACAGCTTTGGAATATTTCCAGAGGAGACTCTACAACCTCTGTGGGAAACCTTGGTCACCCACACAGTAAAGAAGTTCTTATGTTCAGATGGAACTTCATGTGTTTCACTTTCTGCCCATTTCCTCTCATACTATTACTTGACACCACTGAGAAGAGCCTGGCTCCATCTTCTTGGCACCAAACCTTCAGATGCTTGTAGACATTTATATGATCCCCTCTCAGTCTTCTTTCCTCGTAAATGAGATCATCATCTTTGTAGTCCTCTGCAGGACGCACTTCAAGATCTCCACGTATCTCTTGTACTGGGGAGTCCAGTTCTGGATAAAGCACTCCAGATGTGGCCTCACCAGTGCTGAGAAGAGGGGCAGGATCACCTCCCTCGCCCTGCTGGCAAGGCTCATCTTAATGCACCCCAGGATACCATTGGCCTTCTTGGCCACAGCGACGTGCTGCTGGCTCATGGACAGCTTTTTGTCCACCAGGACCCCCAGGTCTTTCTCTGCAGAGCTACTTACAAACCTCAACAGTTCTGACTTCTTCAACTCTTGAAAAACTTACTCAGTTACTTATTTCATGGCTGGCACAGAGTAGCAAGGCATGTAACAGAACATATCTTGAAATCCCAACTACTTACTTCCAGAGAGAAATCCTACTACTCAAATTTCTGCTCAAAAATCTGGGATTGCAGAGTAAGATGTGGATCAACTTGTACTACTGCAAATTTTTTCCAGATAACTGAAAAATTATTCCAAGGCTGTTATGACACACAAGATCTGAATTTATTTCAGAGTAAAGAGAGATGTGTCATAGTTGCAACCAGAGGTTGTTCAGAGCATTAGTTCAGCCACTTTGATAGCAACAAAATCTTTATAGAAACCAATAGAAAACTAGTGCAACTCATAGAAATGAAAACAGGTGTTATAAAAGATCAATAATACTTAGCAGATCGCCAGATAATACCCCAATTTAGATATCCATTATTAATATAAGCATGTTGAAGCAATCCATCTTATAGGTAAGACATATATGCTATGATGTGGAACTTCATATCTGAAACAGAGAAATACAGTGTGTTTGTCAGGAAAAAGCACTCCTGAATTGTAATACTGTGACCATTCAATTAAAGGTGGAGATTTGAGACACTGCAGTTTTGCAATTGTAGCAAAAAATGAGCTGATAATTCAAATGCACAACATCCTTGTCTCTAAATTGGAAAGATATAAATTTAACAGATGGGGCACTTGGTTGATAAGGAGTTGGCTGGATGGTCATGCTCCAAGAGTTGAGATCAACAGCTCCGAGTGGAGAGCAGTGACACTTGGTATTCCTCAGGGGTCAGTGTTGGGACCAACACTTTTTAACATTTGTCAGTTACATGGACAGTGGGACTGAGTGCACCTTCAGCAAGTCTGCTGAAGACACCAAGCTGTGTGGTGTGGCCAAAACACTGCAGGGAAGGGATGCCATCCAGAGAGACCTTGACAGGCTTGAGAAGTGTGAACGTCATGAATTTCGATAAGGCCAAGTGCAAGGTCCTGCACCTGGGTCAGGGCAATCCCAAGCACAAGTACAGGCTGGGCAGGGAATAGATCCAGACTAGCCCTGGGGAGAAAGACTTGGGTATGTTCATAGACGAGAAGCCCAACATGACTCAGCAATGCACACTGGCAGCCCAGAAAGTCAGTCACACCTTGGGCTGCATTAAAACAAGTGTGACCAGCAGGTCAAGGGAGGTGATTCTTCCCCTCTACTCTGCAACTGGGAAGGCCCACCTGGAGTGCCGCATGTTGGGGCCCCCAGCATAAGAAAGACACGGACCTGTTAGAGTGAGTCCAGAACAGGGCCATGAGGATGATCAGAGGGCTGTAGCACCTCTCCCTTGAAGGCAGGTTGAGAGAGTTAGGGCTGTTCAGAATGGAGATGAAAAGGCTCTAGGGAGACTTTATATCAGCCTTCCAGTACCTAAAGGGATCTTACAAGAGAGCTGAGGAGGGACTTTTCACAAGAGCATGTAATGATAAGAAAAAGGGGAATGGCCCTAAGCTGAAGAAGGGTAGATTTTGCTTAGATATGAGGAAGAAATTCTTTACTGTGAGGGTGGTGAGGCACTGGAACAGGTTGGCCCAGAGAAGTTATGGACATCTCATTCCTGGAGGTATTCAAGGCCGGGCTGGATGGGGTTTTGAGTAGCCTAGTCTAGTGGAGGGTCCCCCACCCACAGCAGGAGGCTTGGAGCTAGACGGTCTTTCAGGTCCCTTACAACTTTAATCATTCAATGATTCTATAAAATATATCAACACTGCTGTTTCTTCTTGTTGCATCCTCCAATACAGCAACTTCACCTTCAGTTTTGTTAGGATGTATGTTAACTGATTGGATTTCATCCGTTACAAGACCTCTCACAGACACTCCCTTTTGCAATTCTTAGCACTAAATAGGTAGGGAACATAGACTTATAAAGAGAATCATCTGTTTTCAGAAGTAGGACAGTCCTCCTCAACTGTACACTGTATTATTCTGAAATAGTACGTATACTTTTACTGTATAAAATAGCATTAATTCCTTTCTCCAGCTACTAGATCCATAAAAACCATGGGGTTTTGGTGGATTTTGATTGTTTGTTTGTGCTTTTTTGTTTTTGTTTTTGTTTTTAGAATGCCCTCCATAGCACTGAGATAGTACATTAAAATAAAGAGAAAAATATGCAAAGGATATGTTAACTTTTGTACAAAGAATTTGGTATTTTGTGATATATCCAAAAGGACTGATAAAAGAGTAATTTGCATGCATTTACTAGCCCATGACACTGAAATATAAATGAGGAGAATTTCTGGGATAGGGAAAGTTTAGGAAAAACCAAGTAGATACATTACTCCAAGATTTTTAAAAACATAGTCGTAACATAAAGGTACTTATCCTGATATTTTGAGTGTGCCATAGGCATACATTCATGGCCTTACAGAAAATACTCCAACTGAGGAGCCAGTGTGTTTCTTACTTCTGGGTTATCCCTTGGTGCTAATCCAAATGATTAATATTAAGAAGTTAATGTGGCACAGCCACATGCTATATAATGGTGCCAGATTAAAGGCATCAGGGTGATATAATTATTATAGTCATAAGAGAAAGATTTCAATTAAAGGTACCGTAGCAGCATGCCACTAAAAACAGCACAGCAGCATACTAATTAAACTGCAAAAAACCACTGCAAGCAATGTGGCTTATGCTACTTGAGGCAATGAAACAGCTGCTTTTGCAGCTGGTATCCTAATGGTATCCTAAAATCCAATAAAATAATGCCAGTAAAGAATTATACTTTATATCATAACAACAAAGAGTAAGGTCAAGGGTTATAAAGTTTTCCTTTGAATGCTATGGACATTCTGTGAACAATTTAATGAAAATGTAGTTTTGAGATATTTTTTACCTTGTATGGTGAAACCAACCTAAAAGCATCCAAAATCACTTTTTTTTCCTGTTCACAAGGTATATTAACTCTTACAGTAATATTTTTTTTCCTTAGCTATCAGAGGAAAGTAAGCATCAACTGTGTACTGTAGTACCAGAACACCACAGAAGCTTTGACTACTAGACAGAGCAAAAGACAACCGAGAAAACAACCAAGGAGGGCAATGCTGACTTATGGAAGGCAATGGATGATAATCAGCTAAATGAAATATATTGTCTTCAGAGAATCCTTTTGGAAATTAATTTCTCTTGTAGAAGCTGTAGATCACTGAGAGGACTTCATCAAGAAGAACTTGAAAACATAGATTGTAGATAAACAGGAATAGTTCAAACTTACTGATGTGGTCTAAGTGCAGAGCAACAAGTTTTGATTAAACAATTTACAAAATATTATGAGCACTTCATACATAATGTCAACACTTTCGAAGTTCCCTTAACTTACTCTTCAGAAGTGTAGACTATCTCCAGCTCCTACCAACAACACTGAGAAATGAAAAATGTCCAGCAGAACCAAGGAATGCCCCATTCATCAGTAGTAATAATAATCATAGACAGACTTGCGAGTAACTTGCATAATTTTGGTGGGTTAAAGTAAGAGTTAAACTTCCACTTGCTCACTTCTACCTCTCAGCAGGACAGGGGAAAAAATAGAACAAGCAAGCTCATAAGTCAGGGTGAAAGACAAGAATATCACTTATCTATTACCATCATTGAATAAACAGATTCAATTTAGAGAAAATTAAGTTATTTTCAATTAAAAAGAATAAGAATAGTGAGACACAAAGACAAACATTAAAGCAATATCTTTGGTTCCCTCCTTCTTCCAGGCTCAACTTGATTTCTTCACTCTGAATTGATCTACTCTCACTCCCTGAGCAGTTCAGGAAGATGAGAAATGGAGATTGGGGTCAATCCATAACAGTTCCCTCTGTATGCTTCCTCCTCTGTATGCTTTTTCACTGCTCCACTGTGGCCTTTACCCATGGACTTCAGTTATTCAGGATAAACCTTCTCCAGCATGGTCTCTCCACAGGCTTCAGTTCCCTCAGGAAACATATAGCTGCTTCATGGCATGCAGTATGGGTATCTGCTCTGGTGTGGTCTTCTCCATGAGCTACAGGGGAATCCCATCTCTGGCACCTGAAGCAGCTGCTCCCCCTTCTTCTCTCACATGGTGATGCCTTTACTATTTCTCACTCTCTTTTTATCCTCCTCTTCCTCTCCTTATTTGCTGTTTTTCCCTTTATGAACATGGTTACCCCTAAATACCTTCTTCATTTCGGCACAATAGGCAAATATAAGAAAAACAGGACATATCAAAATACTGCAATGGATGTATATGTGGGGCATTGTAAAACCAAAAGACATTATTATCTATTTTTTGTGTTGCTCATCATATTGCAAAAGCTATTGACATGGCAAAGATAATATGTATAGAAAGGTTATTAACAAAAAAGGTCTACTAAATCACAGAAATAAGGTATTACCTCAGATGGTATGACTTTGCACCTGGGACAACAGGCTGTCTTCATGATGAGAAACTGCTTCTAAAGATGAACACTTAAATAGCTTTAGCTTGATTCCAAAAGTGCGTGCAGGTATGAAAGATCAAAAACTAACAAAATGGAATTGGCAACCTTAAGAGATGCTTGAAGGAAGCTGAGAGTTGTGTCTCAGGAGCCTTTGCATCAGATGAGTTTCAAAACATATTGTGAATTTTCTATGTTCACTTCAATCACCTCAAATTTCATGAAAATTTCAATAAATAGTGGGTACATCATATGAAATATTGATATTTTCAAAGAAAGAAACTTTAAGGGAGCTATTTCTCTTCAACAAATAACACAAAAAGAATACGGATATAAAAAAAAAGCTCTCAAAGTGTTGAGCTATTTCTGTTCTTTCATTAGATTTTGCTATTTATCTGCCTAATTACAGAAATGGAGAACCTATAAAACTTTTTATATTTTTTTGTTCTTTAACTACGTATCAGTTTCTACACCAGTTGCATGTTTTGCCTACATAGAGGAGCAGTGATGACTTCTGTGTTGGGATGTCACTAAGATCTGTTCAAACAGTATTCAGCAGCTCCTGGTATCCCAAATTATGTGTGAGTAGAAGGGGACATTCAAAACGGACAGACCAGAAAAAATCTCTTCATACATTGTAGATAAGGAAAGTGATATGTTCATACTTGTTTAGAAGAAGTGAGTCTTCAAATTACTGGGGAGAGAAGAAAGAGGACTTATCTCACAACAGTGAGACCAGGAATATCTAAAGGGATAGCACATCATTCCCACACCATTCCTGTCCTCCTCCCCCAAGAGGACGCTCATGAAAAGGGAGTTAGAGCTGGAAGGAGCTATCATCCACAAAATTCTCAACTGTTCCCCTTTTCCTTCTTTATCTTCCTGTCATCTTATTACATTTCTCTTTTTTTTTTTTACCTACATACTCAGATCCCTTTAACTTAAACTTTGTCCTCTTTTATCAGATCCTTGTTATTGCCATTACCTCAGCATTACCACAGTCTTTATCCACTTACCTCTTAATACTCCCTGGAAATGTTCTTATGTGCAAGTTAATTTGTATTAAAAATATTTTGAACAATATTGAATTTTCTCCTCAATTCAGGTAATATATTCTCAAAAAAAACCCCCAGCCTAAACCCCATTCTTTGATAAATCAGTGCTGACAAAAGCAGCACTTTTTCATCACAAGCAGAGGATTCATCCAAGATTTTAATACATTTTTCTACAATCTGCAGTGATCCTTCAGACAAATCATTACTGTTTTTCTGAGATCCAGCAAGAGTCCAGTCAAGCTCTGCTTGACCTGGATGCTACTAACTGCAACATGGGACTCAGAGGTTGTCTGGTATAAATTAAGGCAAAGCAGATCCCCGAAGAATTTAAAAAAAGGAAGGAAGGCTTGTCTGTATTCCTTGATGAAAAGAAAGGGTAAGGGAATATGAAAGATGGAACCATCACATAAGGACTGTCTGTATGCGGAGAGAAAAATGTCACCTACAGAGAACTAAACCCTGTAGAAATTGGGCAGTCTACAACAGACATTTTGCATTCTGTTTCAATTTTCTATATGTGGTACTTTAATATCAAATAAATAAATAATGGTAATGGAGTAGGGGAAAAAATACAATATCGGAACTTCCCATGCCTGAGGGTCTGAAACCACTTTCATTCTTCAAATATGTTATGTATTGTAGTCCTTCATTCTTCTCCCCAAAACCATACTCGCTAACAAGCCTCAATGTTTAAAATACATGGCAAATTAAACCCCCTTGGACGAAAATTCCTATAATTTTTATTGCATTGATTGACTTATAAGAAATTCTTCTTTTGGGTGGGATATATTTTCCTTTCCTGTTTTCCATCTTGTGGTGCCTGCTATTTTTATTGCAACTTAAAAAATGGTTGAGCACTTTTATAAACATAAGGGCTAATAAAAATAGCTTAAGAAAAAAAAGAACGGTAATGTAATGTTTGAGGAACAGCCCGGATTAACAGCTTTGATTGAAACTAAAGTTTTCTACCAATCAACAAAGTAGTTACAGTACAGATGATGGCTGTACAAGTTTCCCTTTCCTAAAAATCTCAGCTCTGTTCACAAGGGCCCACTTTCATGGATGAGAGGGCAGTTCATGGAAAAGGCACATTGAATTCTTGACATTGCTGGCAGAATTGCAAACAAAGGTACAGTTATTTCAGTAGGACTGTTGTTCAGCATTACAGGTATTTCATGAAAAATTCGATATTGCATTCTTGTGTCTTAGAAGGACTCTTTCACATAATTTAACTCTCTGCAGATAGTTTATCAATACAGGCTCTTACATATCTTCACTCTGAAGGAAAATGAAAATACTATTTTTTACCTCTTGTTGAGCATTAAATGATCTTCTGAATGAAGGTCTTGCTGATTATAGAGGCAAGGAGGTCTTGGAAAACCAGTATAACCATATTTAAAAGCATTTTAAAATGTTTGGGAAAAAAGAGAATTTTCATTTTCATATTTTATACATGGTCATTCTAAATATTTATTAAAAATTATATCTAAAGGATTTTATAGAGATATGAAGGTTTCAAGTCAATCAAATCTTTTTGAGATAAATGATAGTGATGTTAACTTAGTAAGAAGAAAAGGAAATGAAAAAACAAATTACAAATACTTTTTTCCTTCCCATTTGTTCCTCTTTTAAGGGAGGCTTTTGCGTACCTAATTCTCTAAAATATACACATATATAATATACAGTGATTTTAAGATAATTTCTGTTGACCATATATGCAAATGTGTATGTCTATCTCTCTCTGAAATGGAAGTGGTGGTTTTTTCCTTTATTTTTAAAAGGAAAAAAGGGACGTGCTGGTGAATTTAGCACTTGCATTAGAATTGTTCCTGGCTCAAAGGAGCCTCTAGTGCCAATGTTCATTGGTAGGGGGGCTCTCCAGCTGCCAGGCATCTTGTTCTGTGTGACCTCCCACTCCTTATAGTCTTTTAAAGAACATGTTTCTGGCTTAGTAGTTTGAGAATCTTGTGGAAGTTAAGTCAAGCACAGATTTTTTTTTTTTAATTTTCTGAAAAGGGATGAACACAAACATTTACCCTAAATATTTTAATATTTTTCCAAGTAGGATTTTTAGTCACTACATAATTGCTTTGACTCACTTTGGCTCACTATAGCAAGTATTCACCTTGATTAATATATCTGAAATCTTAAGGGGTGAGACAAAATAATTTTGTTCAGCAGTAGTAATGATTTGTATTATTGTCTTTCACTTTTCAGGATGCAAACTTATTTCTTGGAGGGAAAAAATATTCCTAGGTCTTTGATATTTTAGTTTAATGGTGCCTAAATTACTTCTAACTGATGAACACTAACAGGTTATATAAATGCACTGAAAATATATTTTTTATAGCAAACTTTGGGGTTTGTTTAGGTCAAGTATAAAATAAATAAATATCTTCCCTTATATTTTTAAAACCAGAAGTTTATTTGAAAAAATTGCCTGAATACAAAAAATACTTTTTTAAAGTGTATCTCAGAAAAATCATTTTAGGTTAAAGCTAATGAACAGTTCAGCTACTCATAGAAAAATACAGAGGCTCTATACTTAAAAAGGATTTCCTTGAGAAATAAACAGAATAATGTAATAGTCACATCTGGAAATAAATTAGTATTTAGTGAGAAAAGAAATGCACTATTTCAAAGATTTAGTTAGAAAAGCTACAATTATGTAGCCTTCATAAATGATATTATAATGATAGTCTTTTATCTGATTCATAGAAAATGATTCAGTTTGAGACAAAGGAACAAACAATAATGAAACTCAACAATCTAAAGTTAAATGAGTAAGATACTCGGCAGCAGTTATGTCTGTACAATAGATGTTTCTTTTCAAAAGGCTGAAGAAAATACTCCGGGACTGGAAGGTTTAGGGAAGTGGTAATGAGATACAGAGCCTTTCACCTCTAGGTCATTAAGTTCAATTGCATTTCGGGTTGCTACTGACTGAAATTTGCTTCAGCTGATGGGTATTCAATAGTATATTGTGAAATGAGTTGGAGGTCTCAATCCCATCCCTACTACAAAAGTAACCACATAACATTTAGCAGCAGCAATAATGCCTGCAGCATGTACATTGGACCCTGCTACCCTGTGTCTTCCAAAGTTATAAAGACACAAAATTTTGCTGCAGTATGGGAGTCACTCTTGTAAAACATTAGTTCTGAGGACATTTCACACAAAATAGAAATTACATTTGTAATTAAATATGAAAATCAACAAAGCAAGTTTTCTTGTCTCAATTATATTTCCTATGGAAATCTGATTATCTTATGTTCCCTCAGGCAACTGGTTTTCAGCTTGGTATAAGATTTTTCACTGCTTATGTTGAGCTGTGCAGAGGTACACCCAACCTGAGCAGGGACAGGACAGAGGGGATCAGTCATCACTCCGCAGCCGGTTGATGTCCACACAGACCAGAGTTCATGAGATGTGTCCCTCTCCCCTAAAAATCTCACATCATAAATTCTCTCTTGTAGATCTTCTCTGGGGAATGCTGAAAAATTAGGAAGTTGTGCAAGGGAAAGTTGAGGTTAAGGAACCTAAGAAACAGTGGAAGCATAAGAAACTTAGAAGAATTACAGTGCAGGAACTGTGATTACTACTAGGCTACTAGGAGAGAAAATAATTCATCAAGGTGGTCATGGAAACATGATTTTTGTGGTTCCCTTAAATCTATTAAAATAGGATTTCACTGTTTTGGAATTGTACGGTCTTGGTTATTTTATTCTTCAATAGATCTTTTCATTTATATATTACATTTGACAGGATTATTTCAGACTTGCCATTATAAATCCTGAAATGTTCTTGTACAATTAATATTTTTTATATAATTTAGAAAGTTGCATCACAGTGATCTCATAAGAAGAAACAGCCACTTCCAATTTAAATGAACTAGTCTGATCAGAATATAGATATCAAACAATGAAGAATAGGAGAAAAATGAGATTACATTCAACGTACTTATGCTTAATTACATGAAGAGAGAAGTAAAAACTGTATTTGTTTGGAACAATACTACACTGTTGAAACACATTCCGAGGTGTTTCTCAACTACTGATTTTAATTTGAATCACAGACTACTTTTGGAGGAAACTAAAACTCTGCTCAAAATCTGCTTCAAACAGGCTTCACTGCCACAGTTTGGAGGCAAGTCAGTAGCGGGTACCTGGGGAGCTGATACTGTCAGTACTGTTTAAACCCTTCATTACTGACTTGGATGATGGGGAAGGGTGCAGGTCAGCAAATTTTCACTGATGCAGAACTGGAAGGAGTGTCTGGTAGACCAGGTTCCATTCAAGGGGTCCTAGACCGAGTGAGTAATTGGGCTGGGAGGAGTCTCATGAAATTCAACAAAGGGAAATTGTAAGCACTTGCATCTCAGGAAGAATAACCCCAGGCACCAGTACACTGCTATAACTGGCTGAAAGGCAGCTCTGCAGAGAAGGACCATGGGTTATTGATGGTCAGCAAGTTGAACACGAGCCAACAATGCATCATTGTTGCAAAGAAAACTAGTGGTATTTTGGGCTACATTAGGAAGTGTTGCCAGCAGGTTGACAGATGATCCCTTCACCTCTACTCGGCACTGGTGAAACATCTCAGTATTGTTCTAGTGAAACATCTGAGTCCAGTTCTAGTGGTGACCTGAGTCCAGTTTCTAGTGGTCAAACATCTGAGTCCAGTTCTAGACTCTCCAATACAAGAAATATATGGAATTATTGGAGTGAGTTCAGCACAGGACCACAAATATCACCAAAGGACTGAAGCATCAGTTGTGTGAGGAGATACTGAAAGAGCTTGAACTGTTCAGCATGAAGAAGAGATTTGTTATCAACATGTATAAATATCTGAAGGGAGGAATGGAGAAGGGGGAGCCAGACTCTTCTCAGTGGTGCCCAGTGATACAACAGGAAGCAACTGGCACAAACTGAATCCCATGAAATTCAGTACAGAAAAACTCTTTTATTGCGAGCGTGATCAAATGCTGTAACAGGTTGACTGAGAGGTCGTGAAGTCTCCATCTGTGGAGATATTCAAAGCCTGACTGACATGATCCTGGGCAATCTGTTCTAGCTGACCTTTCTTGGCGAATGGGATTGGACTAGACAATCTCAAGAGGTCCCTGCCAGCCTAAATGATGCTGTGATTCTGTTTGATTCTGTTAAGTCTTCCAGCACATGAGTCAATAAGAGAGTCTTTAAATGATAACAGCCCCTGTGATATCTCTAGTTGTTTCTTTCTCTTCATGAAATAAACCAATCCATGGTTCTGATTTTAACATTAATTACAAGACATCAAATCTCTAAGATTTAGCTGTCCCTCATCTTTCCAACCTGTCTTCTACCTTTTACGTCAATAACCCCTTTGTTCTTTGCCTACCTTATTTCCTTTTGATGTTTCTCATTAATGAATCCTCTTCTGAATTCCTTTTCTGTTATTCTGTTTCATTCTGCTCTGTCCTGATCATTACATCAGTCTTTCTAGTTTTCCAGAAAATATTAGATGTTGTCAGCTGTGCCTTCAAAAGACCAACAGTCTCTTCAGAAGCAGGGTAGTCCAAGCAGAAAAAGTCAGCTAAACACATGACTTCCCCTTGCTGCGAGAATGTTGTATATAGTTCAAGAAGATGAAGTTGGTCATCTTAACAATAAAGAACAGCAATTGCATCCATCATGTGGCATGGCAGATATGTACCTGTTATGGAAATTTTGAAGAGGTCTTCTGACAAGGATGTCTTAAGACAAACTGATTCAGATTCTTCAATTTTAGAAGAGTCCAGCGGACATCTGCTGCTGCTCCAAGGTCATTTTCTGGACCCAGCATAAATGCATTGTAAGGCTCATCAGTTTACAGGGATACCTTCTTATTCACTCCTCCCTACAGCCAACACCAACCCTTATGGTTTAAACAAGTAAATCATTATTACTTCTTTTACTTGCATGGTTTTATTATGGGATGAAAGAAGGGTTCGTGGGAGGGATTTCTGGTGTAAGTAGAACTTAGATGTCAGGTCTACTGAATACGTTTGCTGCCAGTCTTATCAAAAAGATTGTTATGCCATTGAAAGCAAGTTCACTGAGACCTTGAACTGTGAAATATTTCACATAGCTGTTTTGGAGACTACATTCTTAGCCCTGTGTAATTGCCTAATTCCACTCCTGCATGTGAGTACACATTAATGCAGTCCTCCTGGTCTTCTGTGCAGCCTCTTTCCTCTCCAAACACAAGAGTTGAAGTTGTGGTAATGGTGTTACGCAGAGCAAATTTTAAGATCTTGTGCGGTGGATGAGATTAGAGATATAGAAAAAACAGGCATTGTGTACCCTTTCTATGGCATCTTCTGATTTGCTTGTACCTTATGGCTAATACCCTGGGACAGGCACTAAATTGAAATGTGCATCTTGTTGACATTGCCTAGACAGTTAAGGAATCAATGAAGAATAAAGCCTTGGACAATCTTATCAATATCTCTCACTTGAACAGCTAAAGTTGAGCTGAATCATGAACTGCTGAAGCCTTAGAGAGCCTGTGTCCGAGCGCCCCAATGAACCTACCCACCCCAAGCCAGTTAGCACTGAAAATGGAGTCAGAAGTAAAGAGAAGTTCTGTGTTGGCAGCCATCTCTTCAAGTACAGGTATCAGTTGCCAGAATTTCATATGGCTGGTAAGCTGTCCAACAAAACATGCTGTTCTTTCAAAATCAAATGAATTATTTTTGTGAAACAAAAATCTATCAAGAACTATTAAATGCTAAGACACATTCCAAATTTTTGTTTCAGAAGAATTGGTAGGAGTTGCTAAGAAATTATATTGGGTGAAACACAACTGCATTTTTTAGCTGTTACAGTCCATTGATCAAAGACAGGACACTATCCTGGATAAACCTGTAGTCTAGCCTTGTACTCATATCAGTCAAAAACTGGCTCCATCAACACAGTCATCTGTGATTTTGAGTTTTTTCTTATCAATAAAGTAATAATTTATTTGTATCCTAAACATGAAAATATTAATAAACAGTTGTCATATATTCTTTCATTTGTCATAGATTCTAAATTTTCCACAATAGTTTGATTCTTTGATGAGCTCAAATCATTGTTTTACCAATATAAATTAGATAATCACAGCAGCAACAATGAATTACAATAAATATGAAAATCTTCAATCTAGAAATAGATTAAGGTAATTTCTTTAAGGGAAGACACTGTCAATAAGAGGATGTTTGTTTACTAACATTACAGAAGAAAAAAAGAAAATAAATCAAAAGCAAATATTGTATATACATCACTGGAGTGACTGCATGACTTGACTTACCCTAATTTTGTTTCCATAGTGTGGACAGATTGTTAATGGTTTTAAGGCAAAACTCCAGCAGGTCAAGAATCAAATAAAAACATTTGATCACAACAAAAGTGACATTTTGTTTATATTCTGTTGCAGTCTGCAAAACTGTAGCAAAATTAGAAAGCAGCCATAATTACTTTAGATTACTATTTTCATGCTAAATATGAAATTATGCTAAGAAAGACAAAAATTATATCATTGCAATGTATTAACAGCTGCAGTAGAACAACAAAAAAAGACCTTGCTGAGCTGCCAAACTGCACTTCCACAAAAGTGCAGTCAGACAATTCACTTTCTTATAGAAACGACAATCTCAAAGACAGAAAAAATCCAAATCCTTGATATTTACTTTAATTGGATCAGAATTTGGCTTTCAAAATATACATTTGCATGCCTCAGTCAAAGAACAATAAACATCAAGATACATGATTTCATTCAAGCAGTTTCTTTCGAAGAAAAGAGCCTCTATTCCATATTATTGCCATTCCAGTTGATTAACTCTTATATATCTATTCCATTCACTTTAATTTAAATTTCATTAAATCTGGCTCTCACTGAGTTCAAAGAAACTTTTATTTTTAAACACTTCCACCATGAAACTGATTTGTTCTCATCAATATCATTATTTGCTGTATCTGAGAATGTCTTTCATAAGAACTACTTCCTTGAATATTATTTTCACAGAATCATAAACATTAAAAAGATAAAAGACTTATTATACTACACCCAGCCTCTCCATTTTCGGGAGGCTTCCTCAGGCATACTGTTGTATGTCTGAAAAGGCACTTCTTCTAATTCCACTCACTCTGTGGTCTGCCATCCTCACAATTTCACCCTTGCAATGTTACAGTCAATGCTGCATAATTCACTTGTCAAATCAATAAGAAAAGGTAAATTATGAAGAAGGCAGACATTTTCTGAACACTGAGAATTGTATTCAGGCAGCTTACAACAGTGCCCAGGACAGAGTTAGACACCTCCTGTGGCAGCAGTGAACAGTTCAGATCAGATAGTGTTTAGTGCCATCAGATCCAAATTTATATTTCTGCACCTATGTTAATAAACTAAACAGTGCTAGGTGGTATTCCCAGACTCTCAGAACAAAAGGCACAGAACAGCCTGTCTTTGTGCTATGCTCTATCTTTTAATCTCCAGAAAGAGTCTGCCATATGGAAACTACCTGTAGGAAATTAGTCATACTTGCTTCCATGGTCCTTCCTGGGAATAACCTCTGGGAGTGCTAGCTGATAAATGAGAACCCCTCCATAGGTGAATTGAAGATTTTTACCAGACCAAACTTCAGTCTTAAGGAAAATAGTTATGCTAACTTTAAAAGGTTGTTTCAGCTAAAATGCTTGTTTCTCCAGTCTATTTCCCATGGGGAAAAAAAAACCAAACCCACATTTGACTTTTCTACAAAGGCAGTAAGAGAGGAGGAAGGTATCAGCATGAATTTGCAAGGATAAACTTTTATCTCCCTGTTAATAACTTGAATTGCCAAATCAATTTCAACATACATAAAGGGTTAATAATTTCCGTATACTAATTATTATTGAAGTCTGTCTTCATGTTTCTGTTGACAAATCACTAATATTTTTTTCTGTTGAGAAATGTTGACTCTGATGAGATTATTTTATATCTCCAATGAAAAAATCTAAGTCAAACAATGAATTCTTTCTCCAGAATATTTTTTAAAAGTTCAAACATAAGATCAGAATATTTAAGAAGTGATTTAAACTTTTTGAATTGATCTTTTTTAACATTTATATCTGTAAGACTGAATCTAAATGTTAACCTAGTCAATACATATTCAGTGCTCTAGATAATTATGGTATTTTTCCTCAAAGCCATAATAGAAGCTAAAATTGACAGTTAAGGACTAATGAGAGTTAATACTGGGAAAAAGGAAACTGAGATGAAGACAAAACTACAGGTAAAAGTTATATTTTCTGTGTGACAACCAGGGTTGAGAGATAAATGACATGAGGAAATTTAAAGCACACATGATCCAAAACTACAGGAAGATAAAACTGAAGAGTTTCACAGACAGAAAATAAATAATTGTTGAGAACAAAGGGCGCCATGTCTGTCATTATTCACTGAACAAAATCCCTATTAATAATTAATACTGGCAGATTTGATAGAACAAGGACTGAAGAATTTTCCCTCCAAAGAGAAAGAAGAAAATTGCAAATGTGAGAAATGTTGTAGAGAAACCCCAGTGTTCTTGTATTTAATGTTGAGAACTCTACTGTTCAAAGGTCACTATTTCTATATGTGCTCTGAAGTTCTTAAGCCTAAATTCACTTCCTGCACTTTGTTGTATAACTTACAGACATAGATTCAAATGTAAGCTGAGTAAAATGTTGCCAAGATATAATCTTCTCACTCCTCTTTCACCTTTCCCAGTGTGGTCTACAGGTCAGAAGTATCAACATTTTTGCACTTATTTGAACTAAAAATATGATCATATTTGTTATGGGCATCAACAGTTCCAGTGTTTTAGGTTGGTTTTTTTTTTTATTATTATACACAGCCAAAATTGCTTCATTAGTGTAAAAAATGATCATTTGCAAGATTTATTCTCCCACACTGGTCAGTTAAGTGGCTGCAGAGCAGTGCTCACAAGAGGTGGAAGACAGAGGAGAATGGCATTTCCTTCTCGCAGCTCGTGGCAGCGTAAGGCTGAGCATCAGCAGCAACACAAAGCCATGTGAGAGCCCATTCAGTAGATCTGCACACATACATCTCAAACCTATCCCATTAAAAGAGGAAAAGGGAAGGTGTTTCATTTCTATTTTTAAGAAATCCAACCTGAAGAAAATTTAGACAGCATTTTAAGAATGGATGAGGTGGTGCAGGGATGCGAATTAAGCATTCAAAAGCTTCCCAAGAGGCCACAAATGATTAAGTAACAGTAGGATGGGAAGAATATGAGGGGAGATGTTTGAGTCTCTGAGAAGAGGGCAACAAAGTGGAGACACTGAATCCCTTTTTGTGTGTTTGAAATTACTGTAGCTGCAGTAAAAAATACCACCCAGATTAGGGGATGAGGATGATGTCAACAACATAAAAGTTTTAACACCAGCCTTGTAAAAAAGAATAAAAAACAGAGAAGGAACAATTAATCGATTGCTACAAGGAGGCATTGAGGTTGAATTAATCCATTCTAATGTAGTACTAAAGAGTTCCTATTTGTTCTGCCCACGAAAAAGCAAATGTATATGTTACAACTGGATTGGACTGCTGCTAGCGAAGGGAGAGTTAAGTTTGTGTGTATTCTGTAATTTCAGTATTTTCTAGATTTAGAAATCTGAATTTGAAATTTTGTGTTTCATCATTTACAGCATTAACCTTCAGTTCAACTCTGTGCTCTGGAAGAGCATGAAGCACCAATCCAGAGCCTTCCTTAATAATCTTTTTTTTAGTAAATGAATGTAATTTTAAAAATATCTGTGAAATAAGCTGCAATCAATCAATGCATCATTTGATGCATCTTTTCAGTTAAAGTCACACATATTATAAAATATTATTTTTTCACAAATTACAGAAATAGGTAGTTTTTTGGTTTAAAATAATTTTTGCTTAATTCTAGCATTAATTTTTTTTTTTTTTTTTAAATCTCAAACCAGCTGGCTGCCAAATACCTACCCACTTTGCAGTAATTAAGATTTAGGTAGTATGCCATGTTACTGATTGGAGCTTTTCTGTACATCTGCAAACAGTGATTATTTTCCAGTCTTCTTATTTGAAGGGACTGCTTCACAGGAGCTCCCATCAGGAACCCTTAAGCCTGAAAATAGTCCAGCTTTCTTCAAGTATTATGAACCTAGATGCTTTCCTCTCATAAGAATACACAGGAATTTTCTTTTATGGAAAGCAGCATAAACAGAAAGCTCTAGCAAGCACCAATTTAGAGTGAAAATCAAGCTTCAAGACAAGCTTTTATGTGTCTGTCAAGAAAAGTTTCTTCTTCAGTCTTTGCAATAATTACAAGGAGAAAATCAGCTAAGGCAGTATATTACAGAAATTTCCTGATTTTTTTTTATAAGATCATATATCTTCAAATGGAAGAAGAATAACAAATGCTGGAGGTAACAATTTTTGGGATTAACACTGTTTTTTCTTATTGTAAGAGCACTGAATTATCCAAATCAGTGTCCATTTTTTAAAAATTATTTTAAAGAGCAAGGATATGCACAACTCCAAGGCCAGAACACAGCCTTTCTTACTAATGACATTGCAAGTAAAAGGGGTTGGTTGAGGTGTTTATTTGATATGTTACCAGTACCTTCAGCACAGGGGCTGAGAGGTCTAGAGAGCCCTTAAACGCCTATCCCACAGGGTATGACCAAGCAAGAAGAAGGGGAGAGGAAGAGAAGCCAGGCATTGACCTACCCAACTTTGGTGACTCACTGTTGACACGGGGTACAAGACACACTCAATGGTGGCGGTGGTGGATGCCACCACCGCAGTCCCTAAGGAGCAAGCTGTCCCTAGAGAAACAAGGGTCCGTTGGTGGGACATTGCAGAGGTTAACGGTTTCTTCCCCTTGATGTTGTAATGGTTTCTCCTTAAGTTGACGTAACCCCGGTTATGTTAACACCCCTTGTCATTCTATTGTTAGCCCATGCCCTTGTTCTGGAAAGTTCTCCCTTGTTCGACACCCCATTGGTTCTGGCTCCCTTTCTCCTCCTTTCTCTGTCCCCGATTGGTTGTTACCCTGTCACCCCATTTTATCTCTGCCCCTGGACCCTTGTTCTATTGGACCCTGATGTTCTCTCCGCCCCTTACTATCCCGGTATTTAAGCTGATGTAGGCCTTGAATTTCTGTTCTTCGTCCCTGGACTTCTTCATGTGTTGTCCCTCATTAAACCTCTGAACTCCATACGAAGAACCCCTCCTGCCTCTTTATCTCCACTGACAGCTTGGAGTGTGTGAGTGCGTGCCCGCAGACACCTTGCAGGGAGTGCCCGGTGTGCGCAGGGGTTTGCGAACCCTGTGGGAGTGGCTTGACAAGGGACACTTCTCGGAAGGTTGCTCCGACTGGACCTCGTCCCCCTCACACTGTTCCTGCCTGAAGAAAGTCACAAGCAGCACTCAACTGATTCGATTCATGAACCAGTGGAGACTTGCACCTCAGGTAACTGCTTGAGCAGATGCCTGTAAGGTTTGGTAACTTAATAATTATTTGAAGTCATCTTTAATATAAAAATGCATCATCCAAAAGGATCACCTCAGTATCCTTTTTATAACAAGTATTTTTCATTTTGGAGAACCCAGGCTTTGCACATGTGGTAATGTAAGGTAGATTTTCCAAGCATGTTGCGTATTCCAGAATACAGGGATATCTTATTTTAGTCTAGTATACAGGTAATGGTCTAATTTAATCTGCAAAACCAGTTCATATCAAGTTGCACATACAAATTGCTTGAGCAGCAAGGAAGCCTGCAAAGAAGAGTTATGTAACTCTCTTTTGAAAATTTTCTAATTTGTTTCTTTTTATAAGGAAAAATGTAGCACTTCTAAAAAAAAGAATATTGCTTTTAATTTTTTATTTCATTGCTATTAAATTAACATTTTATGTGAGAAGTACCTCTTTTTCACCCTAGGTTACTGATCATTTCAACCTCAAAAAGAGTCAGCTAAAGATTCTCTCATTTATTCTGTCTGCATCTGTCATCTTATCATAGTCTAAAGAAAAAAAAAAGAAAATAAAAGAGTATATTACTGTCACTTGTCGAAGATACTGAACATGCAGTCAAACCATGAGCTGGGTGTAACAGTTGCCTTCAAGATCAAAGCTGGCAGTCTGCAACCAGATCATGGTTCATAATTTGAGTGCCACTAATTTCTATTATAAAGGCATCAGATAAACTACATTTTAAAAAGCTTTTTGCTTTACTGGCAGGACAGATTAGGCATTCCATTTATTCTTGGACTCTATATTTAGCAGTTGCTATAGTAACTGTATACCTCTTGAAGAGTAAATAATTGTGTTAAATGACTAAATAGCAATAGGTTTATGGCTACTCTGATACTGAGCAACCAGAATATGCTAAATTTTTAACTGTATTTTTCAAGATCATCTGCATAGTGACCATAATATGTCCCACGTGGAAATAAGAAATTTTTTCTAATGAGTCTTTCCAGAGTTGCATGGTTGTGCAAGGAGTAATTCCCTGACAAATTTTCTGAGTCTCAGAAAACTGAGGATGAATGTTATTCTAATATGAATTTCTGTTGCAATATTCTACAGTTCTCTCCAAACAAATATCATAGGAAAGTAATGAAAACATATCAAAAGACTTTGTCAGAATTAGGCCCTTAGGTTCAAAGATTAGAGCAACTAAATCAACTGCTGGTGATTTGAAAAAACTCGAAAAGCCGTGTAAAAATCCATGGAATTTTTCTCCAATACATGTTTTCATTAGAAAAATATTTATTGCTACAGGCAATCCAAAGCAACCAATTTATACTCTATATTTCTATAGGAGATTTGGATGAAAATGTCTTTGACATATCCACCTAAAAACTCCAATATTTATTTTCTATAAACAGATAACTGTTCTATGATTTGATGATTCTATGATTTAATTCAGTACTAATACACCCACACTATGCCTCCCACCCCCCCTCTCCTTGCCTAAAATAAAAAGACAAAATGCAAGGAATAAATTTGCAATGCTGCCTTTCATAAAGACAAATGAGAGACTATACTTTTGAACTTTCTCATGTTTTACCCTGCTTCACATGGTAAAGCAGTGTGTTAATATTCGTGAAATAAAAATTTAAGCAAAAAGATTGGATCATCAGTGTAAAAGAGATAAAAAAACCCCTGTCTGTTACAAGATGACTAGTCCCATAATGTCATGGAACCTATCGTTGGTCTGTAACAGACAGCATTGTTACATTGTCTTTGACACAGAAAATTTCTACATTATAATTTTAACCAATTTAAAAGACACATTGAGTTATGCTTTTTTCTTAATTCATGAAAAGCACTCTTGCTCAAGCTTAAAACAACACATATCAGAGAAAGCAGAAAATACTTCAGATATTTGATTTGAGAGACAATAATCTTATTATATAAGTAAATTTAGTGCCTCATTGGAATACTCAAAAAACCAATTGCTAACAACTCTATAATAAAGTAAAATAAAAGATATCTCATGTTACAGCCAGACACGGTTTCCATGAGAAGCATACAATAGGTGAAATTTTCACAAATAGTTAAGAACAATCCCTCAAGCCTTAGCAGGTATACATCCATCATGGAATGATGGAACCATTACAGTTGGAAAAGGCCTCCAAGATCATCAAGACCAACCTTTGACCGAAAACAACCATATCAACTAAACCATAGCACTAAGTGCCACATCCAGTTGTTTCTTGAACATTTCCAGGGATGGTGACTGCACCATTTCCCTGTGCAGCCCATCCAATGCTTGACAACCCTTTTCAATGAAAAAATTCTTCGTCATTTCCAACCTGAACCACCTCTGGCACAGCCTGAAGCTATTTCTTCTAGTCCTGTCACTGGGAGATGTGGGCTCACTACAACCTTCTTTCAGGTAGTCATAGAGAGTGATAAGGCCTTCACTGAGCCTCCTTTTCTCCACATAAAACATCCCCAGCTCCCTCAGCCACTCCTCATAAGACTTACTCTTTAGACCCTTCACCAACTTTGTTCCCCTTCTCTGATCATGTTGCAGCACCTTTCTTGAAATGAGGGGCCCGGAACTGGACACAGTACTTGAGGTGCAGCCTCACCAGTGCCTGTATTATAGTTGTATGCATATTATGTATGTATATATTATACCTGTATGGATGTCAAAAACTCTGTTTCCCTTTTAAATATGCTACAATATTGAAGTTGCCAAGGATTTAGATTTATTTCGTTGTGCTTTAAAGTCTCAAGATCAAGTCTGGCTGGCTAATGAGGACAAATGTAAGAATCTGCTTTTTCAGGAGATTATCATATATCTGACATAAGGTTCTAAAAGTAATCATTGAATATGCAACATCAGAGAATATAGCAAATACCTTTTCGTGTTTCTAGGGAAACTTTAACTTTTTTAGAAAAGCTGTTATAGGAAGGTGACAGCTCTGAAAAGACAGACCTGTGGATGTGCTATGTAGACCAGAGTGCAAGAGCACTGCAGGAGGCTGAGTAAACTTTATGATATAGCTCGTGCTTGAATCTCAGCAACTTTCAAGACTGTTGAAAGATTTGTCTATATAAATTCACTGTTTTCAAGCAGTCATGGCATAGTGACCACCAGCACAGAAGTACGAAACATAGTTGATTTGTTTGTAACACAGTAAAATGACTGTGGATTCAATAATGTAGCCTACTTTGTTGTCCTGGTTCCGACCAGGGCAGGTTTCATTTTTGCGGTAACCCGAAGGGAGGTTATTCCATACTATTTGATGTCATTTCCAGACTCTTCTGGGGAGAAGGGATTCCTCCTGGTAAAGAAAATGTGGCAGATGGACTGGTCTGGTATTGTTTATTCTTGGGGACTTTCCATGTAAACCCTTTATTTTCTTATACTTTTTGTTATTAATATTGTTGCTGTTACTGTTTGTTTTCTTATCTCATTGCTGTTTCCAGTAAAATGTTCTTATCTCAACTCATGACCTTTGCCTTTTGTGTCTGCAATTGGAGGGGGGGGGGAGTGTTTTTAGTGGGAGTACTAGTTGGAGAATACTATCCCTAAAGCATGACAATTGTGCATAAGAATTGCCAAGATAAATATATACTTTTCAGCAAATAATGAACAGGCAACACAAGCAAAACCTACAAGCAAGAAGCCACACCTTTCTCTTGAACAAAATTAACAGCAATGGGACAGAGACATACTGAAAGGAAGTTCACTGATCTAGGCTTTTTGGGATTACCTTTGACATTTTATTTGGCAAGAAAAGTATAAATTGACAAACATCCAAGCTTATGCTATAGATAAATTACATTATTTTATGCAGTAATATAGCTACTTCAGTAATTAGTTATTTAATAAATCTTAATCTTAGGTGAATGTCATCTGCTTGCTGTGATTTATTTAAATTTAATTTCTTGACTTGTTCCACCATCTGATACCTTCACTACATGTAGGTAAGTATGTCTCCATTATCCTCTGTGAAGACCCATGCAAAAGAAATCCTTCAGGTTTTCTGTAATCTCTTTATCCTTTAAGACAGAAATCCTTCCATATGAATTCCTAATTGAATTCAATATTTGCTAGCAATGAAGTTATGTACTTCATTCTCCTGTCAGACTACTATGCTTGATATTTTAAGACAGCTCTTTTTAGGCAATCTTTTGTTCTTAATCTGTACAGAACCTAGCACAGTAACAAGTTAGATTGTTAATCAAGTTCCTAATAATCTGTGATAATAAAGACAACTCTTATTTTTAGTTTTATATATTGTCTTAAGGTATCTGCTATCTTAAATGTATATTTACAATAACCTTACTCATAGTGAGCCAAATTTCCTTTTCTAAATCTTGTTTTGAACCAGATGAACTTATGATTATTTTATTTTTGGGACTACCACCTTTTTTTTTGGCATTTATTCTTGGTGTGATCTGTAGTTTTCCATTGGATTTTTTTCACTATTCTTTTGACTGCTTTTAGAGCTGGATCAGGTTCTCAATAAAATGCTTTTCTTATTGCTGCTTACAAAGCAAAATTTCATGGCTCCATGTCAGGACCAATTGAGATGAATTCTGTTCTTATTATTTCATGCAACTCTGCAAATCCTAGTAAGTTCATGAGAAAACATGTTTACATTACGCTTTATTTTCCTATGGTATCATGTTTTGAGGTAACACTCGCTACGTAACTGCAAAAAGTTTAAATATTCTTTTCGCTGAATTTAGTGTGATAAGCTATATGCAAAATCAGCTTTGCATACCTGCTAAAAGAGCTGTTCCAGTTTGCAGCTCTTCCCAGTAAAACCCTTTAAATCAGTAGGGTTTAGAAAAAAGTAGACTTTGTTAACAAGAAGATACAACTGCATATTAAAAGCTTGATAAATCTCATCTTTTTAAAATATATCCATTGTGAAATGACTGTTGAAAAATATTGGAGACAAGTTACTCTAAATCGACTTTTTAAAAAAATAAATGTTTTCTAGGAAATTTTATCTTGTCTTTGGTATCAATATGGTTTCATAGCTTATATGTTTTTAAAGGAAGATATTTCCCTCAACTAGTGTATGAAATGTGTTAACTGATTGGCTTAAAATAATATGCAGCATAATATTCATTGAATGCTTTGACAATATTTAGCAATTAATGCTTTTTGGAGACAATACTTCTACATAAGAACTACTTTCATCCTTAAAATTATTTTGGGTAGATCATATTTCAAAGAGAGAAGTTTTCTTCATTTTATGTCAGCTAGCATTAGTTGTCGGAGGTAACACCATCCAAACAACTGAAGAGACTTTCAGGGCAGATACTGCTGGGACGAGCTCAGAGGAAAGACAATGCCAAGTTTACAGTACAGGGAAGTTTTATTTCCACTGCTCAGCTGGGTCTCCAATATAAAATTAGCTGAGTGAAACATGGTGCAAGTTCAGCCTAGACAGCACTTCCAGTCAGAACCTGAGAATTGATCATGGTTTTTCCCTTGTAGCTGTATACATTTACATCTTCAAAGAAGGCTTTATTTTATCAAAGCCTAAGCAACCAGCCTCTCCTGTTTCAGTTTCAAGTTGTGTTTTCTAGTGCTTGTTTTTGTTCTTTTTATTCTCTTTCAACTAATTTTATCCTGGTGAGAAGTGGAACTTGGATTTGAGGAAGAGCATGCATGATTACTGATTATTTCCTGGTTCCTGAAGAAAATCAGACCTACACAATCAGTGCTATGTCTCTCTTTCTGTCGGTGCACTCACAATTGCATTTAAAAATACTGGTCAATTCAAATAAATCTGACAGGAAGTAATGCCCTCAAGGATGTAAAAAACCCATAATTCCAATTAATATTAGTTAGAAAAGAGTTGTTATTAGTGTATAAAGCAGAAGGTGTTAATGTATTGACATGGACAAACACTAAGGTCTCACATCTCATTAACTGCCATAGGATTAATTATGAAGCACATATCCATAACAAACTGAGTTGGGTTTTATCCTACTTAAGAGAATACAAATCCTAGACTTTTATGTTAATACACCAATCAGCTGTGAAATTTATAATTATATTTTTCGTGGACTTCTCAAGGGTTTTTCATAATGTCTTAGCAAACACTACCATTGACACATTTGAAAGAACCTCTATTGATCTTATTTCCTAGGCAAAATCCTACATATGAGATGAATAGTTTCTGACAGAAACCAAGTAGCAATGCATTTGTTCTCCAGTGCTTCTTACAATGTGCATTGTGTCAACTTCTACACTCTTCTGTTTCCTTGGGAGTGGATTTAATGGAAACTTATTTCTCTTCCTATCTAAAACAAGTTAATTATAGTAATGAGAAAAAAAATTAAAATGGCAAACTTATTTTCATATGGCCATAGCCACCCGTCCCCAAAAATCTGATTTCTAAGAAATATCATTAATATCAAATTTCAGGATATGGGCAAGGCTTCCACAGTAGACTGCATTGAAGTCACCAAAAGCCTTTTCACCATCTCTGTGGTATTTTCTTAGAAAATAGTATAAACATTCTTTCTATTAATTTGTCACTGAGAATTTCAGAAAAGTACCTAAACATTTTTCAGTGCTTGCCTTATGCCATTCAGAAAAACAATATAAAATGAAGCAGTGAGTCTCTAAAGTAAATTTTTAAAGCATTTTAGATTTGTCTTTCTTTGCAAAAACACTGCTGGTACTTTTGGAAACCGTTGGAAAGTAGGCTTGCTGTGTCCATGCAGTCCACTTGGCACAGGCAAGATGTCAACAACTCAGAGTATATCTGGGTAGTATTAATTATTTAATAATCAACAAGACTTGAACCCCACTTGATAATCTCACATATCCACTTGTTCACTTTGCCTCCAGCTTTATGATTCCTCAATTGTTAACTCCCTTCCACTCAAGGATTTTTCTTCTGGCCAGGAACTGCTGGACAAAAGGTTCAGATTTCATTCTGGGAATATGCTCACAGTCGTGGGCCTCAGGTGCCAAGTTTAGTGTATCTCCATAGTTCTCCATTTCCAGTACCTTCCTTCCAGACTCAAGTTTTCATAGAATCATAGAATGGAATCACAGAATATCTGGAGTTGGAAGGGACCCATCAAGATCATCAAAGTCCAACTCCTGGCCCTATACAGGAGAGGTCCAAGAATCACACCATATGCCTGAGTTTTCTCCATCTATATGCATATCTCCATCTACTTTATATGCAGAAACACAGTATGTGATGGATTGAGTGTTTCCGTGAGAAGAAGGACTTGGGGGTGTTGGTGGATTAGAAGCTTGGCATGCCCTGGAAATGCACGCTTGCAGCCCAGAAAGCCAACTGTGTCCTGGGCTATATATAACAAGCGTGACCAGAATGTTGAGGGATGTGTTTTTCCCCCTCTACTCTGCCCCATTAATCCCCACCTGGAATACTTTGTCCACCTTTGTGGCTCCCAAAATAATACGAACATGGACCTGTTGAAGAGAGTCCAGAGGACGGCTGGATGCTCAGAGGGCTGGAGAATCTCTCCTGTGAACACAGGTGGAGAGAGCTGGAGTTGTTTAGCCTGGAGAAGAGGAGGTTCCAGGGAAAACTTTTAGCAGCCTTCCAGTACCTTAAAGTGGGCTACAAGAAAGCCAGAGAGGAACATTTCACAGAGTCATGTAGTGACAGAACAACGGGGAACAGCTGAAAAAGGATAGGTTTAGATTAAATATTAGGAAGAATTTTTTTACAGAGAGGGTGGTGAGGAACAGGAAGAGGTTGCTCAGAGAAGTTGTGAATGCCCTGTCCCTGGAGGTGTTCAAGGCCCAGCTGGATGGGGCTTTAAGTAATCTGGTCTAGTGGAAGGTGTTGCTGCCCATGGCAGGGATGTTGGAACTAGACAATCTCTAAGTTGCCTTCCACCAAAATCCATGCTATGAATCTTTGATTCTATGACAGCCAACTTTCTAGTGCTAAACAAAAGTTCAAGAATGGGACATATTGCTTTATAAAACTACACAAAAACAAAGCCCCAAACATATCTACCATAAATATGGGCACAATCATAATCTTAAACACAGAAATGTGAATAGTCAATAATAAAATAAAATGCTTTGACAGAAAAGCAAGACTGCCTGTAATATTCCAAAATCAAAAGGAAATATATGAGGTATTAAGAAAGATGATCTTTTGGTCACACAAAACTTTTTACTTACCTTTGTGGTAATTTCAGAGTGGTTTGCTGGTTATGGAATAATCCCTAGAAGTCTCAAATTATGTAGGTAAGTAAACAGACAATGGTTAAGTATTTAAGAATTAGAACACTCCTGGACTTGAATATAGTATATTCAATGTTAGGGTAATATATCTTAATATCAGTATTAGAAACAACATTACATGTCATAGTTTAAAGTTTGGAAGGATCTTGTTAACTGTTGTATTAATTTGATCTGAACATGCATGATATACAATAATTTCTATTAGTTAGAAAATGGTTTGTGTTCTTTAGCAGAAAGCCTATTTGACAATTAACATCTGTTCCTTTTCAGTGTTGACTTCACATTTACCAATAGTTTAAAAAGCAGCCTTTGTGTGCAACAACAGAAAAACAGATTTCTTATTTTATCTTTGCTACAGAGTTTTAGAAATAAAGATAATTCAGTGTGGTTAGGACCTGCACCTCAGCAGACATTGTAATTATCATAAAGTAGTACTATAAATCATGAGGTCAGGATAGTGATCCTATAAGTAGTGATTAGAACTACATATCTATGGAAAAATGTAATAAAGAACATTCCAGGAGAACTGTGATTATCTGATTACCCAAAAAACATAAGGAAAGCTGCTTAAACCTCTGCAAAAAAACCTTCAGCCTATATTTTAATTTATTCAATATTTAGTTTTTTATCCTTAGCTTTCTCTCTTTTCTCAATATTGGAAAAAACAACTTGAACACTTCCTTTTACCTTCACCATTAACCTAAAAAACTAATAGGTGTTATCATCATACTGAAGACACTTAACACCATGCTAAACCTCTTTTCTTGTGGACTCCTATGCATCTTAAAATGTGAGAAAAAGAGACAAGATAAAATACAGTTAATCACAATATAAAAGCTTCAGGACAGAATTGAATTGACCAACACTATAATCTCCATTGCATCATAAGGAAACTAATGGAGCTCTTCACTCATTAATTTCTGCTAACAAAGTTAACAGCTGTTAATAAAGGATATTGGAACAAATAGTCATACTTCACAATGGATCCTGATCATCACCAAGAACTAATAAAAGATGGTGACCACAGATAAAAGCCTATGGTTAATGTTGTTTTTTTCTGAATTAAATCTATGAAAAGTGAAAAAAAAAAGTGATGTATCTGTTTACACTCTTGAAACCAATTGGAAGTTTACCACTTGCAGATCCCAAGAGTTTGCTTATTGAATGAAGTTTGCATTAAAACTTCCTGAAGGAAAACAAATTTTAAACTCTTCTGAAGGGACTACTTGACAGTCTCAATGTATACTGACAAATCCTCATGTATTTTCAAAAACCTGAAACTCATGCAGAATTAGGCCACAGGTTGAAAGCTAACTTCATGTATAATCTTTAAGATATCCAATGCCAAAAACAAAGTCAATAGTTAGGGGAAGATGTTTAAAATCTAAGTACTAAGACAAAATAAATACACAAAGTATAGTATACTTCAAACTATTCAGTGTTAAAGAATGAGGAGGAAGAACCATATACATTGTTTGTGCATACAAGATGTATTTTGAAATAGCTATGCTTCAGGAAAAAAATATAAAGGAATTAAGGAGCAATGTAGTCAATGTACAAAAAAACCCAGGGAAAAAAGTGGCAAAATTGGGTTCTATTGAAAAAAGGAAAAAACCCTCAATTTAAAACCACTTCACCTGACTTTTTGTTCAAAAAAAACACACCTAGGCCAAAACACCTAAGACTGAAGTACCATAAATTGATCTGCCTCAACAATAATTAAGACATTTACTCATATTTTATAATTACTGCTGCTTTCAATATAGGTCCTACAGTAGTCAGCACAAAGCAGAAATAAAAGAAAAAGTGTATAAGCACATTTGAGTTCAACAAAGATTATTTGAATATATTATGTTTAAGGATTTAACATACCTGTAACAGAAAACAATTCTGACTGCAGTATAATCTAGCTTTATTCCACCAATACTGCTCTCTTCCTCAGGACACCAATGTTATCTCTAATTCAATGAGAAACATATTTACAGGAGAAATTTTTATCGATCATAAAATATTCCTTAACAGCTCAGAGATAGTGGGCTTATAGATAACTCCATAGAGACTTTTGCAGGTTAGTTGAAAAATTGAACACAGAAGATTTCCATAAACAATAACTCTGATATAGAAGGTTCTCAAATAGAAAAGCCTCAGGGATCTATTCTTAGGCATCTTTTTATTTTTAATTCCTTTTGTCTTTGATGCTTTGTTTATTAAATTTTTAAGATAAAGGAACAAAAAAGGACAGACATCAGAAGTTCCAAGAAATATATATAATTATTAGATCAATAAACAATTCAGCAATTCTTAGAGGACATTCAAATAACCTTCTACAATAAAAAGCCTACACTATATGTGAAATACAAATCTTACAAGATAGTTAACATTCCAGGCAAATACAAGCATATTGGTAATGTTGATTTAGCACTCTTAATTTTGTTCAAAATTACCTCCACAGATCACAGACTCAAAGAATAGTGAAGAGAACAAAAGCAGCACACAACAAAGAAATGTACATAAAAGGAACAGCAATAAATAAAATAAAAATTGGAAAACTGAAAAGATAATAAATTAATAAGTAAGTAGAATAGCAATATTCCATCAGCCCCTCACTAAGCAAACACTGACTCTGAAATCTGATATATAATATCATTTAATGCAAACAATATATTAAAAATTTACCGCCAATCATCCTGTATTATCATCTCTATGGTGTAGAATTGTGTTGAAATAAATCACATATTATCTATATTTCAAGACCTTGTCACTTACTTGTTATTGCATCTCTATATTTTGGAAAAGAAGTAACATTTTGCAAAGTAACTGAACTCACAGCAAATTTGGCCTGGTGCACCCTTGCACAACCTTAACTGTTCAATTTTGTTGTAGCAACCTGCTCAAAATTTTTGTCTGAATTAAAAGAGTGCTGTTACTGCTAAGTATCAGTTAGATAAGTGCATGTGTCCCTTCTTCTGCAAAATGAATTTTTACCATGTATGTCCCATATGGCCTTCAATTATGTATTATGACATCTTTGATCTAGGTTATTGGAAGTGTCAAATCAAACTTTAACAAGGTGTAAGGAAGGATAACCAGCATTGAGGTGATTCTAAAATTAAATTAATATCAAAAGGGAATTTTATTTCACCCCTTTGACTACAGAAAAAGTAAACTGTGAATGTTTTCTTTTTGTCATGGGTCCAATACTTTGGCACCATATAGTGCAGAAAAAAAAAATTTTTTTGAGAGTGCAGATCGCTCTGCAAAATATTCTGCTCACCTTCACCTGTAAAAAAATTGTATGTTTAAATATCCCTATGGTGTCACGGGGGAAGTTAGAATCCTAAGACAAAAATTGGTTTTGTAAATTTGTACTTATAAAACACCTTTCGTACCTCTGTAATCAGTTAATTACCCAATCCGGCAAAAATATTAATAATTTTATTATTTTAAATTTATATTTGTCTTTATTGAGTTCTAACTATATGATGTATAGCATAGCCTTAGGTTGAGTTACTCTATCATTTCCAAAAGCTTAACTTTGAAAATTATTTCTGTGAGTCAATTTCTATTAGCCAACCCCCCTCCCTAAGAATTCCAACATTTCTTTTTAATTAAAATGTGAAAAATTCAGAATGACTGCATATACTTTGTTGCTTTTCTGAAACTGAGGCATCTGTACAAAAACTCCAAAATAATCAAAGGAGTCCTGTGAATTTTCTTTTCTGCTCTATGAAAAATGTTTTTCATTTAAAATTGCTCATACAATGTGAACTATCAATATATGTAAATTATTATAAAAGAAAGTTCCTAACCCAAAACCCTGTGTTTCCTAGGCAAAACACTGATTGTTTTGAAAATATAATTTAGAAACTGATGGGGGAAAAAAAATAACCTCAAAATGTGCAACATGGTGCCTGTATTAATAGAGAGCTACATTCAATTATTTAATATGAGTTGTTATGCCACTTGAGAATTTTTTTCAAGTGTGTTAAAGAAATAAGCCAGAATCAGAAAACAATGTCATGGCATTTTTATAATATGACAAAGGTCTAAAACTTTTAGTCAAAAGGAGGAAAAAATGTAATTAAGGAATTGTGACTTGCCAAAGAGTCCAATATAATTCTCTTGTAGACTCTTCACATTTAAACAACCAATGCCTTAAGGAATCTACAGGGCCAGATTTGTGATTTCCAGCACACTAGATGTCCTGACCTTGTCAATGAGCTTTTTAAATGAGGTTCATCATAAGGTAGGTATCTACAAAAGTAGTCTTGAGCTTTCTTTTTAGTCAATGGGAAATTAATCGATACAGACAATGGAATTTTTTTAATGAGTCATTTTATCTTTAAAAGGCTTTAAACTGATCAGATTTGTTAGAGACATAAGTTATAGGCTTTTCAGACTACATAAAGGGACCTATAAAGGGAGCCAACTGGCTCATAGAAGCACTTGCTATTAAAAGAAAACAGTTCCACATATCAAGAATTATTTTGTACTACAATTTAACTCATTAAACTGTACATTTTTTTTTAGTAACACCTTTCTATATGTTTAGGCAAGGTGCTCTCAAAGAGACATAACAAATTTACAATAATTTCCCATAACCCTGTGCAATTTCTATAGAGAATTCATTTCTTCCTGTGGACCCATTCTTGAATTCTCATACTGCATATCATTACGGTATAAACTCAGGATCATTTAATTATCTAGTTCATTCAACTCTTTTCTTGATGTTGGACAGTTTTTGTAGAAATACACAAGAAACTATAGGCTGTAATTAAGCAATCCATTTTTTCCTGTCAAAAACCGTTTTGATAGATGCTATGTATAGTTTCATAGTAAAGATGGCAAAAATTATTTAAATTACTCAAATAATCAAAGGAAGGTGCAGCTTAGTTTTATGGCTTCATATATGCACAGAATTACAAGCATATGCTGATCTCATGAGAAATAATATAGAGGTTGGATACTTCTCATCAGCTTGACTCATTCATTTAATGATTGACTTTTGAGAATTTAATTAGTTTTCATCTGTAAAGATATCTTCATAAATGCTAGAGACAAAAATACGTTTAAAATTTGAAAACGTTATGGGAATTTTGAAACATTTAATGAAAAAGTCACAAAGCGTAAGAATGTATACCTAATATTTTTCTTATCTGCAGAGTTCAGTTACTTTATTAACAGGTCTGAAAATTGTCCTACATTTTTGCAGATAAGTTATTTATTTTTTGATTATTTGTGCTAATTCATAAGGACATAAATGTGATGGAAAAAAACCCTCGATAGTATGTTTATAAAAACCTATTGCAGAGCTTCAGATAAAAGATATGGCAGTAAGTTGAGAAGAGAGTTCTCATGAATGCTTTAATTGTTTGGGGCCATAGGAAATGAAATCAGATTAAAAAAAAAAAAAGACCCAATTTTACTCACTTTTGTTCTTTGATCCACTGATTAACATTTGCAACCACTAACTCACTTTCCTGATGGAGGTGACTGTTGTCAGTTCGTGCTGCTTCCAGAGACTGGCACAAAGTTTCCAGCTGTGGATGCAGAGAGATCAAAGTATATGATGGACTCCCTAGAACACACTCTATCTGGAATACTAATAATAGTCTGTACTACTTGTAAAGAATCAAGTCATTTTTCTCCACTCCTTCAAATAATCAGGGTTTCCTTGTACATGCTATTAATTGATTCAATATGCTAGAAGGAATGTCTGAACTTTTCCCACGCCTCACATTTACCCGTTTATTATAATATACACTAGTCTACCTCCAGAGGTTGTTTTAATTGAAATCAGATTTATTTTATAAAAATGGAACCATTATAACTTACTATGTTTCAGTTTAAATGTTTTATTCTTTCCACTTTTTGTTTTATTTTTGCTATGTATTTCTTTAAGATTAGCTCTTTTGTCATGGCTCATTGCATTTAGAATAGAAAGAATGTTAAAGGGATGGAGTTATTTTGGTATATTCAATATATAAAAAAAGTGGGGAATGTTAAAATAGTGAAAACCCTAAAACTTAGGAGTTGAATGTCAGACTGCCACTTTATATCTCCAAATGGAATCAAATGCAAGTCAGTGGTGTTGAAAATCTATTGATATCTGATAGATACTTGAGGCCTAGGTAAGATGATAAAATCGTTTGATGGTTTCTGTAAAATCACTTTTGATTGCAGTTCATCAGTTAACATCACAAAAGGCATAACAACAAGAATTGTTTCAGCATACTCTAAATGGGCCAAACCCTGATTTTTTTCAACAGTCTCTTCCTTTCCTGGCTGCCAGAACCACTACTAGTGGTATTTTAAGTATTATGCAGAAATGAACTTCTAGAAAATTAAATTCCCTCTAAAGATCTGTAACAGTAATAAAATCTTTTGTTCAACAAACAATAGTTAAAATTTACATGAAGAAGAAACAAGTCAGAGCAGAATGTACTGGTCTTGAGTCCATTGGCTGTAATAGATTTAGAAACCATTACTGTCCAAATAAAAGAATGTTATAATACAAAACCAAATATAGATTTTTAAGAAATATACATATATATATTTATATATTCATGTTTCCCAGATTAGAACATACACTTAAAATTAGTGCTTCTTTCAATAACATTTTATCATTGTTAAACCCAACAAAAATTGACATCAAAAGTAGTGCATTTTTTGACTGCTGTTCAAAATGGTGGTCTCATATCAATGACATTTAAAACTTCTGTGTGTAATAAATCTTCAAATACTATGTCTAAAAGCCTCTTATGGTATTAATATGCATAATATATAATGGAAGAGACAATTAAATAATTAAAATCAAATCAAAATAAAACCCACTTATTCTTGTGAGAACCATCTGTTATGCATATTAATGTTATATAATAGATTACACTAATACTGTAAAATCAATTTACTTTTTTTAAAGATCTTTAAAACATTATCATGTATTATTAGACTGCACATAATTTATACCTGGTTGCTTTTTTAATTATGTGAAATTAAAAAAGAAGGTTTACCAATTGAGAAGTTATGATTTCCTGATGTACTGACAGAATATAAAATATGTCAGAGATGTTGAAAAAAACAGGCTGATCAGTAAGGTTTAAGAAAGTTTACTAATATGAGTGATTTATATATATATATACATATGTATATATTTATATCTATATATGCTAAATTAAGAGTAATTTGAAACAGAATACCTAAAACCCACATACTTCTATACTTGCATTAACAAAAATATTAGAAAAAATTTTCATTGTTCAGATATTCTGTCTTTAAAAAATGAGAAAATAAGAACTGATATGGATACACAGTGAAACTCAGAAGGAATAGAACTGCAGTTTGCATAATTTTATCATTTTTATTTAAGACTTTTGAAAGGGAATCATTGGCAGTGTTCTCCTTTTTCTTTGCTTCCAAAAAATTGTGAGTAAATTATAGTCCTCATAAAAATGAAGTTTCAGTAAATGTGATTTAGGTAGATAAGCCTTGACCTTACAAGGAAGAGAGCGAACATCCTTCTAGCATTTTCCGTCAGATTCAATCAGCATTACATACCTTCCCATGTAGTCTGGTATCTCTACAGAAAAGATAAAGGAATGTGTAAATTCACGTAGTAATTTTGGACCAAGCCATATCATGCTGCAAGAAGTAATAGTTACCAGCTATTTCTCCCTTTTTCCAATAGTCTTTGCTGAATCATTGCTTGGAGTGTGTGGGTGCCAGCAGACTGCTTAGGGCTTGATCTCAGCAGTGAGTAAAGGGTTAAGGAGCAAGTCTGAGCACTAAACTTTTTTGGTATGAATTTATCACCTCCATCATGCCAGCAGAGTACTGACTGCTAGGAATGGTGCAGAGCTCAGTAGACAGCAAATGGGGCTCCACCAGACTATTTCTTTTCATGGGAAATCTAGGTAAGCGTGAGATGTGATCCATATGGAAACTTTATGTTATTTCTCCAGCCTGCCGCTTCATGAACCTGCATGTTCTCTGTGTCCAGCTATGTGCTGGTAACTACCATGGCACATTCATCAGGGTGATCATACCATTGCCCAGGCAGGTTTCTATGAAAATTGAGGCCCAGTGGTTGAGAAAAAAGGAAATGTTGTATATTGATCATTGTTTCAATACAGAGTTAACTAAGGATGACATCTAAGCCCAGGAGTACACCAAGATGCACTAACAAATGTAAAAAGAAATTCTGCACAAAAAAATTCTATATAATTGTAAGATATTAGACATGCAAAAGCATTTTAACATGTTTAAGTAGAAAACTGATTAAACCATCAAAGTCATCCCCACTTGTGCCCTAAAAGAGAATTTGAATCCTGTTTCATATGCGGTCCCTTTGCTAACACGATGTGCTGTGAGTGACTTAAATTAATATGATAAGCAAATGCAAGGCCCAGTCTTAGTAGGAAGCTGCTTTTACTGGATCAAAGGCTTTTCTTCTACACCATGTAATTCATCACATTTTCCAAATGTTGTCAACAGTTTCAAGAGGATATATTGTTGTTCTAGACGTGTGCTTTTGCGACCAGAAAGTATGCAACTTTGCCCATAGTGAATTTTACCACAAATTGAGGCATATTTTTTGTCCTAAGGAAAGGCTACTGAAGTTGTAGAGTAGATAATCACTGATTGATGTGAGTGGACCTGCATAATACAAAACATTCAGCCTCGACTCCTAAGAGCTTTTAGGAAATTCCATTACTAAAAGTTTTCTTGGGAATTAAAGTAGGTTTATGTAAAATAGAGCCAAGTTTCATTATGTTAAATTACTCATGATGTTAAATGAGACAGTCAATATGGTGTGCTAAAAATGTGTGCAGTTAGTAACAAGTGTAATTTCAGTGCAAAAGTGAAGTTCTTATGTTGTGCCAAATTAGCAGATTTTGCCTTTAGAGGTGAATGAAGGCATAAACAATAAAAAGGTACGCTGGCCGTGGTATTCCGTATGTGTGAGTGGTAGAAAATGCAGTATATTTTATCAGTTGCCTACAGTATATCATATCTAATATCTCAAATAAAAAGGTCTTCCATGTCCAGTTTTTAAAAAGTTGTTTAATTTTCAATATATCTGATTTCTACTATTCTAAAATCTGAAAATTCCTAACCCTTCAGTACTGTTCTAAGTTGGGCTTCTGGAAATTGTTTTCTATATCTGGATTTACATCCCGTATAATATAATTTAATTGCAATTCTCTAAACAAAATTTCTGAAACATGAACATGCTGGCTTTAGTTGTTCCCTCTGTAGACATGAGCAAGCATTTAAGGAAGATGATCTTAATTTGGCTGAGTCACTCTCCAGAGCTGACAAGAGGCTCAGTTACCTAAGTGTGACAGGTGAGTACAGAGACATGATGGGAGCACAGTCCATTTATTTAATACACCTCTTCGAAAATGGCTTTGTGTCCTAATTTCCTCTTATGTTTTCCCTGGAAAATTACCATAAAAAGGTCATAATATGACTGCAGAAAAAAATTACAATATATGTTAAAGGTAGAAGTTTCAGTCTTCTCTCACCACTCTCCCTCAAATCCTTGACTCTTTTCAGAAATTTTCCCAAAGTATTACCTCATCTTTAGCCATAATGATGAGGTAACACTTGAGTCCATAATATATTATGACTGAGGATTGATTATAAAAGGTCATGACTTTATAGAAGTCGTCAAAGTCAGTTAAATGGAGAAGAAATACCTGGATATTGCAATGCTTCTGTGGACAAAATGTATATACTTAGGAGAAAGAATGACCTAGGCTTTAGCTTGGATTACAACAAGAAAGATTGACCCAGGTTTAAAACTTTGAATACAAGTGAAGTAATCAACTTACATATTGTTAATTCAAGAAATAAGTTTCTCTTTCTAAACTCTGCCATAACATGCCAGTCAATTGTTAATCTTTCCAGTGAGGAAATGTAAGCCTCAGGCTGTCTGTCCGGGTGGGCAAATGTTATTACTTTGTTTACATGTAAGATTTTAATTCCTGGACAAAGAAAAACACAAACAAACAAAACTAACACTCTTCCTGGTGCAAGAATATTGATATCATTAGAATGATATATTGTGTTATTTGTCAGTAATCCTCACACAATATTTTCTCTCATTTCAAGAAAGAATAGCTTCTTTGCAGTTACACTTTAAATCTACCTGTGAAAGAGGCAGTATTAATGTAAAAAAGTCTTATGCAACAAAAAGAATATGAATACAAGGGACTAGGCAAATATGTTTATATTTTGTTTTACATTTATTTTTAATTTATATTTACGCATGTTTTCTATACTGAAAAACACTGCTTCATGTTTTCAAATACAGCTTTCTTCTGCTTTGTCTAGACCCTTATTATTTTTGAAATAAATTGAACATAGTTACATGATCACTAGATACAGTAAGAAAGGTCTTGAGCCTGGTCATATAATATGTTAAACACACATTTCAAAATAGAATTTAAGTTATAGCACTCTGCTCTACATTTATCGTTGTTTCAGTCTTGTGTTTTAGATTTTGCAGAGACAGTTATGGAGCCTTCTAGTCATCGCTGTGTTTTCTCTTATTGTTGAGAGGATTATATGAATCTTTATTATTCAGGGATACACAGAACAAGAAATGGCATCAGCAATCATTGTACTAGGAAACATATCCTTCAAAGCCACTAAAATTTGTAAAGAAATCTTCCTATATCATTTCACCAAAATTGTGGAGCATTTGTCATCTAAGATAGAAAGCTAGTGGAATTCTTAAGACAGCATATTAGACAATATGGTAGGCAGATAGGCAGAAAGATAGGGAAAAGCAGTCTTGCAAACTTCCTTACATATATAGCCATTAGTATCTCTCTCTTAAGTTCCTAGTTAGCAGTGTACTAAATGGACTGATAACTTCACATTCAACCAGCATTTTTCCTTAAATAATCAGTGAATGCACAGGAGACAAGACTTTGAGAGTCTTTAAAATTGTGTAATTATGTGGCATGAAAGGAGATGGGTGTTAATGAAGAATGGATACCGACTCTTTCTTTTGCCTACTTTTCTATTCTGGTCATGTTGGAAGTACGCACTAGGTAAACTAGCTTTACCCATTTTTTTTTCCCTTCACAGCTTTTTTCCAAAAGGGCAAAATTTTTGAAAGACAATCTATAATTTTGTGGGTATTCATTTTTATCTGCTATTAAATCTTTTCATATTCCTACTGCTTAAAATTCAAGTATTCTTTTGGTTTGTCAAGTTAAGAATCCAAAATTACAAGACAATTCTGAAAAATTTTGTCAGACAGAACTTTTTAGAAACACTTATAACTAAAGATGTTGCTTACAGGATGAACACATTTATAATCAATTCCAGAATTAATTTGTAGAAAATGAAAAAACCCAAAAACGTTACTTGAAGTTTAGAAAATGGCATGAATTAATAAGGAATTTTGACTCATGTAATTACTTTAAATCAGAAGTAATGGATTACTCATGTTACATAATGTAATTGCGGAATAAGTAATTCATTACTTACTGAAGTGATGTTTAAAAAAAAAAATCCACCCTAATTCAAATTTATCATTATAAAGAGAGTGTAATAAAGTGGACAGGAATGAATTTGGTTTTTTTAATTCCTTTCTCCTGGAGGTTACATCTTCAGCAGAGGTGTTGGGATGCCTGTATGGTGGGAACCTGTCTGATCTGATCACATAACTTCTTTATTCTGCCAGCTTCTTCAGTCTCATATCATTGATGGAAGGATTTAGAGAAAAGAACTTCTCTTCAGTCTGAATTTTTGCAGAGATTTGTCACTGTTATGTATGGGCCAGCATCAGGAGCACTGGAATCTTTAACATGAAAACTACATTACATCTTCTGCTGGATCACCAGGTGAGACAAGCTCCTCTCACACTTCACATTCTGCAGGAGCCTGTCTAAGTGTTCCAAGATACCTGGATTCATCCTATCTGATTCTAACTGCTTATCTGATTAAATACATTATTAAATTAATTTTTTGCTGTGTTTTATGCCCTTAGACCAACAGGATCGTGTAACTTTATAACCTAAATTTGGTGAAGCTTATGTCTGGAGATTCTGTAATCTGCCTCCTTGTTCATTGGAGATGAACAGAAACATGATTTTGTGATGCTTGGTCTGCCTTCTATTGACACTTGGTTCTCTTCATTGACTGTATGGATAAGTACAGATACCTATGTTCCTACAGGAGAGACATTTAATGTGGCTGAGTCAGTTGATTAAAAGAATATTTGTTAAACTCTGGTGTTTAACTTGGTAAATACAGAGAGAAGGTGGCATGACTCCTGACTTGCTATCAGCCTTCAGATGTAGCATTGAGGCCAGCTCACAATGTGGTTTGCTGCCTCTGCAATAGATTACATCAAATTGAGCAACTCATGATTTCTCTTAATTATTGCAAGGTAAACTAGCATTTAGTTGCATTCCTTAAATGCACAATAAACTTTCCCTTCCATCTCTTCAGTACAATGGGAAAAACAAGCAGTTTGTGACACAGCTGATAAAACTGAAAATTGCAGCTCCCTTCTCAACAGGTCTCTTGTGTTTTGAAGGCATTAAACACAGTTTATCTACTGTCCACCATTATTTGTTCAGGGGATGAAGGTCGTAAATGGTATGCAATGCCCTATTAGTATATCAGTAACCATCCTCGTTCTTTTTTCCCTTCTGACACATAGTAAAGAAAAGTGACAGACCATATATTGAAGTATATTCTTGAAAATAGAGAGTAATCAAGAGGATTCAGTGGCTTGTACTTTAAGCGCTTTAAGACAATGCAATGTATTACATTTGAGAGCTTTCTGATGATGAAACCAAATATTAAATATGTATCCACTACATCTTGTACAAAAAAAGGGATTATTTTTTCAATAATAACTTAAAATAAAATTTCTCTACTATTAAGATACAGCATCATCCAAATATTTTCAACTTAAATTCTGGAAATACTGTCCAAATACAGCAAGTTTTCTTGGAGGAGGAAGGTAATGGGCAAAAAAAGGAGGGGGAAATAAGGATGAGGGGTTTTACTTTGAACTCTTGGTTCAGCTAATTTCAGGGTTTTTTAAGAAGAAGAATAAAAGAAGAAAGAAAGGATGTTTCCTGCAGAAATATAAAGAAGATGCAAATAATGTGGAGAAAGACCAAATACTTTTTTTATGCGGAAAGGCTGCTGCAATGGGCTCTGAGAAGTTTGGGAAAGGGACTATTATGTTGCTTGTGCAAGCCCATATTGTATGATTTCCCCTTAAACAGTGAAGTTTTTCTTTGCTGCTATGCTTTGGGGAATAAAGATGAAAAGCTAGTAACAATTTGCCTGCATGTCTTTAATAAAATCCAGGTTTTCCTTTGAGGTCACTAAAAGAAGCACAATTTCTAATTCATGTTTTAACAAATCCATAATGCAACAGTAGACTTACCTTCTTGCCTAAGAGAATACCACAGAAAATTCATGCTGTGGGTGCAAAAAAGAACTGCACATCACTATGAATAAGTAGTTGAATAAAAAAACTAGTTCTTAAAAACTTCTGGTTCCTGTTTCCTGAACTATCTGCATGTTTATATTACTCAGTCATTAGGAAGAAGAAAAAAACCAGCAAAAATTGTTTTGAGACTAGGGATTAGACTTGAAGTCTCCCTGCTTCCTTTTGGCTTGATTCCTTTTTAGTGTCAGAAGCCTTGTATTTTTGGCAGCACACTGAGCTGACTCCAGGAGAAGAGATGTCAGGTCTGCCCATCCCAGCTCCGCACGTCTTTGTGTTCGGCGCAGCTTGGCATGTCTGACATGGAAAAGATCTGTCATCCATCAACCTCTGCCACTATCCTTAGGTACTACCAGAACACACGTCCATGAGTTTTAATACTGTGGTTTATATCTGACTTGAGGCTTCTGCATATGTTAGGATTGCTGAATTCGCTTTAGCACCAGTTTGTCTGGATTAGCTCTGATGAAAATGCAAACTAAAATGCTAGCAGGACACTTTGCAGGAAACGTTGTATTCCAGTTGCAGGCCAGTGGGTTTATTTGCTTAGGTGGCATCTCAAAATACACGCTGCACTGAACTCTTAGTTTTAAGCATTCTATTCCTCAGTGAAAATGTTTTACATCCTTTTGATTTCCTTTTATATAAAACAAGTGCAACATATTTAGGGATTAAGCATAATTGGAGCAGAGGCCATGCAGTATAGTAAAGGTTGAAAATGTTATAAATTCATATACGAAAAAGTAACAAAATACTGTTTTCTGTATTAGGTTTTTAAGTGACAGCTTTTAGACAAGAGTGGAATGGTGAATGTGAAATTATTCTCTAAAAAATAATTAACAACAGAACAAGCAAGTATAATTGGTTCAATTAAAACATGGCAGATAAATATAGTGGCAGACAATTAAATTGCTTCTGAAGTAGAAACCTAGTATATTCAAATTCTGGTGTACCTGCTGAGATAATTTCCTTTTTTATTTATTTTACAGGATGAGTGGACTTCAAACATCCCATAAATTTTGAGACTTTTAAAGTTTTTACGTCTATTTCCCTACATTTAAATAGGAGCAACAAGTTTGGGAGAAACAACTCTACATTTTATTTTTTCAAATCTGTGTCACCTTCACTGAAGATCTGGAATAGTGTTATGTTAATCTATGAGAGAAGAAGCCTGCCATTCACTTTACTACTTGCTGTTCTCTAATATATCCATGTGGCAGTGCACAAATTGTTAAACACACAAGAAACAAATGTGGTTTAACTTTCAAAATAGTTTATATGCACAAATGTCTTCTGAGTAAAAAAAAATAATAGAATGGGATATTGCACTAACTATGTATGGCAAATGATGACTCCTTTATGAATCTATTGCAGTGGATTTATGAAAGCAGTTACCTCAAAACACATAGGCAGTGTAGATTCTGCATTTGCATGGGTAGCACATTTCCAGAGTAGCTCAGAGTAATCTAAACACTATCTGCCATTGCTGCCTTAACATGTCCTCTCTTGACTCATTTCTGCCCCTTCTCTGACTCCACAAGCAGCTGTTTAAGCCCACGCATTTCAGACAGCATAACGAAGTTGTTTTCTCCTAGGTTAGGATGCTGAAGTAGTTTGGCACAGAGTTTGACATGACCCAAAGCCAGTGTAGGCAAAGAGTGGAAATGTGCACATGAAAGGCTGGGGCTGAAGCAGCCAGTATTGATACTGATCTAGGATGTCACTACAGCCTTAGAGGTTTAGGTCAATACGATGGCCACTCTTGTTGAAACATATTTAGCCATTCTAACTAACTGAAAGTATGGTGGAACCTGTTTCAACTGCATGTACCACTGCAGGAAGCTCTCCAAAGAAAGCTGAAAGCCTTTTCATCTACGAGAGGTCATTATTATTAAAATCCCAAATGAAGGAGTCATAAATTCTTTTCTTAAACCACAGGGAATCAAGATGGAAATGCATAGCAAAAATAACAAATGTTTGTAATAAGCTTCTCTTGGAATCATAGGATCTTAGAATGTTTTGTGCTGGAAGGGGCCTTAAAGATCATTTACTTCCAACCCCCCTGCCATGGGCAGGAACACCTTCTACTAGACCAAGTTGCTCAGAGCCCCATCCAACGTGGTCTTGCACACTTCCAGGGATGGGGCATCCACACCTTTTCTGGGCAACCTGTTCCAGTGCCTCACCACCCTCACAGAGGAGATTTTCCTAATATCTTATCTAAACCTACTCCAGTTTCAGACCATTCCCTCCTGTCCTGTCCTGCTACTACATAATCTTGGAAAAAGTCTCTCTCCATTTTTCTTTTGGCTCCCTTCAGGTACTGAAAGGCCAGAATTAGGTCACCAAAGCCTTCTATACTCTGTTTGGATTAGTTTATGCTACATTTACAGATGAAAATAAAATTGTCTTTATTCATGTTATTCTTATTTGGTACTTTTAGAATACTCAATATGTGTCTTTGCTTCATGCATGCAACATTTAGTGTTCTCACAAACATATTTACTGTTCTATCCTCCTACTGTTTTTTCCCTCTATCACCTATAGTTGAAAAGTGCAATTTTCTTCTATCTTAAAATAAATAAAAGCTGCTGAAAAAACTCTACCATTGCACAACTCGCATAGATAAGATTCTAAAACATAAATGCCATGAATCATAAAATATTTAAAGGCACAAAAGTATTCCATTTTAACAATTTAAATAAACCCATAAACATACAATTCTGAATCTCAGTGGATTCAAACTGCTACTTGCTTAGTATCAATAACTGTAAAAGTGACACATGACATCTGCTGTTTCTTGATTTTCTTTCCCATGATATCTACTCCAGTTTTAATACAGGGGGAAAAAAGGGGAAAAAAAGTCTTTTGAAGCACAATTTTTTCTCTGTCTTTTTACTTCTGTGTAGGTGAGGTTATGAATTTAAATTTCAGAGAGGAACAAATAGTTACTCTTCAGCTTTTATAAAATACTTTGCTGACTTCCGTGCATTTAAAGTTAAGTAGTACTGCATTAACAGATTGAGTTATTTACACTTTTTAAGGTCTCTCCTTGAAGGTTATTAATGCAATATTTGTTATTACAAACCTATTTAGATATTTTTAATATATTTGAAGCTATTTTTCCTGTCCTATTTATTGTCAGAAGTATGTAAAAAGAAAACTCTTCATATCATTTATAAAATAACAACTTGGTGTAATATGTCATTAGTTAATTTTTAAAGTAGAAGTTTCATTAGCTATTACCCAATATATTAAGGGCCATTATGGATATCAGAGGAGTGTCCACAGTGGGCCTGGACGGCAAGCAGTGATGACTGAATGTACTGGAATGAAGTTTATAACTGAAATTCCCCAATTGCCTCCCTTCATATCCCCCCTCCAAAAAAAACAAATAACCACCCACCTATATTAATATATATATATAGAGAGAGAAAATTCATTTGATATGCTTCCAGACTTTTGCTGGATATAGAAATATCTTCAACATCTTCTGAACTATATTTTGTCTTGAAAACTAATCTGGCTCAGTTTTCTTTTGTTGGCAGCTCCCTGTAAATCACAGAATCGCGGAATGGGTAAGGTTGGAAGGGACCACAGTGGATCATCTGGTCCAACATCCCTGGTCAATCAGGGTCTTCCTAGAACACATTGCACAGGATTGTGTAAAGATGATTCTTGAATATCTCCAATGAGGAAGACTCCACAATCTCTCCGGGCAATCCATTCCACTGCACGGTCTCTTGCATAGTAAAGAACTTCTTCCAGATATTCAGGTGGAACTCAGCTGACTGAATTCCAACCATAACCTAAGCAATGACACTAACTGAAATAAATAGGCAAGAAACTACTACAAATATCAAGAAAAATCACTTTTCAGGATTAAGAAACAGTTACTGCCTATATTATAAGTAATAGGAAAATCAGTCCTTAAGTCAACCTGTACCTCAAACTGTGCTGATGCCAAAAAAGCCCAACATAGCATAAGCACCTTTTCACCATTTTTTAAGCAGAAAAAGGGCTTCCTTTTGCTGAGGAGGTTAAGGAAGAAAATAGAGGTGTATCTGTACAGGTGAGCATGGGGCACTTTTTCAACAGGGAAACGTCTCTCTAGTCAACTTCAAGGACCTCATTGACCAATTGACTAGCTGCAACTCCAGCTGAAGATGAAAGACAGGAAAGCTTGACTCCATTCTGTCTTCCCTGTGGTGATGCAGCAGAATAAAATGGCTACTGTGATGTTATTACGTACAAGGTATTTGGAAACCTATTGTAGTATAGTTTCATAGCAGTACCCTATAAAACTTGATTGCCTACTGTCATAAATTTGTATTGGGAAACCTGGAGCATATAAATTTCTTACAATATTTTATTTTGTACATGGGATATATTTATTAAAGTGATTTTGACCTGGAAAAATGCAACCAAGAGCAACATATTAGAAAAAGTCATCTAAAACATAAAGGACACAGAAAAATACCAAAGATTTTTTTGTATTAAAAGGAATATTACTTTTAAATCAGAGATAGTCTCCATTAACTCTCTAGTTTTTGCTTTTAGGAGATGCAACTAAGTATCATTAATATGGTAGTCCTATTATTGTAGATGCAGTATGAAAGAAATAGCAAGGAAGTACTGTAAATATAGTGGTAATGTAACATGATTTACTTGCAAGAGACACTGAAAAATTGTTAATGGTAACTAATCCAATGAAGAAAAATATTCTTCTCACTAGATTCAATGGATACATAAATAAATCAAATCCACTATCAAAACAATATTAATTTTTTTAGAATGTATTCTGCAGAGAAAGATTTTTGATTTAATGTGATTGGAAAACACATAGCACCTTGTGGATGCTTTTACAATAAATATGAAGAAATAGAATCTAGGTGAGTCCTTGCATGAACATTCCACTTATAGAGATCTCCTGATTAGTAAGTGGAAAAAAAAAGAAAATAAAACAGTGGTAGTACAAAAAAATGTGAATTATGTGCCAGTGTTTTAAAATGCATTATACAGCTACCACATAAGAAATAATTTGAAGCAGCAGTCTTATTTAGCATAGTGTGATTTTTGGGCAAAACCAAAACTATCAAACAATGAGTAGAAAGTATTGACAAGGTGTAATGTAGTATTTTTTATACCCCTCACAAACTTCTAAATGTCAGAGAAGCCTTTTATTTGGTTCTTAATTTTGATGCATGGACCAACATCGTATTTCATTTTTTGGGCAGTATAAGTGTCCTACAAAGGTATAAAAAGCACCTGTGAAAAAAGAAAGAAAACAAACCAAAACAAATATCATGAAATATAATTAACTTTTGCTTTATCTAGGAAATATTGTTCTTAAGTAGGCTTTATTTCTCTTGAAACAGGATTGTATAGTCAAAGAAAAAATATTTAAAATATTTTTTCTCAAAAGTGATAAAGAGTAATAAATTACTTAAGCATTTAACAATATTTTGCTAAACAATTTTTAACTTTAAATATATCCTGAAAAGGGTTTTCAATCCTAGAAATATTTCCATTTTTTAATTTCTAAAAATCTTGCAAAAGTCCACATGCTTCACTGCATATTTTTGAAAAAAGTGACTTTCTTTCCAAAGAATTCAATCTTCACTAGATAATTTTCAATGCACATATGGGACTGCTTTCTCTCCCCTCATTTACACGTTGCCAGAGTGCAGAACTTTTCCTCTAGAAAGAGCTAGCATTCATTAGCTGAGCATTGGGATATCCCTGCTTGTGCTCTTTATATGTTTGAATACATCTTTGTTCATCTGTGATTACTGGTAGTAGTTTCACAATCAATAACGACTCTTGCTCATTCCAGGAAGGAAAATGGAGTAGTGGCAAAAGATTATTTTAAGAGCAATTTTGAAAGGCAAACCAAAAGTCTGTGTTTAACTTTTGGATGTGTTTTCAAGGAAAAAAATTCACTGTAAATACTTACCATACTCTGCAAAACACAGAAGATAGAAAATTTAAAATATGGAATTATGTGTTTTTAAATATTAGGGAAGTGATAAGGGAATACCACACAACAATTTTTGCTGTTTTGTTTGCTAGCCTGGTCTGTTATTCACAAAGTTAGAGACATTAATTTTACTCTTTGCATATGCATATTTCTATAAAACAGCTCTATATTTAAAATATATTCATACATCAATCGGCCAACAATATTAATGAATGATCATGAATATAATTTTTTTCCAGAGTAACCTGTTAAAGAAAAGTAGGTGAGTACATTTTATATGTTTATACACTCTCTAAAAGTAAACCTGAACAAAGTCTAGAAATGAAAAATGAAGTAAAACTGTATGAATAAGCCTGGTAATGTCACTGAGGTCACTGAGAAGAAAGGTGATCCCTGAATAGTTTCAGAACCTGTTTTTTGGGAAGGAAACCACTTCATATCTTTTCCAGCATTCACCTAGAGAATGTCCATTTGATTTAAAACAAAATACCTTCCTTAATTCCTTTCTTTTGGTTTTTCATGCTTGTATTTAAATTACCAGTTTCTAAAAGACAGACATAAAGTTAAAATGTAGACTAAAATATACATTAATTTCTAAATGTAAAATAAGAAAGTGAGATATCTGTTGTCCTGTTTACATTTATTTTGTTCATGGACAGCCTGTGGTTGTCAGTGCCAGTTAAAGAACCTATAATATCCTACTGTTCACTCTGAAATCAAGATGGAGAGAAAAACGCTGAATATTCTAATGATCATCTCAGATGGACAGTATCAACCGTATTCTGTAATCACAAAATACATTTGATACAACTTTATTTGTGAATTTGTAAATAACTCCTCTATCCCATCTCATCCTTACTACTGCTTTGGTATCTTCTGTTTGACCAATAACTATCCTCTACCCAGTAAGCTGATCAAATACTGCAGAATTATTTCATACAGACAGAAATGCAAAAATAGCTAAATTTTTTACAAATTAAATGTAATTGCTTACTTGATGCAAGCATACTAAAGTACAACTACTTTTAAAAATATTTTTCATTTTTATTGATGAGTCACTTTTTATGGTTTTCTTCCATTTTAGGGTTAGAATACTGAGTAAAACTGAAAAACTGAAAATTTCTTTACCAGATTGTATATATTCTCTACCCCTTTCCTGATGCTGAGGTCCATGTTTCTCTAAGTAGGCCACAATTTCCACCTGCTTATTTGCAAGACTCTTACTCATTCCCATATCCACTTCTGTCATGCCACATAATCTGAATGAAGTTGACTCACATGTAAACTTATATTTTCATCATCTTTCTTCTAACCACAGTCAACCCTTTACCCCCTTTGTATAAACTACTTTGTTATATACAATGAACACTGAAAATTCTACCAGAGAAAATGTGGAATTATTAACAATAAATGTCAGTTTAAAAGGGTGGGAAAACGCATAATTTACTTGATGACCTGCCTCTGATTATCTATCTATTATTTATTAAAAACACATATATCACATAACTAATTAGGAACTTGACTCATAGGCATTGCTGATGGCAATATGCTTGCTATAATCATTTTTTTTCTGTAATTTGCCATAGTGATCCTTGATGTCTTACATTTAAAGTAAAAAGTAATAATAATAAGTAGCAAATGAATGTGTGACATTTCTAGACGATGGTAACTGACATGGAAAAAATTGATTTCTTGCAAGGGGAGAAGAGTGAGAAATCTTGGAAGCAAAAACTAGACTGATGCTTCCCTCCTACAAAGAGGCAGTGAGATTAGTGTCCCACTTGCCTTTTATAGCAAGTCATGCTTACTTTTTAAAAATGTGCCTTTCTTCTTTTAAACGTATAATCTTTAATGTCAAGAGGGTTTATGTCTTTTTCAATTAGATTGAAGAAACTTTTTCTTGCATGTATTTCTTTCTAGTGAGCATACTTGTGCATAGGTCACCTCATTATCTACTTTTTGAGAAAGAAAACACTCTAAGATGTTTTACACAGTCTTTGAATTATTTTAAACCTCATTTCCAAATCCTTTCCAAATTTAACATCAATCTTACCGATATCTTATATGACTACAAAATCACTGCCTCCTTTTCCAGAAGTCCTCTACTTATGCATCCAAAGTGTAACGTACTCCAAGAGTAATCTGTCACTTTACTCTTGAATATCTCCAATGCATTAGGTGTTGACATTAATTAACTTGCCCATATAACCACTATATTATTCTCCAAATTACTGCTTTTCAGGACTCAGGTCCCTGCTCTTAGATATAGCAGATATAGCACTTACTGCACAGCTTTATTTTATTTACAGTGACTTTATGTTTACTTTCAAATCATTAATAAGGCAACTGGCTAATTTTGTTTCCTTACAAATCCCTGTTGGAGCCACTGGTAATCAGAGATGTGATATTTTTAGATCTAACATTTAAACCCATTTACATATTTTCGTAATGCTCATTCTTTTAGTTGGAATATCATTGTTGTGTTGCCAGTGTGCAACAGTGTTGCCAGGTAAAATGTTGGTCAAAGATTTAAAATATTAAATCTGCATACATTCCTTGCAAATAAAAAATCTAATTAATTCATTTGACCTAAAAATATTTTTCTGAAAAGCACATTATTTAGGGTTACTTACAATTCCATGGGTGTGTTACTGAAATTTTCCTGATGTTACAAACCTGTCACCTAAGATAATCTACTTGCCAATTTCGAATATTGGAGCAAAATAGCCATTGTTCTAAATTCATAGATTTTTTTATCAGTATTCCTGGGTTCCAAAAAAAATAGACTTCAGTAAGTCTGAGAGGTTTGCCAGCGCTTTTGCTACTCTGATGCAAATTACACTGGGTAGTTGCCTTAGAGGTTTATCTCTAGCAGATGTTATTGATAAAGCAGAGAACAATTCATTGTCCTCATATGTTATAAGCCATCATATTAGTTTGTTCTTGCACAAAGAAATATTTAATACTTTTTCTTTCTTCTGCTTAATTAGTGGTGTTACTATCTTAAGCTGCTAAAAGTGGTGGAATGCTTCAAAATACTTTAGGAATAATCCTGAGAATTGCTGACCAGTGAGTCTTTATGCTTACTTTCAAAGTAGTTGAAAAAGTAGTTAGAGCTAGAAACACATAGTTGAGTATGATATGTTAAGAACACAAAAGAAAATTGGTTTTAATCAATTGATTAATACTCTTTCTCAAAATCAGTCATATATTAAATAATATAGAAACTTGACATGAGTTACTTCAGCTTCCAAAATAGCTCTGATAAGCTCCTGACCAAAAGTTATCAAGAAAACTAATGGTTACAGGTGAAGGCAAGGGTTTACAGATCTGATTCTATACAAGAATTGGGAAATAATAGTTGGAAAAATTACTGAACTTTCAAAAAGAAAGAAATATTT
>WBMZ01011734.1:17500-132500 GCA_013400975.1 Atrichornis clamosus | reverse complement strand
TATTCTTCACTCCTTTCTTTTCTACCATCTTGTCTGAGTTGTTTGGGTTTGTATAGATTGTGGGCTCATTGCTGAAAACACTATCTTGTTCTTGTGTCCTTCTGGTGCCTGGCATGAATGGATCTCAGTTGCAGAGCTGTGTTTCTACTTAACTATGACAATGCAGCCATTAAAAGATAATAATTACTGCTCTTATCACAGCACTGAATTGGACAAGTATTTGTAACAGAACTTAATCAACATCATAGACACAAATTATAAAGGCACCATTGTTTTTGGCTGTTTATAAAGACCAAACATATTATAGAATAGAATCATAGTCTCTCTCTTCGTACCCAGTGTAAAACCAGTTTTTAACCTTCCAATGGGTTTTGTGTCACTAAAGAAACAGCAGAACAGAAATGTATGCTGTTTTAGGGTTCCTTATTACCAAAATCCTACCCAGAAACTAAAGACATTTTGGACATTGGGAAATATTCACAAAACTGTATGGCAGGCAGAGTAATACAGAAATAGAACTATTAAATATATATATGAATATATATATTAAAATATATCTATATCATGGCTTCCTCTTTGCTGAAATGCGGGGAGTTGATAACAGTCTATGAATATCTTGGAAGTGTAAATCCAAGGCAAGAGAAGAATCACTCAGTGTGACAAACAGGGATTTAAGTGGCAGTAATAGGATTAAAGTAAGAATGAAAAACTTCAAGCTGCATATCAGAGATTGTTTTCTGTTGATATATTAACAAATAAATAATCATGAAAATGTTGTAGAGCACTTCTGCCTCTAGATTCTTAAAATACAAAGGGTAGATAAACTTACACCCACTTCATTTGCGAAAAAGTGAGGAAACATTTCAGGTAAGAGAAGGTGTAACTCAGCTGGTATATTAAAGTCAAAATATGCATGCTTAAGCACCACCTGGAAATCTAGACTTAGTGAGTGCTCTGCAAAGTACCCAAAGCACTGAAGGTTGCTGTAGGCCACATCAGCTTGGTCAGGCAAACTGCTCTGGTTGCAGTGGAGTTCTGCAAACAGTTTATCTTCCCCAGGTCACACACGGAGACTCACCACTTCCTAATGTGACCTCCTCTGCTTTGCTGCCAGCACTTAACCATAGCTCTCTAAAAAGATTCTTCCTAGACAATAAAAATAGTCTTGCATATTTAATAATAATGAGGTTTTCCTCATTTAGGTAGAACTTGATCATCTGAAGGGAAGGAAAGAAAATCAAGAAAAAAGAGATGAGTGGGGTAGGCACATAATATTTTAACCTGCCATGAGAACAGCACATCCAACTTCAACTTCAGCCTCTGAATCATCTCAAAAGGGATACTTTTACAGAGAATCACTCAGAATCACAGAATCACCAAGACTGGAAGAGACCTTTAAGATCACCCAGTGCAACTGTCAACCAAGCAGCATCACAATCACCCCTAAACCATATCCCCACGTACCACATTCAGACTCCACCTGAACACTTCCAGAGATGGTGACTCCACCACTTCGCTGTGCAGCCCGTTCCAATGCTTGACAACCTTTTCATTGAAATAATCCTTTTCATATCTAATCTGAAACTTCCCTGGCACAAATTAAGGTCATTTCGTCTCATCCTTTCACTTGAGACATGGCAGAAGAGACCAACTCCCACCTCACTTCAACCTCCTTTCAAGTAGTTGTAGAGAACAATAAGGTCTCTCCTGATCCTCCTTTTTTCCAGACCAAACAACCCCATCTCCCTCAGCAGCTTCTCACAAGACTTGTGCTCCAGATTCTTCCCCAGCTTTGTTGCACTACTCTGAACACTCTCCAGCACCTCTGTGGAGGGCTGGGAGCCCTCGAGGCAAGAGCCTGCTGTACTCCCCTGGAGAAGCTAAGAGATAAGCCACCTTTCCCTGGGTCAGGGTGAGAACCCAACATGCCCTGTTTCTTCATGGTAATAGCCTGTACTCTGTTGGCCAGCTGGTTTCTGTCCCACCCCCTACCTTTCCCATACAAAGCCCGGCTTCTGCCCCTGAAACAAGGAGTCTGGCCGTCACCTCCCCTTCGCAGGGTGCTTGGACAGCAAAGGCTACCTCTGCAGAACTGCAATGTGAGGCTCCTGTCTCTCTATACCCGCATCGGCCTTGGGCGATTCCAGAGAGCTGAGGTCACTAAGAGCTAATATCCTAGAGCTGAAATCACTTGCAGCAGAGAAATTGCTACATTTGCTGGAATCGCCCCTCGCCCAGGGAGATCTGCCAGGCCCCCTGGAAGAGCTGTTCCCTGCGGGATGCTCTCTCCCCAGGAAGCTCGCTGGTGCTGGTGCCGGCTGCACCAGACCCCTGCGGCACACCTCAGTGTCCTTTTTGATATGAGAGGCCCAAAACTGAACAGAGTATTCCAGTTGCGGCCTCACCAGTACTCAGTACAGCAGGACTATGGCTTCCCTAGTCCTGCTGCTCATACTAGTCTTCTCAATAGTTCAATGAAGAGGTGATAAAGGAATAAATAGCTATAATATACACATCCGGCAGAAGATGTTGCAATCTTCTAAGTAGGTATGGGAAACAGAAAGCACTCCTGACCATTGCTCAGTGTTCAACCAGTAACAGTTAATTTTCCAAGACTATGACAATAATTCTAAGTAAGGAGCATCTAATAAATCTCAAGTGTTTCACTTTTATTTTCAACCTTAATTACTTCCTTCAAGCTGCTATGCTTTCTTTACTTTCCTTTAGATGAGAATAAACCAGACAGCTCCTGTCTATAGCCCAGTCTGCAACTCATGTTAGATGAAGCCATTAATATCATTGTCTAGACTAGTCTCATACACACATGGGTTTTGTGCAGGTATCAGTGAGGCGTATAAAAGTCATTCCTTATTAAAACAGTCACACAAATTCTGTCAAATGCTTGCATAGCATATTCAGATTCTTTTGTGGAAATTATTGCAACATCACACTATTAATATACTCATTAAATTATGTCTTTTATGTATTATTCCATTGATTGTTTTTATTTTGAGATAGCAACGAAGCAATCAAATGTCATGATATGTTATGTCTTATTTACTTAGGTAGCCTGTTTCAGAATTCCATTGAGTCTTTGACTATACATCCTAAAACCTGATACAGATCCAACTGTGCACTGAAAAAAATTAGAGTTCATTGCAAGCCTGACATCATAACATACTTTCTGATGTAAGTCTGACTGAGGGCAGTATTATGTTGTACAGTTTAAATGTGACTCAGCCAAAAGCTAAGCAAATTGATGACTACTTTTTTAGCTGTATCTGTGTAGGGCAAATGTAAGAAAACTACATTGTAAAGCCTTTCCTGAACACATAAAGCATAATCTGTACAAGTATATATTATTTTCATGTTGTATAGTTGCATTCACACTAGCCAGCTTACACAGCTTTACCTTTGCTCAACTGGCAAAGGCAGTGTACCTTGCATACAAATAAAACCTCCAAATAAAGGTGAGGATGCATACTGAAAGCATAATGTCTTATGCTTTCTCATTAGACTTCTGAATGACCTTCCTTATATGTTAAAGGGTTCAAGTATCAGAATAATAAAAAACATAACTTCCCTTGAGAAACCAAATGGAAAAGCAAGGATTTCTTACACCTGCACTATATCTTTGAAAGAAAAGAACTGCTATCGAGTTCAAGCAAGGCCCACAGATAAGAGAACACTCTCTCTCAAGACACAGAACAAATTTGATGAAAGTTCACTTGTACCAAAGTGAAGGTAGACATTAGAAATAAAATGTGAAAATATTAAGCAAGCAGTAAATGTAAGAAATTATAAAGAGCATGGAATTGGTACACGAAACTGAAGAGAGTACACAAAAATCTCGGGTCTCAGGACTAAGGAAAATAGGGTGTAGCTTCCAGAGGAAAAAAAAACAACCAAGGACCCTATGAAAGGATAAAATCCTACTGGTGGTATAGGTGTACTAGTAAACAGACATGAGAGAATACATTCAGCAGGTATTTCTGATTGAAGTTATAAAAGACACAAGGGCATTATTTACACTATAAAAACAAAATAATGATAGAATAAGTTGCTTTTACCTGGCTGATCCTGCCTCTGCACTACACTTCTGTACTTTTTCAGTCTTGGTCCTTCTGTGAGCAAGTGATGGGAAAAGTCATTTTGTTAAAAAATAGAACATTTTTTCTATAGTGGGGCCATTTCAGTAAGTGATGTAGTATCCTATTTCAAGTCCACATCTTTACCAGGTCTACAAAAGTATCGGTGAAGTAGCGTGAAGCTGAAGTCTGGGGGATAAGCATGCAGAACAGCAAAGGCAGAGGAGAAAGCACTGTGAAAACTGCCATCTTATAGAAAACCACGTTTCTGATTCTCCCAGACTGCAGTCACATACTGCAGAGGTACCTCAGCAAAAAAGTTGTCTTGAGCCTCCTCGTGTGCCTGAAGAGTCACCGAAATTTAAGCATGGATATTATTTGGCTCACCGTTTAGATTGGCACTGTTTCTCTAAAGTCACTCTGCAGAGTGAAGCATAATTGTAAGTGCAGGTGAGGCAAACAGTGTGTTATGTAGTGTCACCTGGTGAAATATCTTGTTCAATCAACTAGACACAAGTGATATGTACAGGATGAAGTAACGTCAATGGACTCTCCAGAGTGGAAGAGTTAATGATTTAGCAATAAAGGCAAATAAGCACCTGAACAAAAAAACACTGAATGTTCTCTGGTTTTCTGTCAAAAACATACTTTTCAAGATCTTGAGATTTTTGTTCCTTACCAGAAGCAGCATACTACTCCATACAGTCGCTAACTATGTGGCAGTCACATAACTGTGCATACAGTAACTGTGATTAGAGAGAATCTAGATGTTCCAAAGGCTGGTTAGATTAACTCTATCCATACAAAGAAGTGTAAGTTGATATCCTAGAGAATTGGTATCAGTATTATTAGCTTGGAGAACAGTTAATCGAAGCCTGCACCACTCTTTCTGTAAAAACTGTCTATGTAGTCTGTTCTGGGGCAGATATTGTGTATCAAGAAAAAAAATCCCACTAAATTTTATTTCCTATCCCAATAATTTTATTTCCTGTTGATCTGAATGTATAGTACATCTTATTTATTTCAGGGAGAAAATTGTTGAAACTGACAAAGAGATAAAAAATAAAATACTTACCAAAAAGATAGAATTGCATCCGAGGAGGTAAAAAGAGTAATGAGAGTAATAACCTACAAGTTGTAGGAAAAAAGTGTTCAAGACTGGAAGCTTTGGATGGAAGAATCTACTGAGTTAATACATGTTTTATATAATATTATATAAGATCACTGCTGTATCAAAAATGAAAAGGAAGCAGCAGAAAGCTGTGGCATACTGGAAAAATACTTTGAAGATACTGATATAGATGAATAATATAAATCTTTTACTAAATGTGTCTCTCATAGCATAGGCAATATCTTTTTGAATTTCATAACACAGCAAATTAAAGCAAGATGACAGTCAGTGAGGTTTTTGTATCATTGCACTATGCCCCTGATGCAGTAATGATTTTACTATCGCAAAATATAACCATGTTAGCACACATTTATTAACTCAAAAGTATTAAAATTCTGTTAAGTTACTTTCAAAAACCAAAATTAAGATTTGTCTGGTTTTAAAGTACATTATTTTGGTCTCTGGATGTTAATAACATAGCAGAAATTCTGCTAAAATATCTACTTATTTTGTATTTAAAATCAACAATACCAGTTTAAGAAAACCATGTATGTGTATTTTTGAATTGTCATCGGAATGATGAATCAGGAAGGAAATGCCAAACTGTGTTTTTTAATGAATATACTTTAACTGTTTCTCCTCAAAAAACCTGCTACTTAGTTTTTAATATATTCCTGATATTTAGATGATCAAAGTTATAGAGTAGTACTGCTGTCAGAACAGTATAACCTTACTACAATCCTTAGAGAAACAGTTTTTCAAACAGTAGTTTATAAAAGACTGTATCTTTTAATGATTTTGTATTCTTTTTCAAAACCACTGTACTTCAAAATGAATTTTAGTTTTCTAATTTTTTTCCCAAATTGTTTTTAATGAGGATTAATTTTAGGGAGATTTTCCTACTGTTAGCAGTGTCTCTGATAGGTACAATTCTTTCTAACCCTTTCCAGCACTATTTCCTTTCAAACTCCTCTATGGAGCAGCAGGCTGCAATTTCTGCATCTGTGCTGTAATTCTACTGTAATTCTTGCACAGAAGCCTAGTCAATCAACCCTGTCCTCCCCATGCTAGCCAACTGTCCCTTTAATACATCCATAGAATTCAATATGAATTGAATGAATAGAACTGCAGTGCTGGGAAGACAGTCAGCTACTACAGGGAGGCAGGATTGATTGACATTAAAGCATCTGTGGAAGAGTTATAGAAGAATTACAGCAGAGTCACTGAAATTGCACCTTCCACAACTCATGAGAGGGAAGAGAAGCTATAAGAGACACTATTAATAAATAAATCTGCCTTCCAACTAAAGCTGCATCAAAACCTTTTTTTCCCCCCTTTTGTATCCACAACTTCAATTTGTGAGCAGTTTTTATTAACTATGTGAAAATTGGGTGTGACTTCAATTCTACAGTGGTTGCAATTCTAGGACAGTTTTAATTCAAAGTCAGATGGCTTTTTTTTTAAACCAGGATGTAGGTTCCCAGTTCATTCTTCCCTTTCCTCACTATTGAAACAGTTGGAAGTATATGTGACTTACTTGTATTGAATTTTAAGGGGTTTTTTTAAGTATCAGAACAGGAACACATGTAGTACTGTTGCAAGGTCATCTTCAATAAACACAGTTTTTATTTTTCAGTTGTAAAAATCTACACAATTCTGTGATATGGTACTATTTATTTAAATTGCATGGTTCTATTTTGCTTTAATCAGAAGAGAAGGAGAATATGTTGAATTTAATGATATACTTGTTCCTTCTTTATAGCGAGTCTTGCTCCAGATTTTGCAAACTTCATAATGAAGTTAAATTTAACAAAAAACATACTTTAATCTTCCACTGTAGTTGCATATAGGCTATTTAGAGGCACTGATATGACAGTTTTATTCAAATAACTTATGTAAGTGTGTCTTGTTAGTTTTATTTTGAAGTTTTCCCAAGTTAGAGCTTAAAGATTAAATTCTTAGTGTAATGCCACTGGTAATAGATGGTGATGTTCAGAATGTCAGTATGCTTTTTTTAAGTTCCCCTTTCTTTTTATGCTTTCAGACTTATTTGTTTCCTTTGTCTTGCTTTTCTGCCAACTTCCATTAAAAACCAGTTTTTCATCATCAGTAAAAACTAAACACATAAAAAACAATTTAAGTATTAGTTTCCTCACAAATACTCTTTGAAGGTCTTTATAGACTGTGAGGGATATTATGACATGCTTTGCTCGGGATTTACCTTGGCAGCTGTAAATTCTAGAAATATTTTTTTAATTAAATCATCAGATTTTGAAAAAGAAATTGAAACTTTTTATTCCAGTATGAAGGCTGATGCTCATCTCTTATCCATGTTAAACCATCTGGAGAAAATGTTTAGGTTTATTTTCATTTTTTTAACATTTTTATAATATCTGTAATACTAAATCATTACCAAAAAACTTTCATTTGAGCTAACAGAATAAATACGATAAATACAATAAATCCACTTAAGAATTCTGCAGTATTCCAAAACAAGATAGGCACAGAACCTGCTTTTCTGAAGTCAGTTACCATAGAAAGGAAGTATAATAATAAAATCCTTCATGAGATCATACTTTATTGATCTAATCAGCTTAAAACTGTATGGATTTTTATGTGGCTACATTTCTATTTTATTTAACTGAAACAAATGTCTAAAAAATGTATGAATTATTAATGCTTAATTTTAACATTGTTTGGGGTTTTTTTTCTTATACTGATGTCAATGAAACAAATCATCCATTTCAGGCACACGAATTACATAAATCATATAAATTTATATGAATAATGTAGCTCAAAAAATATTTTGAACACGGTAAGGAAATCCTTACAATGCTTAAAATCAGTTCTGTACTCTTCCAAGTGCTAAGTATAAAAGGAAGTGGACCAGAAGAAGAACAGTTAAGGTAATTTTTTGTCTTGTAGGGTTAAGAGCAATCTCTCCTTACTCTTGTCTCTGCAGAGAAGAGGAATAAGGAAGAACACAGAATTTCTCCTATTTGCAACAGAAAACCAAGGATGATTAAGGATGGATCATCATTGAAGACCAAAGACAATGAATGGCATTTTTTTCCATTGTTTGTTTGCTTGGGTATTTTTCATCCAGTGCTGCAGGAGGTGTATTGATATCTTTTATCTACCTGCTCAGTTGCCATGAAGGTGAGGACTACATTCTGTCCTTGACACACAACGGACAAAGCATCACCTGGTATTCCCAAATGTCTTACTCTCTTACTAGTTAAAAGAAAACCAAACTGAAAAACAGATGAAAACTGCTGGCTTAGGGAAACTCGGTGTAGGAATGGACAATAATGCAGCATATGTTCTCATTTGCTATATTTGTTAAAGCACACCAAAACTGAGTATTTATGCTGTCTGTAACAACCTTCTTGTAATGCTGATTCTGTCATTGTCTCTCTCTGCCTCTCTTTTCCTTGGATATCCTTCATCAAACTGTGAGATAAAGTAAGATAAACACAACTTAAAGAACAGTGTAATTGTTTATTGGCTGATGCTCAAAGAACAAGAGACTGGAACCAATACCTTCTAGACCAAGCATTTATTTGCTCACAGAGCCCAAGGAAACAACCAACGAATCTGCCAGATGGGGAAAGGTCAATCTCCATTGCTGCTAGTAATACATTAATCATCATCATCATGTTCTTTGAGGAGTTTTTAATCATTTATATTATTTCAGATAAGTAATAAAATCATAGAATGTCCTGAGTTGGAAGGGACCCACAACTATTTGTCTTATTTAGTCCTTGAGCTGGTAATGACTGCTGTCTCAACAATTATACTATTGTCTTTTTATTTAATTTTTTCAGGATACTTCTCTCCTAGTAGACAGTATGGAGAAGATGGAGCCAAATCTCTTTTCTAGAATGCATAGTAATATATGCACTTGTGTCATGGGAAGGTTGGAATACATTAAAGGAATTTTTTTCTTTGTCATGAAATTTGGTCAGTTAGTGGAACAGATTGACCCTATTCCTTGGAGATACCTTGGAGATGGTTATTCAAAGCTTTTCTGGATACAGTCTTTAGCAATCTACTCTCATTGGAACTCTTTGAGCAGCAACTAGGACTACATGACTTCCAAACTCATCAAACCTAAATTGATTTATGATTCTATGACATTTTCCAGAAGGGAGTGCACTGGAATAAGTATGTGTTGAAGGAGACAAAGCAAAGCACATAGGTGTATGGAAGGACAATGAGAGAAGTCCTATAAAAATTTTACAGAGAAACAGAGAGAGCAGTTTGCAGAGGAAACTCATTGAAATATAGAAAGGTTTGGGTTAGAAAAGACCCTACAGACCATCTAGTTCCAGCCCCCCTGCCATGGTCTGGGACACGTTTCAATCCACCTTGTTGCTCAAAGCCCCATCCAACCCGATCTTGAACATTTCTAGGGATAGGGCATCCAAAACTTCTCAGAGCAACTTGTTCCAGGGTCTCACTACCCTCACAGAAAACAGTTTCTTCCTAATGTCCAATCTAAACAGAACTTTTTTCAGTGTAAAGTCATTACTCCTTGTCCTATCACTGCATGACCTTGTAAAGGTTGTCTCTCCAGTTTCTACAGAAAGTAGTCATGAATATAAAGGTGCAAGACGTGGAGGAGACAAAAAGACATTAAAATTTACTTGCTTCAATAACTCTGCTTTCATTGCCACATCAACAAATATTTTTTTCCATGTTATCTTAGCAAACAGCTTATGTGCATACAACATGGATTGTAGACATAATTTCCCAATACAACCCTATGGTTTTTGGAACCTCCTAGATGTATTAATTATTCTTTATTTAATTCTTTTCTTTGCTAGTTCTGATGAATGCTTCCTTCTTCAAACCTGGATGAGTTTTACGTAGAGGGAAAGACCTCAACTGAGAGAAATAATATACACCTAAACAGGTCCAAAAGATCTTGAAGTCTGTGCTATTGGAAACTATAACAAGTTCAATGTCATCCTTGTTCTCCCTCTAAAGAAAGCTGTTAATGAGAAGTTTATTTTAAATCATGCCAAAAACATTCTCAGGAAGTTGCTCAGTCCTGGTCTTGATGATAAATATAATGTCATTTGGAGTCCCATTGTCACTTAGGCTAGCAAGGAACATTAGCCTTGCTCCATATGGAACTTGATGTTATTATGATTTTTTCTATTGCAATTTTGTAAAATGTGCAAAGGCAGGACCACTGTTTCTTTCAAAAAGCATATCAGAAATCTTACGTTGCTTATGTGTCATTATTTACTTTCTTTTTTACTTATTTATATTCTCAGACTAGAATAAAGCCTTTGGTTTTTTTCTTTATACATTAACACTGTGTCAAGCCAATAGCAGTTTTCCTGGCACAAATCATAAAATAAAGAGATATTCCATGGAAAGGAAATATGCTTAAATTACCTTTATCAGTGTAATATATTATTCCCTCAAATTTGAATGGTATTCCTAATCACCCAATTTAGCAACTTTTATTCCCAGTCCAGTAACATGAGAGTGAGTATACATGACTGAAGTAGAGGTTCCACATTTTTTCGGTCTAGTCATCGTTCTGACACTGTATTCCTTTTTCCTTGTTTCTGGGACTGCCCAGTGTATTGCATGTTAGAGAACAACAGCACAACATTAACAGCAACTGTTGATCTTTTCCATGTATATATGGTGTGAAGTAGATAACGAACAGTACGCATGTCACAACAGTTACCCATACAGGACAAAGGAGGCTGGTTCTACACAGCCCAACATTAACTGTCCATGAAATATTCTGTAGTATAAACTTTAGTATAGTCCATAAACAATCCAGAACATTATTAGAGATAAAGGAGTGTTAAGTAGGTCAATTGTGGATTTAAAAGCAGTGCAAATGTATTTGTACACTGCTTCATCCAACTACAGTGGCTGAGAATTAAATCTCAGGCACAGCACTACATCAACAAACCTGTGTTGGTTGTGGGAATCTGAACTGGTATCACTATTCACTGTTTTGCCACAATACATCAATATATGAGCTCTGGTTGCTTGCTTCAAGCTGTACTGAAAATACAGACTTTGTGGATTCCTGAGAGTTATCATGCACTAGGAAAAGAGTAGATAGTTAAAAAAAAATTAGTTAAAGGATACTGCAAAAAATAAACTTTACCTTAATAGTATCTCCACCAGTTCCCTCTGGACCTGCAGATGCAACTCACCAGGTCTCATGCACTTGTGCACATACAAATTCCTTAAATGGTCTCAAACATGATCTCCTATTTCATTCTTCCAGTCTCTTCCTTTGTCTTTTGTGACTCAGGTGGTGTGGCTGGAACACTTACTGGTCAAGACTAAGGCAAGAAAGTCATTAAGTACCTCTGTCTTCTCCATATCCTGGTTAACCATGTCTCCTGCTTCCTTCTGGAGAGGGCCAAGTTTTCTCTAGTCTTCCTCTTAACACTGACGTATCTATAGAAGCTTTTTTTATTGCCGTTGGTGTCCCTGGCCAGGTTTAATTCTATCAGAGCTTTAGCTTTCCTAACCTAATCTCTGGCTGCTTGGACAATCTCTCTTTATTCCTCCCATGCTACTTGACCCTGTTTCCACTCTGCAGGCTTCCTTTTTGTGCTGAAGTTGTTCAGGAATTCCTTGGCCATCCACACAGGTATCCTGGCATTTTTGCCTAACTGAGGTGATCCTTGAATATTAAGAAGCTTTCTTGAGCCCCTTTTCTCTCCAGGGCTTTATTCCACAGCATCCTACCATGCAGACCCCTGAAAAGGCCAAAGTTTGTTCTCTAGAAGTCCAGGGTAATGAGCTCATTGTCTGCCCTTCCCACTTCCCTAAGGATCTCAAAGTCCACTGTTTCATGGTCACAGCAACCAAGGCTGCCCTTGAGCTTCACATTCCCCACCTCAACCGCTTCCTTTTTGGTGAGAACAAGGTCCAGCACAACACCTTTTTGCTGGCTCCTCTATCACTTGGAGAGGGACATTACCACCAACACATTCCAGGAACTTCTGGATTTCTTATGCCTTTCTGTGTTGTCCCTCCTACACAGAAGAACTGAGGTGATATTGGGGTGGTTGAAGTCCCCCATAAGGGCTTGTAAATATGAGGCTGCTCCTATTTGTCTGTAAAGGGTCTAATCAGCTCAGTCTTCTGTTGGGTGATCCGCACCCCATCCCTACTATAATTTCACCTGTCCCTGCTCTCCCTTTAAACTTGACCCATAACCTCTCACTCTGCTGCTCATCCATCCACAGAGCATGGAGCTCCATGCATTCCAGTTGGTCACTGACAGAGAGGGTAACACTGTCTCATTGTCTCCCCTGTCTGTTCTTCCTTAAGAGCCCGTACGTTTCCTTTCCACAGCAGCCATCCCACCACATCTCCGTGATGGCAATAGGATCATAGTCCTGCATGTGCACGTGTATTTCTAATTCCTCTTGTTTATCCCCCATATATGTGCATTTGCTTGGAGGCATTTCAGTTGGGCCCAAGATGAAGCTGACTTCCTGGCTTCATTTCCAACTATTATTTTGAGGAAGCACTTTTTAAGCAGGTATTTATTTCATTAAGTTGTACAGAGAACACCTTACCTGTCACAGAGCATACTCTAAGCAAACAACAAAAAAGATAAAACGTGAAGTCTCTACAGATCTAAGATGACATGACAAAAGAAGTGATATTAGAGAAGCAAGAGAGGTATAGGGTAATAACCCAAACATTCTACATTTGAAATAAGGCAGGAAGAAATTGGAAGAAAATCATGTACAATTCTCTCTCTAAAAAAATGTTGTAGAGATGAAGACAAAGTTCAAGCAACCAAACCCAGCTAAAAAGACCAAAGAGGCATTCTCAGGCTTACATTAATGATACGTTTGTGTTTGTATATCTTACCAGCATTTTGCCCTCCTGCTGCTACTTTTAGTGTTCTAATCATATATTCACCTTCAAAATAGTTTGATATCTTTTTAAAATTAGCAGTAAAGGATATATTTTTTTCTTTTCCTCCACAAGTATAACTCTCTAGAGAGATACTGGCCTGAAGCCCATGAGTAGTGCTACAGGCTTAGACTAATAAATCATTTTTAATCAGATTATTTGTATCACCATAATAATGTTAATTTCCTTTTAATATCTTTGTATCCAGACAACTCACAGTAGATTCTTTCAGCTTTCCCAATTTCATCTTCTGAATTCAAAAGATAAATACATAAAGGAGAATCCCCCACATATGCAAAATTTGAGGTATCAATGGATTATTGTTTGATACAGCTTTGCACTTCTAGATTCAAAATGAGAGAACCTTGTTTTTCAAAACATAATTTTGTGAGAAAGTGTATAAATACACCAAAAAAATTGCCTCTGTTTTACAGATGCAACTACAAATCCGTTGCCTGTCATCCTATTTCCTGTCTGTTCATCACTACATTAAAAACCTTGAGTTTTACTAATGCTGAAAGCATCTTTGGACTTTGTATCTTTTCAGATCTTTGTCCTTGTTTCTGTTTGTGTACTGCATGATCTAAAAATATTTGTTGAATATCTTTGTCCTCAAAATATGTATAATATGTTCTCTTCTACAATAAAATTAATGAACTAGGCAACAAAAGGGTATATGAAATCCCTGAAGAGGACATATCCTAAAATAAATCAGAATATTTTAAGAATAAAGTAATGAGTCCATTTCATTATTTCTTGCAATGAGAACAGCAATCTGAACATTAGGAAGTTCAGAATGTAATGCATCATGGACTTCCATATAGAGAGCAGAAAAGCAATTCTAATAAATAGGCAGATCATATAAAAATGATTTGTATCAATATCTATCAGTCTGAACTCTGACAGTACTGCACCCACTGTTTCCCCCAAAGTAGGCAATAATGAAAAAGTGTCTCTTCCATTTATGCATTAATTTCAGGACTGATTGCACCTAACCACATTGAATCTGTCCACATCCTTTTCAAGCATGGCAACTAATGATCACAATTCCTGTCATGTAGATCAGTGCTTCAACATCCGGTTGGAAATTGTCAACTCTGCATACTACAAATCTATGTTCTGTCAATATTACAAATGGATAAGCAGGCAGGTGCCATTTCAGAACTCCTTTCATACTGTTTTAAGATATGCTGAGCCATTTTGTCAAATAAAACTCAAAAAAATATTTCCCTGAGCTCAAAAATGTTTCCTTGAATTTTATTTTTAATACACGGTATTGCATCTGTCCATTACCGGTTTGTATCCTGATTCAATTTCTACTTTTTAGCATGGTGCAACTTCAAGGTATATGCCTCAAAATAAAACACTGAGAAAATATCAGAACTATTTTCTCAGCTAGCTCTTCAGTTAGCCAATTCATATGCAGAGGACATCTAATGGATCTTATGCAGATCAAATGTAATAATTTTACATGTTGAGGAATTGAGAGCAGTCCTGTTGAGAAGGACTTGTGGGTCCTGGTGCATGAAAGGCTAGACATGAGCCAGCAATGTGCTTTTGCAGTCCAGAAAGTCAACCATATCCTGGGCTGCAGCAGGAGGATGGTGGCCAGCAGGTCAAGGGAGGTGATTCTTCCCCTCTACTCTTGTGAGATCCCACCTAGAGTACTGCATCCATCTCTGGTGTCCTCAGCACAGGAAAGATGTAGACCCATTGGAGCAAGTCCAGAGGAGAGCTGCAAAGATGACTGGAGGAATGAAACCTCACTTCTATGAGGAAAGTGTGAGAGAGTTGAGGTTGCTCGGCCTGGAGAAGAGGAAGCTCTGTGGACACCTCATTGTAGCCTTTCAGTACTTAAAGGGATCTTATGAAACAGATGGGGACAAACATTTTGGCAGGACCTGTTGCGATAGGAAAAGAGGTAATGGTTTTAAACTCATAGAAGAATGTCAGCTTAGATTTGATATATGGAAGAAGTATTTTGCAATGAGAGTGGTGTGACCCTGGCACAGGTTGCCCAGAGAGGTAGTGTATACCTCATCCCTGGAAACATTCCAGATCAGATTAGCTGGGAGTCTGAGCAACATGTTGTAGTTTAAGATGCTTGTGCTTGTTGCAAGAGGAGTTTGAACTAGATGACCTTTAAAGGTCCCTTCAAACTCAAACTATTCTATGGTTCAATGATTTTCATTTTTATTTCTCTTGCTGTCTACTTTAATGATTTCTTAATTCCAAAAAACAAAGAAGAAATTAGAGGTGGGGGGGGAAGGAGAAAAAGAAGCATACATCAGAAATAAAATTGTGGGAGAAAAAATATATCTACAACATAAGCTGCACTTTAATTATTATGCAGTACTTAAAAGCCACAATGAAATAAAATATGATCAATAAATTGCATAGTGTTAATCATGTCAAATAAGGGACATTGCAGACAATCTAGAAAAGGTCAATGATGATTTACCTACTACGGTAAAAATCTACTTGACAACAGAATGCTAGCTTTTCTGAAGGAATAGACATTTAAAAAGTTAGAGAAGAAGAATGAATGCTGTCAAATTAAGCAAGAAGGGTACTTAAAACTAGGAATGACAAAGAGGTAATCACGTTGACATCAAAACATGTGCATAAAATAACATCTACTGTTAAGAAGTGTGAAGAATTTTGTTTGTAATGAATATTTTGACAGATATGTCATACAGGTTTCACCTCTCCTCCAAATTTCCATTTTATTAACACAAAAGAACAAATGGAACAAAAACATTTTTGGTAGTAAAATAAATGCACATATGTGCGTACATATTTTAAGACATACATGTGCTTTCAAAGTTATACTGATGATTAAGGAGTTTGTGGTCTGGCCTTTTGAGTATTTTCTGATTTATGTGCTTTGTTAATCTCCTACCTCTGTTTTTAAGCTAAACCCCACTGGAAACTTCCCCTGGATTTCTATCTCCAAAAGATACGAGATATTCTCAAGCTACTTAAAAGATGTTGATCTAAGCCTCATAATAACAGTGTGAGCAAGTGCCCTTTTCAGGTCACAGATTTTTCATGCAGAGAAGAGAGATCTATACATGTATGTTTATTGTTTTTTCTCCAGATGGAAAAAAAGTGTTCTCATTTCTATGCATATTAATTTATGATGTGATTTGTTTCAAACCATACCACTGTCAACCAACTTCGAAAACTGTGTGGAATAAACTCAAAACCAATCCCGTTATCCATATATATGTGTGTGTACTTACATATCTGCAGTCTCACTGTCTGCCCATTTAAAGTCTGGGGTGGGTTAATCCCTGACAGACACCACCCTTGGCTCTTGCTCCCTCCCACTTTCTGCAGGATGGGGTCAAAACAGAAGGAAGGCAAGAAGTCTTGTGGATCGTGATAATGACAGTTCAATAAATAAAGCAAAATTTGTGTAAGCAACCAAAGCAGAAAAAAATCCTCTTTGAATTCTTCCCATTATTAGGCAGATGTCCAGCTACATCCTGGGAAGCAGGGCCCTCAATATGCATAACAGTTGTTTAGAAAGACAATGACCACAATCACAAAATTCCTTCTTCCTACTCTTTTCCCTGAGATTCTTGCTGCTGAGCATGACACCTTACAGTATGGAATATCCATTTGGTCAGTTTGGTTAAGCTGTCTCAACTATGTTCACTCCCAAATTCTTGCCCACCGCAAGCCTACTTATTTTGACAGAACATGAGGTGGAGAGGGAAAGCCTCACTGCTACGCAAGCATTGCTCAGCAATAGACAAAAGATTGCTGTGTTATCAACACTCCTTTAGTCACATATGCAAAGCACAGCATCTTATGGGTTGCTATGGAGAAAGTTAACTTCTTTCCATCCAAACTGAGTTCAAAATCTCATTTCATATTTGCAGATGTGTGGAAAGAGGCAAATTTTATACTGCATCCATCTTATTATTTATTAACATGTTGCACAAAGAAAATTATGAGATTACATCAAGAGTAAACCTAAAGATAATACTGCACCAACAAAACGCTGACAGGTCTAGTTAGTTTTTTTATAGTAAACTGGTTATGGAAACCATAAAAGAATCAGATACCATAGGAAAGCAAAGCATTATGTATGGTCAGGGTAGTGGGACAACCTAATCATGTCTTACTGTCTTAATGACCTTAACTTTTATACAACTAGAAGATAGGAACAATAAAACTAGAACTACATATATATGTGTGTGTGTGTGTGTGTGTATGTATTTATATACATACTTGTAAGTATTTTATTAAATTTATACCATTAATATACAAATGGTTAAATATAGAGAACACATCAGTCTTTAACAATACCATGGTCTTGCTGGCCATGTTGAAAAATTGACGGACATTGCACGTTCACATGAAAGAATGCATAGAGGAGTTTTCAGTAAAGCTTCACTATGAATTTTGGGGCTTTTTTTGTTTTACTCTACCTGAAATAGTGAGTTATGTAGTTGTTAAAAAATATTTCTATATCACTTTAATGTATTTCTCTGTGACTCTGCAAAGAATTCAGAACAGTCGGAATAATTGACATTGTGACAACTACTGAAGAATTATCACTATATAGTAGAGCATAAAACTTTAGACCCACTTCTAGAATCAGATGGATTTACACCTGCAAAACCTCGGACTTGCAACAACAGAATAGAAAGTCTTGCATAGGTTAATGCCAAAGTAGGTAAGAAAAGACTAAACTTTCCAAACAAATCAGGGATTCATTATGTCCTGTCAAGTACATCCTTCTACTGTACTATAAAACCCTGGCAGATATATCCCTTATTGCCAAGCTTCATATCTTAGTGGAGAGTTAGTACCTTAGAATCAACAACAAAAATGGTAACATCAAAAATATTTTGAGCAGTACAGGGAAATGATTAAAAGAGTGTTCATTAAGACTACATTACAACATGGGCTTATACTTTCCTCTCTTTCAAAATGGAATCTCTCCCAAATCCCAGCTAAAAAACTATAGTGCAGCTGAAGACATCTTTTGGAGTTTCTATGACTATTTCGAGGGAAGCAATAATAAATGAGTCAAGCCAGTCAGAAAGACCTTTTTTAACAAACCAGATATTATTCAATATTTAAATCAAGTGGATTTTATCTCTATTTAGACTATTTGTAACAATAAATATATTTCAAGATGATGAAAGAAATAAAACAACCGGACTGAACACAAACTCTTCAAAAACAAAAGAATAACCAATATAAGAATATCAGAATGTCACTGGAAAGTTATTTGATGCTTAAAGCATATTTGCAGAATGTTTCTGTAATTAGGTTTAGCAATTTAAAACATATTTTCTTTAATAATGAACACTTAATCACAGAGAAAAGTAATAAATTTTGAAAAAAGAAGATGGGATTTTGTAAATAGGAATAAAGTAAATTATTCTACTTGTCGTTCCTCGTTTTCTCTAACACTCAAATATCAAAACCTGAAACAGAGCAAATAGCTCACCTCTTTCCTTTGAAAGTAATTAAAGATAAAATAAAATGTACTCTGTAGCTGTCACACAAATGAAAGAATGGAAACACAATTTCCAGTAACAGAAAGAAGAAATAAGTTTTTCTATTATTAGAATTATGTCAAACATACATAGTACTTTCTTCTAATGTGGAAAAGTCAACATCAGCGGCAAACTTTTTTGCACTCACTTTAAATGTATATTCCACAGACTATGCAGAAACTTAGCTATAGTGACACTTGAAAGGCCTCTGGAAATTTTTTTGTGTCCTGTGGTCCCCAGTGCCCTTATTTCTGTTATGGGAATGGAGTACACAGTCAGTTGATTCATTGTCATACAGAAGTCTGTGTCTGAGCTTTCTCGTGCTAAGTAAGGAAGAGGAAGTAAAATTTATATGTGCACAGTGAAAAGCTGAGGTTGACAAGAAAAGAACAAAGGCTATGTTAATGTGCAGAAATTCTGACATCTTTGATTACCACAGACAACAAAATATCTCTTCCCTCACTTACAGAGATGTTGCAGGTGGTGAAACAGTACTTTCTTTGCACAGATGTGAGACATCAGCCTAACAACCAAACTTCTTGAAGCAGAACCAGAGCATTCACAACATTAATTCTTAGGTTCAACAACATTACAGATAAAAAGAATGTCTCTAATGTAGCACTGGAGGATACTTTTTTAAGTTTTAAATCAAATTGTTTGGGTTCTAGTCGCATGATAGCTGTTGAAATACAAAATACAATGCAAGAGCTTTCCCTGCACATTTTTTTTCTTTTCAGTGGGTGTGGGTTATGATTTACAGCTACTACTGAACCGAAAATGTTCTGTATAGGCTACAGTTAGAAATGGAGTAATCCAATAAAAATCAAACTGAAGTCTCTCTATTCTACACTTTAACAGTGCCATATCTTCAAATAAGTTGCCAAATACACAGTGCAGTGCAAATCCACAGTATACATGGTAAAGTAAGGAAGACTACTAGGAAAAATCTAATGAAAGATTTGGAGAGCAAGACTATATGGAGGGAAGTACAACACAGAAAACAGAACTGAGAAATTAAATTGATTAAAGGTGTTGAAGAAAGGATGAATGTTTGCTGCAAATCGGTAGCTAAACTATGGGTATAGCGTAGAACATGATATCATAGTATAGCTATCTTTATGAACCTCTTAAGAAACATGTAATGGCTTTTGCGCCTTCTGATTCAGGAGCAGTGGTAAAGCCTTTCCTTTGAACAATTTTTCCAGAAAACAACAATTTGTATGAGTGAAGATATCTCATGACCTTCAGACCTACCATAAAATTTTGAATGTATTTTGAAGCATGATTTGTGCCTGTTAAACTTGGTAGGCAAGTTTGTGAATGGCTCAGTTAAAAAAAGCTCCATTTATATCCCTGCTTTCACACTGGATGACTACAAGGACAGTTAAGATATACGGACCATATTCAGAATGGGGACTAGAGCCCAAACTTCTTAGCATTGCTCCATGATACGCTGTCCTGGTAGCACACATGCCTTGATCCCCTCAAAGCATTTTCAACCTAAAACTATAGCCAGAAAGATGTGAGGCAGTTGGAACTGGGAAAGTTGGAAGCACTGGAAATCTGAAACTAAATAATCAAATAATAGAAAATCTCACAAGTTGCTTTAAAAGAGAAAAATGAGAAAGAATCATGAATAACAGAGAAGAAAGCATAGAAATTATTGAGAGAAAAAGACCACAGAATTGCTGGGCATTCAATGAGAACAGATTTTGTATCAAATAAATTTGAACTTTTTATTTTACCAAACAGCTAGTCATCTTCTACTCTCTCAGATATATATAAAGGGTCAATAGCAATGACATTTTATATATTTTTCTGCTTTTCCTAATTGCAATTTATATTAAATACAGAGTCAGCAGTGATATTTCAGATCTTTTTATTTGTAACCATGTGCGACACTTTACATGGAAATGATTACACAATGCTGTAGGATGAAAAAAGCATTACTTTGTCAACATGTAACACATATAGCACAGGAAGGACATCAACCTCTTGGAGCAAGTCCACCGGAAAGCTCCAAGGATGTTTAGAGGGATGGAGCACCTCTCCTATGAGGAAAGTCTGAGAGGCTTGGGTTTGTTCAACATGGAGAAGAGAAGACTTCAGGGTGACTTAATTGTGGCCTTTCAGTACCTAATGGGGGCCTACAGGAAAGATGGAGCAGGACCTCTCACAAGAGCATGTAGTGACGAAACATGGGGGAATAGCTTCAGACTGAAATAGAGTAGGTTTAGATTACACATTAGGGAAAAGTTCCTTACTGTGAGGGTGTTGAGGCATAGGAACAGGTTTCCCAGGGGAGTTGTGGATGCCCCATCTCTGAAGCGTTCAAGGCCAGGTTGCATGGAACTCTGTGCAACCTGGTCTAGTGGAAGGTGTCCCTGCCCATGACAGGGATGTTGGAACTAGATGATCTTTAAGGTCCCTTCCAACCAAAACCATTCTGTGATTCTGCGATTCTATGAACATATGGTTACCTTCCCATAAACTTATGCCCTTTTAAATCCTGAATATTCTTTTCCAAAGGAATTCAAAATTCCTAGTGCTATATTACATATATATATATATAATAATGGCCCCTTGCAGTCTTCCTAATAATTTTTCATAAAATTCAACCTTTAAAAAAGGTTTCTTTGAAGAAAAATAAGGAAGCTTTGCAGGCAGCAAATCTTAGTGGCTGTTAACTGATCTTTTTTGCAGGAGGTCCATGTGCTCACTACTTGATGAGTAAACAGATTCTTCACACTAAAATAGACATGAGGTCATAGTCTGTAATTTATGAGCTCATATTACAATTTTACAGTTTCTTATGGATATCTACATGTGCTTGAATATTGTTATGTGACACTTGCTTCTCTCCTGCTAATTGAATGATATATTTTAGTAATTTCAACATATATTGGATATCAAATGTGAATAGTAATACATCTTTTTTATTTTGCAGAAAAAATATAATAAATATTATATGTATACATATGCATGATTACTTTGATTTCCCTTTCTAGCTAGACAAGCTTTGGTTTTTCTCTCCATGAACAAACACTGCATGAAATCATAACATTGTCTCAATGTAGAATATTTTCTCACCCTCTGTTCTTCTCCATCTGCAAGTATGACATAATATTCCCCCCAAACATAAAGACTTTGTCAAGTCCACTGGATATTTTACTGGCAAATATATTCAAAGGAAGGAAATTAAAACCCAGACATATAGATAATATATTTGAAAATTTAGGGCTTTTTCCCTTCTATGAAATATTATCTGACTGCCATCTAGAAGTATATTTAATATGGATGATGAAAAATGAAATAGAAATTGTATATTTCAATTCTTTAATTTTCACAATGGTTGTGGAACAGCTCCAGCAGCTGTAACCTTACTGGAGTGTGATCTTTTCTAAATATACAAGTGTATCAGAAATTAGGTGCACACCCTGACAGCATAGAAAGAGATAAGAAAGTACAAGCCTTACATGGTTTCCCTCCCAAGTTCTGTAAGAGGTAGGGTATTATTTATTTCAAAGTAGTTTCTCTAGCACTAACATGACTTCTCACTTATGAACAGACTAGGATTCCTCTCATATTAGAATATTTTCTCTAAATTAACATTTCTTCATTGTGTAGTTACCTTTTGTGTTGCAAAGTCAATTTTGCAAGCCTGAGATATTTATTCAATTATATTTGACCTAGAAGATTAAGGTAATGAAGTGATGTAACATAAAAGACATCAACTATTCTACATCTCAATTTACATAAGCATAAATTGTTGTAGAGTGGGTACAGCACATAGCATGTCAGGTATCTGTAAGAACCTCATGGCTATAATTCTACAAATTTTCATTTTGAAGCAAGGTGTTTGCATGTAGCTGTCTACAGATTTCCTGAAATTAACCTGGAAAAGAGAATAGTTATTGAGGAATGAAGGGGAAAATAAATTAAATGGAGACAGTAATTTCTAAAATATTTTAGAGATAGAAGTTAAAATTTACATAATCAGAAATGATAGAGCAGCATCATACACACAAAATACTCAAACCTCTCATTCAGGTTGCTGCAAAACAGTATACATCATGTGGGTGCCTTGAATGTCTCCTGAGATTACACCAAATTAAGAGTAAATTATTCATTCACATGCATTTTGGAGTTTGGTCTCACATGACTTACAAGCAATAGTTCTGATTAAAGAATAATAAGAAGAAATGAAAGGAAGACTCTTCATAGACATGACTCAGATTCTTTGGACTCATTTTTTAAACCCCTATATTTTTCTTTTTTTTGTTGCTCACTCAAGTGTCTTTATAAGCCTAAATTTTCCAACAATACTAAGCATGTAATTAAGCAAAAGTGGATCATATACTCTTAATTCCACATTGTACAGGTAGTAGTATCACCTCTACTTGAATGCATTTTAGCCAACAGTTAGCTTACTGGTGGACATAAGGTATATTATCTTTCCAAAAGAGAAAGATGTAGTTCAAAGAAATAGAGTAGTTAGATGTTTAAAACATATGGTCTTATAGCAACAAAAATATTACAATCTAATAGCTATTGTTAGAGTAACAATAACACTAAATAGAAACAAGGAAGCAATGACATTTTTTATTAGATGTTGCTTATTCTGTATTAAAACAATATGTAACTCAAAGTCCCGCTTTTTCACTCTGAAAATTCAGCTCTTTATTTGCCTCGTCTAATTTACAGTATGGTTTTTCCTATCTTGGTTGCTAACAACAACCATACTATATGGAAAAACACAGAAATCATGAAGTCTGAAGGAAGAGAGGTTAAACTTTGGTACAACAAAGAAAATATTTATACCGTGCTTACTTAGCCGTCAGCTGAAGTTTGACTAAATCCAGCAGAAGGCCAGGCAAATATGTTCTTAAATCTTTAATATATGCCACAAGGAAATTGAGTATGCCATTCTCCCCATCTTCTAGACACCTGCCTCTACTTATTTTGTAATAAAATGTGAAATTGCTTACTTATGAATCCATAACAATGGGAGAAATGAAAAGAAATTCCACTAGAAAAGTAAAGATCTTTTCACCTTTGACAGCAGCTTTTTGTTCAAGAGGAAAAAAAGCAAAAGAATCATTTGACACATATTGCCTATTTTAGATATATCTAGTCCATACAGTTTAAAATCTGAAGTTATTTATAAGATTATTTTGAGTAACATAGGTACAGAAGTTTACTGATAGCACTGTTAATAGAAAATTACTTAAAAGTTCAGATGGAATATTAACACTGTGAAACGTTGTTCTCATAATCTCTATACCAGTTAATCTCTGTTGTCAGGAACAAACAAGCAAATAAATAAACTAGCTGTTTGAGTAATTTGATCTACTTAGAAACATTTGATTTCTTAATGCTGCTGACTTAGAAATCATTAACGGAACAATGTTCTCAAAAACATGATAAGCAAAATCTGGTCCAAGGGAAGTTAAGAAATTTTAGATTATCAGACTTTTGAACATTTAAAATTAACTTTGTGAAGACTTTTAAAACATGATTTTAGAACTAGACTTGGAGGAGAAAATTTCAGTTTCCTTCACTTCAGAGAAAATTGGTGTATTAGAGATGTTAAATGCTTATCAAAGTATTCCTTAACTTGAAAAATATTAGATAACACCCCCCATAGATAAATTACACCAATTATAAAATTAATTTTTAAAATTCTGGTTGATTCTTTTTTGTATATCAATTTAAAACACATGAGTAGGAATTAATTACAAAACAAGAAGTTAATATTCTTCTGGCAAAAGGACTCTTGAAAAAGTCTTACTTTTTTGGTGCAAACATGTCCTAAAATTGTTTTAAGCTTTACATGACAACTTGCATACAGACATAGTAATGGACATTGATTTGCTTGTACACACCCATACGCCACAATGCAGACATGCACAAAAAGTATCTTGAGAGAAGAAATTCCGCACAAAATTAACGAATGGGATGCAGTCCATCCAAGGTGTTTGAATATTAGATTAATATCCTTCCTGTGATTTCTTCAATATATAGATCTGCTTCTCTCCCTCCAGAAAAAGAATGAATTTAAGAAATCAAAAGTAACAGTGGAATTCACAGTACCTTGGCATAGAATAAAAATTATTGCAATCACAGAAAGACTTATATATTTTAACTTTCCTGCACATATATTTTAATTTTTCTAGGTAAAGCATACCTAAGAATTTTTGAACACTATCAGAAAAAAATTTCTAGACCATTTTTAGTTTGTATGGTTTTGGAAACTGTGAAAGGATTTTTTAAAAGTCAAACTAATACTCTAATACTCTACTAATTCTCTGTTAACACTTTTTAGGATGTAACTGTGAGATTCAAATAATTCTGCCCTGGCAGTTATTAATCTATTCCACTCAAACTATTGAAGGGCTGATATCATAAATCCACACTAATTTGCATTGACTGTAGATACAAAGAACAAATGTAGATTAATATAACTACGACAAATTACTCTGAGTGTATTGTAAACACATTTTGTTCTACTATCTGCTGTATTGGTTTTAAGAGAATTCGAATATTGTTGATTAAAGTGATAACATACTTTAGTTCTATATGAAACCATATGGCAGTTTGAGTAAGAGGTTAAAATGATAGAGAACCAACATATTGCATGTTTTCAAAAGCTAGATTTATTAAGAGAACCTATGAAGGACTGTCACAAATTCTGTTACAGTGACATTTTAAAGTCAAGAATGTATGAAAAAAAGTATGCTCTATTTTAATATGCTCCATTTCAGTCACATTTACTTAGATATGACGTACCACTTAATTCAGTGAAGTCCTATGGCCTGTATTGTGTCACATATGAGACTTGATTACAGTGTTTCTTCTGGCTTTATGGCATATGAACCATTAATGTCCTCAGAATGAAGCAGTTTTATGTCTGGTAGTTAAAGGTGCGTGACTGCATTAAAGGAGGCTAAAAAGTTACCATATTTCAATGCAAAATTCGTTCTAATGAACTCTATACATAAGTAAAGATAATAAATAGAGTCTTTAGAAAGATGAAACCTTCAATGTACCTTCCCAAGCTACTTAGCTGGGGGACTGACTAATTTGGAAGCTTAATGGAACCAGTTGCTCCCAGTGGCAATTTGCCTCTATTGGAAGAGAATCAATATGCATAGTAAAATTAGTGTTAGGATACATTGATAATCCTAGTGTTAGCGTGAGTAACTATTTCACTTGTTAGATTTTATTTTCATTTCATATTTACCTCTACATTAAATCTCTTTATTCTTATAAATCACCTTATCATAAAATTTCTATTCAAGAGAACAACTAAAAATTTACTGTATTTTTAATTTTATTTTAATACTATAATGGGTTATATGTCAGAAATGCTGGAAATGGATGTGAAATTGCATGTAGTGAAACCTTCACAAACGAAAATATATTTCTTTTATTCATCTAGTATCTTTTTTCTTTTTTCCTCTGAATATTTAAATATTTTCAATGGAAACAATTTGCAACTATGTGCTTCACAGGTGGCAGAAAATTTCAGTGGAATAATCTTTATTATATCCTTTCTGTTCAAGGTTCAGTCAAGCTCCAGAATTAATACACTATTTTAGTGAAATAATACAGCAACTAATCAATCTCCATTGATATGGTATGGTAACCAATAGGGTGGAAAAGAGTATTTGTCATTCTACTATTTTTTTTTATTTTCCCGCTTACTTATCTAACCACATTCTCTCATCTGTTTTTGTTCTATTAAAAAAAAAAAAAGACAAACACATCACCACCAACCATCCAAACAAGCCCAAATTCAAAAAAAGAAAAAAAAAATCACTCTAAATATAAATAATAAAAGACAGATACAGGAAAGATCATCTATTATTTTAACTTTTTTTCCCTCTATGTCATAAATTATTCTATTTTAAATACTTGTATTTATATATTATTTTCAGACCAATGGCCAGTATTATTGCCTGTAAAATATTTAGTAATAGCAAACAAACAAACAAAAAAATAAATAAAATAATCCTGTAGCATTTAATGAATTTTGGGTAAAGGTAACTTATCAGATCATCAATGTGAACATCTGCATTTAGTTGATTATGTGTGACTGCATACGTACTCTTCCATTACATTGAGCGGAGGCTTGGTTGAATGTTCATCTGGAGACTTTTTTAGACTCATCTGAAAACACACTTTAATACTTGATTGGCTCAGTGTTTACTTAGCCCTTGATTCCACTCACTGAATTGATTATGTTTCCAATGACCATAACAGAAATTTAGGCACCTCCCTCTTATATTCCCACTTAGGCTGTAGATATCTCAAATTAGACAAGATGAATCCCACCTATAAGAGTTTAAAAAGAAGTAATGTCCTTTTATATTGACTAAATATTTTTAGTAATCATTCTCATGTGTTGAAAATGAATTTTATAGGTAATGTTATTTAAATGATATTTCCTTTCCCAGTGAAAAAATAACCTAGGAACATGCACTTAAATTGCTTCAAATATTAAGCTTCAATTTCATACACTGTACCAACGCTATTACCTGAGTACTATAATATTTTATCAGTTTTTTCACTGCACCCTAGTCCAGCTGGAGAATTCTCATCTGAGACTGCTCTTCTAAAAGCTCCTCCTACACATGGCAGTGTTTTTCTTGTATCCAGCCAATCCCTTCTTCCATTTTTCCTGTGATTTGCATGCTTTTTAAGCTTAAAACCAGTTTAGATTATATGGTATAATTTAAATGGAAAAGCTTTCATTCCTGCCAAAGCTTTATTTCTTTTTCTAGAAGTATGCAATTTAAACCAACATTTTATGATATTGTTCCACTTATCTCAATGCTTTCTTTCCCGCGTATTAATTACATGGATGGAAAACATGAACACTCAAACTACATTATTTTTTATACAACTCTGTTGAGTTAGAAGCAAAAATAAATAAACAAACAAAAAGACATTTTCTCTCTATAACTACATATTCAAGAGAAGGGGAGGTGAAGAGAACTAGTTTTCTTGAATTTATGTGGCTTTATAAATAGAAAATGAATTTAATCCAAACCTCCAGAGTGGGCAAGAAAATTACGGTACAGTGAGACAGAATGCAAAACTTATCAGATTTTGTGCATTTTTTTCCCTTCAGTAAACACCAAGGAGCCTATTCCCTTTTTCACTGGAAGAAAAATGAAAAAAGTCATTGCATTTTTTTCTCATAGATAGTTCATACAGAGAGAGTTTCTGTAGAGTAGCTGGCTCCTGTGAGTTCACATGCTCATTTGGTATTATAAATTGGTCTTCTTCCCATCCCTTTATTTAAATGACATTCATCTTTTTATCTTTACTGATACCTAAGACACTTCATTATCTTGTGCTCCTAAGTCCTAATCTATAAAAATCAGTTTTATTCCCCAAGAAATACATATATAAATATATGCATATCTATGTAAAATCCTAGTAGTCTCAAAAAATTAAATCAAATTACATATCCTTAACAAAATATTATATTTTTGAATGTAAATTACTAAATAAGAATTAGATGTTATCACCACAACTGTTGTTCATGCATTCTTTCAAATTTGTAAATTTTTTTTTGTCCAGGAATATCATTAGGTGTTAAATATGCCAACTACTTTACTCAATCCAAACTAAAGGCTTCCTCACCCCCCATGTATCAAGACTGTGGCCATTAAACAATGGAAATCGACATTTCAAAAAGAAGGTCTCATTTCTGGATCCATGGGTGACGATTCTATACCTTTCTACTGCTATCCTTTCTTCTCTTTTTTTCCTTTTCTCTTATACATTTTCCTCAATTTGCCAAGTACCCTTTTCTACTTTAATGTTCTAAAGCTTGAAAGTAAAAGTTTGTTATTGGACTTCCTGAGAATTTTGTTGTTTCTCCTGTGCACCAATCAGAGTATATCAAGCAACCTTCCCCTTAACCAGCCAAGAGGACTGGGGCATAACAGCTACAGACAAAAACAAACAAACAAACAAACAGAAATGTGGCAGTAATGCCACAAAAAACCCCAAAATAAAACAAAGACACTCAGGCAAATTCCATTCATTCTCAATAGGAATCAAATCAATAGGGCTGCTATTAACAGCAGTCAACAATAAAATCTACAACAGAACACTCAAGTCTGGTGAGAAATCTATATTGAAAAGAATGCACTTAATATGGTCATGTCCAATGATAAAAGTTTCTATTTCAAAATATTCAAGTGGTGTCTTAGTTTGAAAGACAGATATCTGCTAAGGAAGGTGGGAAGCTTCCTGGAAGGGAAGAAATTACACCTTCCTCTGAATTACTTTAACTTTGGAAATTACGAGGCTTACAAGAACAAATGTGGAAAAAGGAATAACAGTTCTTTATAATATATATATATATAGATATAGATATACAACACAGCAGAACAAATAATAGCAATAACAACAACAAAAACCAGTAACAAAACCCGCCCGTCACGTGGTTTCCCCTGTGGTGTAGTTACAATCACAGTCGGCAGGAGGCGCTAGTGAGTCAGGTGAGGCGGGAGGCTGCAGTACCTCACTCACGTCTGTGGGGGGCGCTGGTGAGACAGGTGCGGCAGAGGGGGCTGCGATAATTCCCCACGCCTGCAGGGGGCGCTCCTGCGTGGGCTCGGGAACCTCCGCAGGGTGATGGCGGCCCTAGGGAATGGCGGGGGGTGGAAGAAGTTGGGGGAGGGAAGAGGTCTGACTCTTCCTGGGTTTCTCATGTGTCCAGCATGGTCTCCTTGGCAGTGGCAGCAAAGCTGGGGTCTTCAGCCAAGGCAGCAGGCAGCTGGCTCTCTCTCCGGAGGGAGAGAGAGAAGGGGAGACCCGGCTCCTCCTGGAGCCCCCACGCAGATGGGGGGTGACCCTCCTGGCCGACGACAAGCAGTAGATGGTGCAGGAGGCACTGGTGCTGGCTGAACACCTCAGTCCGTGGATAGCTGAACTTCCAAGCACCCGTCCACTCCAAGCCGAGCAGCGAGAGAGCGTCTGAGCGAGTCCTTCCCGGCTCCGGAAGCTCTCCCAACCACCCCCCCACCACCGTTCCCCACCTCCCTTTGTGTTTCCAAAGCCATGTCAAAGGCCTAGCCAGGGTGGTGGCCACTCCTTTGTGTCTTGATCACCCACCACTCACATAGGGGGCTACACCCTTCTTTCTCCCAGTGTCTCCCTAGTAATGGAATGGGAAGAAAATTCACCGAGAAACTAAAACCCACTACAAGTGTCTTTTGCAGGCCTAAATGATTTCAGAGACCTTAAGAAGGGCTCTCATGTAATCCTAGAGGTTACCAGACTTAGAAAGAGAATATATATTGCCTTTCTGAATTCTGACAACTGAAATATCCATTTGAAAGGGAATTCCAAATAAATGTAAATCAATTAACTTAAAATCAAAGCTTAAATCAAACAGAACTATGGCATCCTCTTAATCCTCCTCTTGGTTCTAGAAAAAGGTGCTGGCTATTATAGATTTGAATGAAGAAAACATTAAATGTCAATTTAAAGTCCATTCCTCATAAATCTCTTAGTACAATTTTGAAAGAATTTGAGAAAAAGAACAAGGTTATTTCCTTTCCTTAAAAAAATTCTTCCGAAGTTTTGCATTATATTGATGATTATCCGTAAAGGACTAAAATACAATACAAGTTCTGAAAATTATAGGCAAGGGAGTACTAAGTTTATGGCGAGGTTAAGTTTTTTCATTAGAGTTTGTTATTTTCAGTTTCATTTGATATCTATGAGCAAAAAATCCTTTGCACCTCACCAGTTTCAGCAAGATGATGTTATCAAAAAAAATCAGTTGTTCTAGCTTCATTTATTGTCAGGATGCTATTACAGTGGTGTATCATTCTACTGCCCACCACAAAATTTTCCATTATTAGACATGGTTTTCCGTTACCTAGAGCTTTGCCTAACCTCATCTCTTGGGATTGAAATTTCTCTTGCTGAGTTTTTGCTCAATGCCAAATTATCTTTAAAAGTGTAAATAAAGATAATATGGATATTTCTGAGAGATACTAACAAATAAATACATGTGAGTATGTATATGCAGTGAGAGTGAGCTATCTAAGTTCTGTATCTATTCTGTTGAACAGTTCTGGTGTCCTGGAGAAGGTCAGTGCTGTCCTATGGCTCTTACTTATCCTGGGTTTTTTGCTGCTTTACTTATTACTTCCCTGCTAGAGAAACTGTCTGCTTGGTAAATCTCTGTCTGAACTGGTTAAGTCAGACAATACACCACATCAAGCAAGGAATCCCTTCACAGGTGTTCCTTTAGAAAAATATCCATATAAAAGAGGTGAATCCAATTTTACTTTTAAGTTTTATACCCCCTGAGATCTATTTGACTCGGGAGCAGGCTCTGATGCTGATTTTACTTTTAAAAAAAATATTACTCTGGCAAAGTCAAATATTCAGCATTCCCAATACATCAGAATTAATGATGCCAAGTATAATAATTTCTGTCCAACCTATGTAAGCATATTTGTGTGTTTGTAGCTTTATCATTTGATATTATCACTTCCTTTAAACATGCAGATTGTATGATGACTTTTATCACATATGGGTCAAATAGTTCAATATTTTGATTTTTTTTATGATTTGTCATTTTGCGTTTAAAGTACAATATTCAAGTGTTGATATGAATGAAAAAATATCCTTCATTCTACATGCGTTTCCATACCCTACAAAACAATTTTCATGTAATTGTTTTTAAAAATAATGGACACGGCACAAAATAGTTAAGTCCAAAACAAGATTTTGGAACAAACTTCTAGTCTATTCAGTGGCAAAATCTGAACTTACAACCCACAGAAAATGTCCATGTACACCGGCTTACATGACTTAAACTGAGAAACACAGCTCACATGATGACACATTTAAAAGAAAATACAAATAAAGCCTCTGAACAAAATGGTGCCTGAGACTCTCATAAATATCAGCACATGTGATGTGAGACTACATCTCTATTATCATTTTATTCATAGGTAGGTGAAGTAAACAGATTTGGGGGACATGGTGTAAAAGAAGATAAGGAGATTTACGTTAAGCAAATATAAAACATGAAAATGCTTTCAATCAGAACACTCATTTGGGATATGTGAGTGCACAGATTAATTTCTCTTTTATTTTGAAGCAGTTTGAACCAACATCATTCCATGCTGATCTAAGAGGGATTGCTCTCTCAGTCTTTCTTGTAGAGTCTTCCCCTTTTCATAGGCAAGTTTAGCAGTTATTGAATCAATGAGAGACAGAAAAATTTCATGTGCTCAGGAGCTATCGTCCTCCACTGCAATGAAAATGTCCTTGGCTCAAATCCCCAGTCAGACACCGGACAAAACTGACCATTGTTTTCTCATGTCTTTTGTTAATTCTTCTCTGTAAAGGCCTTTAACTGTTCAAAACAAATTATCATTGGGTATAGTTGTTCTTGAGAAAGTTCAGTCTGTCACAGATCAGACAGCAGCATCAGACCGGGTTTTCAGAAGAGTTTAGAGGTAATATCTTCATTATGTCTGAGTGAGAGGCCAGGAAAATATATAGCTTTCCAGTTGTCTTAATTGCACAAATACTTTATTTTTTTTCTAGTTTTTTTCTTCGTCATCAGCTATTCAACTTCCTATTAAAAAAAAAAAAAGAGGAGGAAAGACTCAATTTATTTCAATGTATGTCCTTGATCAATTCCTTGATCACTGTTTTTCCTGTGGTGCTAAGCAAGGGCCAAGGTAAATGACAGAATTTTGGCATACAAATCAGGCATTTTTATAACAAAAGTTGCTCATCAGAAGTTGCAAAAGTCTTTTTTTTTAATCTATTAATCACAGAGAATGAAAAGAATTCACTTTGAAAGAAAATTGTATTTACCTACAAAACCGTAGGCCAGCGTTCTGAAAAATTTTGGCCCAGCTAAAAACCAAGGCAAAGTAAAATGTTTAAATCATATGCACAAAACTACAGGTTTAAAAACTTTTTAGTATTCTTAAGGCAGTCATAACCTATTTTTCTTTTCTCAGTATGCTGCATCTTTTAAATATATGCTTCATTTCTTCGTCATCTGGCCCTGTCCCATGTTGGAATTGCTCCCTGCTGTTAATTAGAGGTGACTATGATTTGATTAATCTCAAACATGTGTTATGTATGCACAATATGGAAAACTGTATTCTACATTTTCTAATTTAAACATTTTTGAATGTAATGGAAATAAGCCAAACATTTTTTAAGGACCTAACCTTATCTTAATGAACAATATGGATATGATCAAAATAATACATTCTAATCCATTTAAAGTGCTAAAAGTTCACAGAAATATGCACTAATCATGTACAGTATTTATCAATGTAATATAAACAGGATTTCAAATGCATACCACCAGAGCATCATTGCTATCCGTAAATCTGAAGTTCTCTACCTCTCCCATTTCAACAAAGGTTGGTCACAGTTTAACAGTGTGCTTTACCTGACCCCACATTGTTGGTATGTTGCTTATGTAGACTTTTTTGAAGACACTACCCATATTTTTTAGACCTAAAGAGCTAGCAGTCGATGATGGCTATAACATTTCCATACGATTTTATATAGCTCTTGGTCTTGAAAAGTCCTTAAAAACTAGAGTACAAATGTAAGATTATTTTTTAGGACAGGATTATTAATATGCTTAAATTAAATTTTGGGGTTAGTAATTATACAGTTATATAAGAAAAATTTACTATATAAGGAAAGTTAAGCAAATGATTAAATATTGTCTTGGTTTCTAAGTGTCTTTAAGGATCACTACTAAATAGAAAAGTTTTGAATACTTTATGTCATATTAATGTACGTGCCTATGCATTTTTCTGCAAATAAAAGTACTGTATTAACAAAAGTTCACTAAGAGATTTCCTTAGGCTATTCAAAAGAGATTATTTTAAATAACTTGAATCTAACAATTTTAATTTTTAAAAATAACAATTATTTAATTTGTTGTCTCTAATTTTTTGATTTAGAACTTTGTTATTATTATTATACAGCCTCCAGTGGTAAGTGAAACAAAATTCCAACTAATTGTTCCTACAGCTGTATCAATAACTGTAAGCATTCCATAGGAAAAGCACGTTGTATGGCCCTCCAAGTTCCTAATAAATGCAAATAAGCTGACCTTTCTTTGACAACTATGAATATGTTTCATAATTTTACCACTGAAATTGCTGTAATCAGCAATTCATAGAGCAAAAAGGGAGCCAATACTAGTTACAAATAACTATGTGTTACAAGAGGGTGTATTGTACAGTCACCATAGGAAACAAAGTTCATGATTTTGGGAATCAGTTCCTCTAATGTATTTTGTCAAAAAAGGTCTTCAAAGAGAACACAAATGCTCTCTTTACTTCTATTTTTTTTAAAGCATTTTTTGTATCCTTGAAATACTCTAGTTTAATGCTCCCTTTTCATTGTTTAAAATACTAATACCTTCAAACCTTGAATTATTAATTTATAATAATAACATCATTTTTATAGGTAGGGCATTTAACCTAAAAGTAAAGGAAGATTACAGTCAAAAATAAAGAAAAAAAGCAAGATTCTGCATTTAAAAGGGGTAATATGTCCATGAAAATGCAGTATTTCTCATACACATATAATAAAAATGTGAATAAAACCAACATATTTGAAACAATGAGCTACTGTAGTACTACTACATCTAGTATTTCTCACAAATAGTCTTTGAATAGTGTTGGAAAAATTAATGTATAAATGAAGCTATGTCATATTTTTAACATCTATTTTATAATGAAAAGCCTATACAAGTTTAGGAGGAACTGAAATTCGAATCACTTGTATTGGAGCACTGTAGTTTCTACAAAATATTTAAAATGTCTATGAAAATTCTGTTTGGAACAGATTTGAAGAAATAGCACTTACATTAAACATGTTAATTACAGGTGCATGTTGACCTTAGAGAAAACTAAAAGGATCAAAAAAAGAGAAACAATACAATATTCTGGTTTATCATTTCTATTCAGCAAAAGGCTTGAAGTACATATGGCTGGAAAGTAGCAGCCTCAATTAAACCCTATATTAATTAATATGTTTAAAAGTCTCCTTGTTTTGAAGATACAGAAGTTACTAAATTGTTAGAAGTAATTTCACTAAAATCATTAGTTCTTTTAGTCCTATTTTCATGTTTTGCAATATGTAAATTTCTGATTTTATAAGCTTTGAATGCTCAGAGATCATAATAGAATATCAGCTAATACTGTGTTCATATAATGTGTGTGATATTTTAAAAGAACAGTCCTTTCTTGCTGACATTTTCTCAAGATCTCTACTCTCATACTTGTAATTCTTTCATGCTCAGAATGAATCCCTGCTACATCTCACTCAATATTGATCTTCAAGACATTTCTTCCAATCCTTTCCCCAGTGTGGTCACTGAACAGTATAAAAGTTCAATAGGAAGATCAGCTGCTCATCCACTTTTTGCTAAAGCAATTTGTATTATGGATTTATTTTAGCAGTCTACAGTGGCAGTTGCTGTTTTTACTATTTAAATGCTTTGATTATCTGACCTTGCTTACTTTATCTTTTTAAGTGCTGTGCATGGGCTTTAAAGTTGATCAATAAGTGGGGATTCCTCCACCACATTATGTTGAAATCAATCCTGATTCAGACTATTTGTATTTCACTCTTATGAGTCCATCTGTCTTTCTTAATTTTATATTCTCTTTTCTTAAATAATTTTGTCTGCCACTGCAAATACTTACTGTCAGGTAGATTTCTGTAGCAATCAATTCAACTTTTCCCAGTCATAACTGCAGTATCTGGGAAGACACAAATGTATAAGATCGTATCCTATACTTGAACAGTCATCTACTCGATAATTGTTATTTCTTTTTTTTAGTATTTGTGTCATAGGTATTCTGAAATCCAATAAACACAAATTTTCATTTACTTCATGTCTTAAATTTTCCTGTAACAGTTAGAAATTGAAATTCAAACTGACTGGTGCAAACTTATTAAAATATTTCAGATTTGCAATTTCTCTTAGAGAAACAGATAAAGTAATGGAGTCAAGCATCCTTCAGCTATGTCACGATAAACCTTAGAATTTTCTGATTAAATTTGGGACCTATAACTAGTCCTGAATTTGTGCAATGTAAAGAATTCCTCTGTCTGAGAAACATTTTGTTATATTTTGCATCTAATTTATTTAATATTGATAAACTTTAAAATATTTCAAGATTTTAAACTTCTTAAAATTTTAAAGTTTACCTTGCCTAATTCATATTGAAAAGGTTACCACAACTAAGAAGCCTTAGCAATGATACATCAAAATAGAAAAGGAGAAAGAAACTAAGTAGAAAATCTAGGAATTCAGTTAACATTCTATGCATAGAGTCCTGAGCTCTTATGAGATTATCTACCTAGAACATATAAAACTTACTGAAATACTACTTTGATCTCATTTAACATCTCCACAAATGTTCAGAAGAGGGAATACCATTTCGTTAAGTAAATCACACACACAAACATTAATTTGGATTTCCATTCAATTAATCTAAATTAAAATACAGTCAGACATTTCACTGATTTCCTGTAATCCTTGCATCATCATTCACTACTTTTATAAGAACACAGCTACAAAACACTTAGTTTCCATCTTCAAGCTTGCAAACTTGTGAACAGCTTTTGTCATGTTTATAGGGTAATTGGTTTCACAAAACTGCTTGCATTCATATGTATTTGAAAGATTGAGGCCCAGGATGCCATTAAAATCTGATACTACTACTACTGAGTTTGCTAAATAATACATTAATATTCCATGCATAAGAAGTAACTTACCTGCTTCTCCAAATTTTTTTGTTCTTCACCTGATTGAGACTATTTCTGCTTATTCCTAGTCCAGTGGACACTGAGGCCTTCAGAAAGTTGCTACTCATCCTCTTTCTTTGATGCTGTTATTATTATCTTAAAGTCCTCCACACCTCTCCTGATTTTTAAAAATAAAATAGGAACTATTCTATCAAATTTGACAGTGGTAAGCAAAGTGAACCTTTGTGATGGATCAGAGAGTTTCTGCCTCAGTTGCAGCTCCATATGGTGCACACCATCATGTCTCTGATGACAGGGGAAGGACAAAAGGAAACACGACCACGAATATCTTAAGCATTGATATAATTAGAAGATGTTAAAACCAATATAGCATAGAAAAAGTAATGGGATGACAGATGTTTAAATCATATTAGGACCAATGATGATGGTGGTGAATATTTTACCTATAAGTCATTATTAAACTTATGTTAAAAACATGGTCCATATGAAAGTAAGCACATAAAATAACTAATAATAAACAGTCACTATATGAATAAAAATGGATCAGGATTTTCACTGGTAATTTTCTAAGTGCCTGAAAGAGAAATGGCTTAGGCATTTAATGTACAAAGTAGCCTGTATTAAAGAAAGCAGCAAATATGCAACAGTCCTCTGTACAATGGCACAATGCCATTTCTGTTCTTTTCTGGAAATTAATAGTACCAGAAATGAAAAATAATGTTTTTTAAGATTTGTCTATATAAGGCTTCTGTATGTCTATATATATTTTTAAAATTATTAGTAACTATACTGAAATCCTGCCCTATCGGTAATCTTATAAGCAATTTTAGTTAATGTAGGATGTCACTCCTGAAAATGAGTCAGTTTTTACTGATAATTCTTTTCAGATTGTCAAGGGAACATTTTGTCTTCTCCTTTAAAATTTCACTAATGAAAGTATCTATTTCATTATGGGGCTGTTCAGGTTTTCCTTTAAACACTTCTGGAATTTGTGGATGTAAGAAGGGGGTTTGCTTTTGCCACAGTCTTATCCATTTAGAAAATAAGAATGAAAATGCACAGAAAGAATAGAATTACTAGAGGATATTACAAATAGCATCTAATGGGGTGTTAGGGGGGATGTGCAACTTATTCAATACTTGCTAACATCACTTGTGAAGGTTTTTCATTTTATCGTGACAGAAGAGAGGAAATTTAAAAGAATTCAGTGCACCAAATACTATGCATTTCTGCAGAGCACAGCTTAAAAAAGACAAGTCTGTACTGTTTCTCTCAGGTGGGTAAATGTTAAGAGAGAAGAATCCAAGTTTCATGATGCAGCAGCACAAAGCTGGGAAGTGAAAATTATGTTGCAGCAGAGTCCTGAAAATATGACTGTAAAAGTTAATCAATAAAATGTCTATTCCTGTCTATTCACTAGAGGCCCCAGCTGCATAGCTTCACACAATCGATACTACAAATTATTACGATTTCCAGGTTCCCACTGGACATTCCGAACAAATCTTTCAGGTGTAACAGGCTTATATTGGGGAGGAGGCAAGTGGGGTGGAGGGATGGGGGGTGGCACTGGCGTTGTGTTACCTTGGCTTTATTTCATCTGGGATAAGTATACAATAAACAGTGCTTGTGAATTCTAAAAACTTTCAGTTGCTTCCCTATGAAATAAATGTATTTTGGGCATCCTGTGAAATTAGCAGAAAATATTTTTACTCTGCTTTAAGAAAAATATTTTTATTCTGGTAAATGAATATAAGAGACTTCTTATTGTTTTTAAATCCTGGTCAACCACTTTCTTTTCTCACCACTTCCATGAAAAATAACTTTTAACAAGGACTTCAAAACAAGGAAATAAAAGCATACAGAAATGGACCTTTCCCCTCAAAGGCCTCCCAACAGCTATAGCAGAATCTCAGGTCTCAGTGTAGTTTTAACTGACCAATTTATGCTATGCTGCATTTTTCTTTGTATGGTCCTGTGCTCTCGCCTTGATACCAGCTGCATTTGTCAGATTCACTAAGGAGGAAGGTAGGAATAAGTCCAGGACTGTTTGACTTTGAATAAGTCAGCACCAAAGGGATGCTGCTTTATGACACATGCAGTACCCTTCATAGTGACTAAATATAACCCTTATGACATTCCCTGTCCCAAAAGACCCAGGGGACAGAGATCCATTGTTCTTTCTGTCTCCCAAGGAACAGAACAGAGCAGACACCGACTGGTACAGCATTACTGTTTACAGGTACACAGCATGATATTGTTTTAAAGGGAAATTTCAATATTTAAGGTCTCCGACTTTCTTGTTCATATTTGAGATTTATCAGTTCCACTACATTAAACTTATTGGTTGGAATTTGCAGTTTCAATTTTCCAGATTCAACAAATATTTTGCTCACTGTCAGAGTACCTTTAAAAAGCAATGGTAGAAATAATTTAAGGTCAAAAATTTGCATAAGATTAAATTAAAAATTATGTTGATAATCTATAGAGTTAAGAAAAGATTTCCCCTCCTCAAAGTTTATTATACTCATGTGCTGAAGTAAAAATCTTCCAAAGTCACTGAACAAGTGTAGAAAACAGAACAGAGAAAGGTTGGTTTGGTAATAATTTTTTCAAGCTAAGAGATTCATTCAAGTTTTATTTGTTCATATAAGGTATAACTAAAATCTATTAAAAAGTCCTCCCAAAAATCTTTTAATGATTATCACTTGGCCTGCTATTCCAACATTACTGAAACTCATTTCACCAAACTTTTGCAGAATTCCTGCTCTCTCAAAAGCTGTATTTTATGACACAATCAATGAGTTACAGCTGGGAGTTTCAATTCCACTCCTCCTGCCCCCCCCCCCCCGCCCCATCTCACACTAAGTTAGCATAATCTGTAGTCCTAGAAGTTTATTTTTATTTTCAAAGAAATATCTACAAGATTTGGCATAACATCGCATTTTGTAAACTGAGGAATCACTTCTGATGGTTAAGAAAACCCACTGTGGCAAAAGATTCAAGTTGTGTTAGAAAAGTAAATCAGTGGCAGTGTTTTCCCTAGAGAAATACTAGTAATGTCTTTGAAGATATAACTACAGGTTGAAAACCACCAAGCTATTTTATTTAAAGAAATGAAGACACATTGCTGGGGACAGTGTTTCTTCCATGAAGCTTTTCCCAGTCTTCTGCATGAAAATTAACTTAAAATATTTGAACTACAGAACGGATGAAGTTCCAGTCTAAAAGTAATTTACACTGAGCATATACAATATTTTATTTTACATGCATGATGTTTGTTGCATCTGAGCTTAGCAAGTCTTCTCTCCGAGAAGATTTGTTGAGATAATATTTGATGCTTGACACAAATCTGAGATAAAACATTTAGCTCTAAATGTTCAGTCCATCACCAAATGAACAGACTTTCTTTTTGCAGCCAAGTTATATTGTATAAAGTGTTCATCATGCTCTGTGATATTAAAAAACAGCTTGAGATTCAGTCTGTATATATAGGGATTGCTTAATGTAACATAACATTACTAAGAAGAGAATCACTGCATGAAAAAAGAATCAACTGAAGTGAGCAATTTTTAGCATACTCTAAATCTCAAGAACTCTAAATAATGAATTGCTTTGTCATTCAATGTAAAAATACAGTTAACTTCAGGCTAAATTATAAAATCTAATTGTTGAACATTGTTACTTTTTGATTAAATACTGAGAGTTAATTTTCAATTTAATAGATACTAAATTTGGCTGATAAGAGCAAAAGTAATTTTTTCAGGGAAAACTTTTCTAAAGTATGCAGTTTGCTTTTTTTTTGTTTATGTTAACAACTTAATACATGCCTTGCTATGTGACTAAAAGTTCAAACACCAAATTTCCTTTAATTTGGTAGTCTCTTGCTTAGAGGCAGCTTCTCTAACAAAAAAAAAGAAAGACAATAAGACCCATATGTAACCTTTGGTCTCTAAAAAGAAGAAGATGAGAATACCATTAACAGATAGGTAATAAACAATTACACATAGTATTCTGCTTCAACACTACCGAATATTAATTGAAAAAAAACCCCAGATTCTTAATAATACTGTTTTTCAACACTCATTTTTTTTTAGTGCAGAATGTATTTTAAATCATACATTAATCAATCATTTAGATTTAATAGTTTATTCAATAGAGTTATAGAACACATTTACACTGCATCTTACCTGAGAGAAATGATTAATACAGTACGTATTAAAAGGATTTACTGCTGACTTTAATGTCTTCTGTTTCTCAAATACGGAAAAAGCAGTAACTCACTTGTAATCACTAATTTCTTCTTCAGAAGTTAGAAAATGTTTTCTCAGGGTCTTCAGCTCTCTCTCTGTGATTTTCTACTGTTCTGTTCTTGGCGAACTGTTTCTGCTATTTGCTCACTTAGCTGCTCTTGAGTTGCTTTCAAGCTGGATTCCATTAGAAGAAGTTTTTCATCTTGACTGGCAAGTTCTTGGGCTGAAAGTTTAAAAAAAAAAAAAGAAAGCATTACATTTTAAGCTCAAGCCGAGTGATATTTTTGTTTTAAATGCTATGCAGTGCAACCCTCTGTAAGAGCTGGGCAAATATTGTTTTCAGGAGAAGAGCATCATTTCATTCCCAAATCTTGAGAGGAAAATATACTATAAATATATTGATAGCTGGCTTAAATCTTTTTCATTGTATTACAGTAAACTTAAATAAGGAAACTTGGATTCAATATTCTGTAAACACTTAAACTGCTACCAGAGCTTACTGTATACATGCCCATTCAGTACCTAGTTCATTCTGAAGCAAAAGCCTATTGCCTTTGTATTTTGCAGCATAAGTCAATCTAGAATTCAAAATAACAGTTTTGAAAATATAGCAGCTTTTATGCCATTTAGCAATAGTAACTTATACAATTTAAGCTTCAAGTCTTCAATTTCATTATATTTTTTCATGAATTACAGAGCACATACATAGTAAAAGCCCGTTCTTTTCCAAGGTCATCCAATAGATGGCAATCTTTCCTTAGACCAAAAGACACCATAGCCGCGCACTGCCAGCTCTCAGAAAAATAAGTGATTTAAGACAAAGACATTTTTCCTTTGTTCTTTGTTGACCATTTTCCTAAAAAATATATGTACATAGGCTTTAATTTAAGTATTTAGCCCTTAGAATGTGCACGCATGCATTTGTGTTAATGTGCAGGTGTATGTGTACCTGCACAGACACAAATCCACACACATGCATTTGTTTTTATACTCTTTCATAAATATATGGCTTCAGACCTATATGCACATGTAGTTAACAGATCTAGGATATTGTGGAGTAAAACTAATCATTAAAACACGTGCTTTACAACAAACATTTTTTAGCACACAATCCCTTTATTATGTAGTATTCAAATTATTTTGAAATGTGACACCAGAAAAATTTAAGAAATTAAGAATCTTTTAGGGATAGCAATTCATTAAGTATAATAACAGAGGAGTTTACATGATCATAAATAAAACCCCCTAGTTTTAATGTGTTGTAGTATAATATTAAAGAGTGATAAGTACACCAGACTTCACTGAAGTCAGAAAACAGTATTTTCCAGGCTTAGATGGATAGAATCCCTTAAAGAAAAACATTTGTGCTCTGTTAACATGACTCTGCATTTATTGTCTTTAATGTCTGACAACGTTCAACAGTATCTAAATTCAGCTATCATATCTTCCCTTATGAAATCAGAATATTCAGAAGATCAATTTCTTTATATAAAAAAATGCTTTGTTCTTTTCTAATTGACAGTAACATAACCCGACTTCTCACAAAACACAACAACAGTCACCATTTCCATAAGTAAAAGTACTGTGCATAAACTGTTTAAATTTGTGCCTCAGGAAGGTACAAAGCTAACATTAACAGCTAAATATTTAACAAGCAGTACATATCACACACAGCTCATCTTTAATGAGTATCAAGCAAATAAGAATTTCTGTGAACTAATGAGTTAAACAGTTATTGATGTCAACACGTGTTTAAAAAAATGTACAGCCTAAAAAACAATTTATAACAGGTTTTCTTTCTTATCTAAAAAATGAGCAATATTGGTGAAGTCAAACGTAAGTTATCATCATTCAAAGAAATTACAATCTATTAAAAATTCTGGTTTTCAGTGCATTTTGGACCCGTTTCTGCCATACATCAGTGAATAACTTTTGTGTGGTAGATGGTCTCACTGGAACCAATATGACTACTTATTTGAATAATGTTAGTCATCTGTGTGCTCCTAGTATTCGATCTGGGTTTGAAATCAAAAGGGTAAATATTTCACATGTACCATATACCTCCACCATTAAAAGATTTTCAGGTGTTGATCTTGGGGTTTTTTTTTTGTCCAGAAGACAATCCTTAATATAACAAATGAAGTTTATTTAAATTTTAGAACTTATTAAGTCCCTGTCAATTTTATGAGATAACATTGTCCATATTATCCGTGGACATTTAACAGTGCTTTAGAAGCCCTTAGAAGTAGTTTAGAGCTATGATCTGTTGTGTGGAGATGGCATTATCTTCCAAAATTTATTTTATTCATATCTGCTTTGATTTGTAAACAGATCCAACAACGTATCTTTTGTAATTGCATAGCTATTTAAAATTACAAAAGGTAATTTAGTCACTACTTTTATTAGTCTGGTTTAACTCACAAAGTGTCCTGGTAAGAAAGGGTTAAATTATTTTAAGTTTACCTATGCCTTGGACTTGAGCCTTGGTTGATCCCAAGCCAGAGGCGCTAGCAGCTGCATGCTTTATTTACAATCCCTTTGTCAGACTTACAACTGCCCCAGGCTATAACATAGTGTACCTAATGTTCAAACTGGCAGGTAATCTTATGTCAAACATACTTCTTTGATTTAAAGTGATCAATAGATTCTTGTAAAGAGGTAATTTCTCTGATGTTTCCACCTTGCCTTTCTTACAGGTGATTCACACAAAAGCCTGCTTATATGATGTACGAACAATAAACAGAAAGCTATAATCATGTTTTTTCAGATGTTTCCGGTGCACAACGATTTTGGATCAATACCCTGTGTAATACAATTATCTGCAATGATCTGGTTGTATTGAAAAAGAATTTGCAGCAGACCTCTAGGGGGTTTTATCCAGAAACACGTATCTGGCAATGTTGTGAATAGTGGAAGAGAAAATTAAGGGGTTGACACAGGCTGTCTATTATGTTCCAAATGACTTCATTAATATTTTATTTGGTAAAAGTAGTATATTTCAAGCTCTACTATACTGTGACTTCAAAATATTAATAATGCAATTTCCTTGTTGCATTTGCTTATTTTGAAAACTAGTTCTAACACACAGGTGCAGTGTAAAAGCCAAAAGTACGAAGCAAAAATTATTTAAAGCAGTTTATTGCACAGTATGAAAGGATTCCTTGTTGTTACAATCTTATTTTGCTTTTATGTACACTATTCTCTTGAAAAAAAAATCCATATTCATTAATGCACTACTGTTAAAGCTGGTAAGTTTTCTATATGAGGGATTAATCATATCGCTTTAGAAAGTCATAAAAAATATTAAGAATTATATCAAATTTGTTAAGTTCAAGTTACATTTTACATTGCCCATGAATGAACAGGTGTTCTAGAACAGAAATAAGTGTTTCACCAAATTAATACAAAGATTGTAGAACAGAAATAGAACTACCAAAAAAGAACATTCAGTTGTGTTTATTTTGTCTTGATGAAGTCACAGTCTGTATCTGTAAATTTACCCTAGAGCTGAACAGGGAACCTTTTATATTCATTTGATTGCAACAATCATATGCCTATATGATTGAAAATTCTATTCCATTAGACTGTACAAAATTCATATTTCTGTAATATTACTATTTTTGTACGTTATTACCTGTCTTTCTGCACTGCTTATGCACACCCTGCAGTTACTGATTTAGCTGCTGAATCTCAGTTCTCAGTATGGTGGTTTCTGTCTCTGTCTGATTCTTTTCTTTCTGTGTGTCCTGGATACTGGCTTTCAGTTTCTTGACCACACTGTCAAGGTGCTCCACCTCAGCCACTTTTGCTTTGATACCTTCCCTTGCCTGCAGGAAATTGGCTTCCGACTTTCTCAGAAGGTCAGCTCTTTTGCGTATTGCCTGTGAAGACAAAAAGCATTCCAAGAGGGCCTTTTATGATGTACTTTTTATACTGCATCCTGCTATTTTGAGCTATAGGATACATGAGATTATACAGCACCTCATTAGCAATTGGGTCAAGTACCCATATCTCCTCTAGGATCAAAAAGTTACAAGGACTTTAATTTAAAAAAATTCTGTTAAAGAAAAGATTCAGTATTACAATAAATACATCATTAATCAATACTTATAAGTTCAAAGGCAAGAAGAAATATTCCATCTAATTCTGAGAGAAAAATGGGAAATGCAGTTTGATCTGAATGAATACTTTTTCTTAAAAAAAAGGGAAAATGTTTGATGAATTAAAAAAAAAAAAAAGGAGGGGGTGTACTTAATCTCTTGTTTCCAACTGCTACAGACCTCTTTCATTTGGTACTCTGGTGAATGCTGTAGGTTGATGTATCCCAAAGCATAGGGATATCCCCCCCCAAAAAAAAAACCTAACATGCTACTTTTTTTTCCCCCTTTCATTGTTTAAACATCTTATTTGTGTAAAAATACATTATTGGGCTCTGTTTTGTTATTGTTTGAAGATGTCACACACACTTTGGACTTTGGATTTAGAAGAGGCCTTTCCCTTAAGACACAGTGCCATGATTTTAATTTTTATCTGCACAGTTGTTAAGTGCATGCTGCAAGTTTATAGGTATAAGTTTCATATCAATCACTATTGAGGATTCATGAGTGACTGTGCTTTATTGGCTTGATGCCACACCTTGATTCTCTATCATGCTCCATCATGCTTCTTTTAATCTGAATATTTAGTACTCTTTCATGTCTTAATTACAGCAAATTGCGCACAGTTGGCACCATTTCTTGAAATTAATCCCAGAGTACTTTGTTTCTGTCAAGCACAGTCAAAGCCTTAGAGAATAATAGTAAATGTTATTGCAGATCTAAATTTAAATGACTGTCTATGTATTTAACTTAAGCCTTTAATTATTCGTGCTGTACTGTTTTTGGTTCAAATGTTAAATATTCCTTATTGAGAATGTAAAATTACTTCAGACAGCTTGAAACTGGTGATGTTAACATGACAACAATTATTTGCATTAACATATTTTTTCAGGTGTGCAAAACATAATAGACAGGGTATAATATCCTGCCACAGTAATATGTTTCCATTTCTTTCTGTTTATTCTGTAAATAATGAAAAGGTTCTAATTACAAGGAAAGGATAGTTGGGGGGTTAATTCCCTTCTGCTGTTCTTTTTGTTTAACAAAAGATTAGAAATTAAACAATCAACACTGCTTCCTCATTAGTTGATTTCTAAGCTGTCTGCAGACATCTTATGCCTTCTACATCTCTTTCTGAAACCTCTGAAAACTCAAAAGTTAAGGGCTTGTTGATATTTATTGTTTTCTGAATACTAGTAAAAAAAACAAAACAAAACCTTTAGAACAGAAACAATCAGAGTATCCTAAATGCTGTCATTGTTAATTGAAATTATGTATTTGGCAAAGTTCCCAAATAAGTAGAAGTTATTTCTGTTCATTGTGTAGTTTAGTGATAGAGGTCTCATGCTAATAATAAAGCCCAAACTTTTCCATCTTATGAACATCGTTTTGTGCAGGAAGCACCCACACAGAAACGTGAAAAGAATAAATAAAACTCCTAGGACTATGTACATTTTATCCCAAGAAAAAGTATGACAAGGTAGATTTTGACATTGAAAATGTATATGAATGTGTTTTACAGTTAACACTGGCAAATGCATTTATAAAAATATCTGCAAACATAACAGAAGAAGTCCTATTGCTGTACTCATTTTATTTTTTTCCGTATGCATGTTGTCAGCATTACTATCACAAACTCTAACGTATCTTGAATTTAGAGACAAACACCTTAGAAATAAGCACTTACAAAATTAGTGATAAAGTATTTTTTCCCCAGAATTCATAACGAGGCAGTGCATGCCCAGCTACTTCACATTCTGTTTTGCAATGTGATTTCTAAAGCGATAGCTGTTTTGCTCACTCTCATAGCAAAAACATACCTGATCTTTTTGACTATAAAGTTCCTGGCATCTGTAAGGTCTCTTTCAAGCTATGTTATCTGCTGTTCTAGCTGAGCAAGTTCCACTTTGTGTTTCTGCTAGGAAGCTATTACCTCCAGATGCAGTGACTGCAAGGTCTTGCCTAGTTTTTCAATTTCAAGAACAGACTTTTTTTTTTTTTTTTCTGTTGGTCAAGTATATTAGCAGCTTCAGCTTTTTGTTCCTGTATGATCTACTCACATTCTTCAACTCTGGAGGATTTTTCATAGTATTGATTTTCAACATCACAAGCTCATGTTTTATATTAGAAATTATTGTACATTATACCAGATGTCCTGATTCAGTTATTTATCATTTAACAAACATAAATTATAGCTCCATTTTCAGATTTCAAATGTTGAACATGTCTCGACTTGTGATTTGTATTTTATTTTCAGTGAACAGAATATTTGGAAAGATTTATTAAATTTATATGTAAAAGGAATTTCTCATTTGTAATCCTAAAAAGCAGAGTTATATCTTCATTATCTGCAAAGACACAATTAGATAATAGTACTATTATTCTGACTCCAAAAAGTCTATATAACTACTTGATTAATTTTATTACATTCTTGTTGAGCTAGTTAATTTCTGTGATTATGCAATGTATTTACTTATCTTTTTTAAAGATTCAAGTGCATAAACTTTACATGAGATATCCACTATTGGATTGGTAGCTGTAAAATCAGACTGAAGTTGAAATACGACATTCTCTTTCCCAGAAATCTTTTAAAAGTACAGGATATATTCTGATATGTACAATACATAAGACAAACCAATAATTAAATATGGTTAAAAATTACAATTCTGACTTCTGGTCTAAAGAAATAAAAATAAATAAATTGCCTGATTTTGAAGATAGTCCTCGAGCTTTTGAATTTTTAGACATAATGTTTGTAGTATTCTTTGAGAATGCCTGTTTCTCAGGGGTTTTTTTTATGATCCCTCTGTGATAAACACAGATCTTCTGTCAGCTGGTCAATCATTTTCAAATGTCTGGTGTTACTTGTGCTTATTTTCATCTAGGTGAGTTCAGTTATCAGGATGTCAGTGTTGTTCAGTTTTAGTGTTTTGGTAGTTAAAAACATGTCCAGTCATATAATAGCACAATATATAAAAACTACACATATCAGAGAGAATAGAGCCTCTAAATAAGTACATAAATAAGTACATATATAAGCACAATTGCAGGTATTTCGTTGTAGCATTTAACCTTACTCCTAATCAAACCCTTCAGTTACTATGAATGTAAATAAGATGTTGAATATAGCTGATTTCTATGCAATTTAGAGAAGAAAACAGGTTTAAAGACAACCAGAAATTGCTCTCAGACTGTTTTGCTAAGTTCAATAATTGATTTTCTTGACAAAGGATGGACATACTTCTATGGAAGACCTCTTTGGATTTTCTACTCACACCTGGGACCTCAGCACTACAGAGTTTCAAAATTATCTCTGTTGTTTTCTACGTAGCAGTTTGACTATTTATTTAAAAAATCATGTCACAAACATCCCTCACCAAGCGCTTTTTGAGAGAGAGAGGGAGAAAGAAGTTCCAAGTTATTTGGCTATTTCTTTGAGATGTCATTTCTTTGAGTTCTTTTGAAATCTAACTCACTGAATTCCCTTTGTTCAAAGAACACAGAGAGCTATGTGACAGAGTTTAAAAAAATAAATTTTAAGGCTAATGCCCATTTATTGTTTATTCTTCAGAAGTGAAAACGTGTTAGGATCTAAGACAGCATGTGGTATTCATTTAGCCCTTAAGGTAGTTTGAACTTGCTTTCAGTAGCCTTAAAAAAAAAAAAAAACACACACACAAAAAAACCTGCTTATGAGAATTGAAAAGATGCCCAAGTATTCCCAAAAAGTTTAAAATAAGATTCTTCATGCACAAAATCACAAATTAATATTTTTAAGAGTGGCAATTGTACCTGTTCTACCCAGAACTAACAATTTCATCAAGTATTTCTTTTGTCCTATATCTTCTCTTCTAGCTGGTGTTTATTATTTAGAAACACATTTAATTTAGAACCAAACAATTCAGGTTCACAAAGTATCTACTCAGTCCTCTGGTAACCTGGTTCAGCATCAGTAACATTATCTGTTAAAAGAAAATGCCTCATTTCTGATACAAATTTTTCTAGTTTTCTCTCTTCATCATCATTGAAACTCATTGCCTTCTGCTAGATTACAAGGGCCTCTAGCATTAATTTTCTACTTCTATTGTTACTAGCACACACGCAAAAATAAACTCTTCTTATATATTTACAAAGATTAATGTGATCAGATTTTTCTTGTGTCTCTGAATGAGTTAGCTCTCAGGCCTCAGATCTTTCCAATAGCTTCTGAAACCATGAACATTTGTGGTACTATATTTCAAAGTATCAGACAATCAATAAACAAACAATATTGAAGTAACAGCATCCTCTGTCTTCATACAAAAAGTGGTAACATCTCTGTAACTGTATTAAAATTTTCCATAGTTATAGATCAACATTCGTGATCTATATATATTAAGTATATATTAAATTACGTAAAATCCAGCATGATTTCTTTCTACTATCATTTTCTAAAATTTACCCCTTTGTAAGCACAATATTTTTGAAATCTCAACAAAACCTCACAAAATCAGTCAAGAAAAAAATCTAAAAGTTGCCATTTAGTACTCTGGCATTTTTATTTCATCTACCCATTATATCAGCAATAGTCTTTTCTTCTTCCAGACCACTGACAATGTACAAACACCGGTCCTTTTGCAACTTCACAACAAATGCTCCATTAGGTTATATTTGCAAATTTATCATATTTGATTTTCCAGCTTACAATTGCTGTACTTGATGCATACTACAGTGATTGTGCGTGGTTAAAGGCCTTTTTGAGGGGTGTTTTGGTTTGAGTCTGGCCAGAGGCCAGGAACTACCCAGGCTTGCTGACTCCTCGCAGCTGAACGAGGTTTGTGATTAAGGAGTCGAGAGTAACCACAGGCAAACAGGCAAACTACTTGAAGATATGACACTAAATTTATTATACTAAGACTAACAGAAAAGAAAAAAAAATTGAGAAGTAATATGAGGTTTTGGAAAAACACCTTCTTCCCCACCCCACTCCCTCCTCCCAGCTTTACCTCCTACCCAAACAGCACAGGGAGACAGAAAATTAAGGCGGGGGGTGGGGTTAGGTCAGGTCTTCATAATGCAAGGATTGGAGTCTTCCCCTGCTGGACAGTGGGGTCCCCTCTGGAAGGCAGTCCTTCAGGATTCACTCCCTTTCTGCATTTTCAGTCCATCCCATGGGCAACAGCGGCCCTCAAACTGCTGCGGCATGGGTCATTCCTCCCCAGGCTGTAGTCCTTTTAAGAATCCCCCTGCTCCAGCTTTTGCAAGTAGGTCTCTGCACTCCTGTGGTCCTCCATGGGCTGCAAGGGGGGACATCCCGCTTCACCGTGGTCTCACCACCAGCTGCAGAGGAATCTCGGCTCCGGCTCCTGCAGTATCTCCTTCTGACCTGACCTTGGTGTTTCCACATTGTGTTTTCAGCTCACATCCTCCTCCTCCCTGGCTGCAATGAAAACTGTGCAACCAGGATTATTTTGAATTCCTTCTTAAATCTGTTATCACAGAGGTGTTACCACTTCTAATTGGCCTGTGGCATGTCCATCTTTGCAGCCAGCCAGACATTGGCCCTGCAGGACATGATGGTGGGGCTTCTAGCAGCTTCTCACAGAAGTCACCCCTGCACCTCCGCTGCTACCAAAACACCAGGTCTTGCAAAACTACGACAAGGGCTGAAAAGAATTTTCTTGGTCTCTCTCTTTTTAACATATGGTGATGATTCCTCACCTTCCCACCAAACTGCAGAGACATTTTTCTGAAATAGATATTTTTGTCTGCTTCCTAGTTTCCTCATGCAGATGCTTCCTTCATACTTACCAGACGTATGAAAAACATTGTCCCAGTGGATGGAGAAGTAGTTGTAACACAATTAATGCTGATGAGCCTTGAATGTATTTCTGATAGCTTTTCAGTGATGACCTGACAAGGTGTTAGATGCTTGACAAGATGTCAAACACCCTTCCTGATCAAATGCCCTTATCTAGACAGTATTTTAGTAAACTTGATTTTGACAGAAAACGCAAAATAAAGTTTGGATTCTATATGGAAAATGACCAGCTGAAAAATCCCCCTGCATTTTTTTTCCACCTCTGATAGCTCCAAGTAATTTCCTTGATCTGGTTTATCCTGTGGTTGAAGAAACAGCAGTGTCTGAACACTACATGGAAGGAACTCAAGGAAAAATATTCTGCAGGAGATATGAAGGCAGATTTGTCTAGGACACAGCTGCCACCTGGGTACTCAGAAGACCACAGCCCTATCCAGCTTCTTTTCAGACACAAATCACATATGTTTTAACACTTGCAGCTATCTGCATAATGATGGATCTTACCTTCCTTCTCTAGTAACAAAAGGATATCAGAGTTTAGGGTTTTTTCCCATATGTTAATCATATTTTCAGAATCCTAATTTTTCTTTCTATGTATTTAGCTTTATTTATCACCTGTTTGTAGTCTCCTGTCTCTTACCTTTAATTTCCCTGCTTTTCACCTCTAACCAAGGTGCCTTCCAAAATAATAAATACGTTATTTTTTATTTTAGGAGTGTGAATTTGGTACACATGGTAAAGTTTCATTAAAAAATTCCAACTTAGTATTTACAGTACTGGTCAGTCTATATCCCTGATGAATCCAGTGACTAGATAGAAAACAGCAGGGGAGGAAGTAATTTTGGTTACTAAAATGATTATAACAAATACTTAATAAATAATTATTGTGTTAAATGTGCTTTATGCTCTACACACAAACAAAACTAAATGCAAAGAGGATTTTCAATATTTCAGTTTGAGATGTCATAGGGGAAAAAAGAAAGAAAACAGAAGAAAACATAAAGCTAAATGCTTTTTTCAAATACATTCTGCAAGGAAAGTCAAGACACCTATTATTTGGCTTGCTATTTTCTTTTGTGTCAGAGCAGCTATGCTTACTATGCAAGATGTAAATCTGGTAGCCTTAGTTGTCCACACAATCTACTAAACATTTAAAATGAAAAAAAAAAAGAAAAAGGAAGGTAGTATCAAAATAGAAAACTCAGATCCATTTTTATCTGATGTGTACTGAGCCAGAACTATACTATTTATTTAAATTCTCATCCAGTAGTTTACAAATTAATAAGATAGAACTATTAGGTATGAAGTCTGTATATATCAGACTTCAATTAGATGCACGTTTTTTGGAAGGGCTTTCACCTTCTGATGGTTAATCTGAAGTTGTACCATGTAAATGGTTTATCTGAAACTGAGTAATAACCTTGTATTTATAGGAGTCTAATGCTTTTGAATTATTGCAACAAAGTAGTGGTAGCATTGGCAAATTGTGCTTCAGGTAATAATATTAGTTCTGATGCAAAAGATTTCTAACAAATTCTGCAGAATATCTTTTTTTTTTCAGAGTATTTAATGAGAAACTTCAATCAAACAGGATTTATCATAAATTTGGCATAGCAACTCTGTTAGACATATATTTTGAAGAACTTTTACAAAGGGCTTGTTAAACATCTTCATTAATGATCTGGGTAACGGGACAGAGTGTAGTCCCTGAAATTTTGCTGGTAACACAAAACAGCATGGAGGGGTTGATACACTGGAGGGTCATGCTGCCATCCAGAGACATTTTGACAGTCTGGAGAAGTGGGCTGACAAGAACACCAATGAGGTTCAACCAGAGGAAGTACAAAGTCCTGCACCGACGGAGAAATAACCTCATCCACCAATATATGCTGGAGGTTGAACATCTGGAAACCAGTTTTGAAGAAAAGGCTCTGAGGTTCCTGATGAACACCAGTTGAACATGAGCCAGAAATTTGTCCTTGCTGCAATGAAGGGGAATGGATTAGGCAAAGGATTGCCATAAGGTTGATGTAGGTCATCCTTGCATTAGGACAGGTGAGGCCACACCTGGAGTGCTGTGTCCAGTTCTGGGCTCCCCAGTTCAATAGAGCCATGGACATACTGGAGCGAGTCTAACAAAGAGCCATAAATATGATTTAGGAACTGAAGCATGTCTCCTATGAGCAGAGACTGTTCAGCCTGGAGAAGAGAAAGCTCAGGGCATTCTTATCAATACCTGAGTTGTGAATAACTGAAAAGAGAGTGTAAAGCAGGCTCTTCTCAGTGGTGTTCAGTGACAGGACCAGAGGCAATGGGCACAAACTGATACACAAGTGGGAACCAAGAAACCTTTCTTCACTCTGAGGGTGACCAAGCACTGGCAGAAGTTGCCCAGGGATGTTGTGGAGTCTCCATCCTTGGAAATATTCAAAAGCTATCTGTACATGGTCCTGGCAACTGGCTCTAGACAATCTTACTTGAGCAGAGGCGTCGGACCAGATGAACTTCAGAGGTGTCTTCCAACATCAGCCATCCTCTCTTTGTATCTGTCTTTCCCATATGTGAGTTTCATATAGTACTCTTACATGTTTGATGAAAAGTTTTCCATTCTTCACAGATATTGTCCTCAGAGGGTTGCCCTGGATAGCAGTGAATTCCATTTTCTTACCCTATACAGCCATGAAATACTAGATTTGAAAGTAATAAACACTTTTTTACACAGGAAAACCTTTATTAGTGCAGAGCTAAAACTTTCCTACTCTAGGTCTCAGGAGAGGGAAAACTTCCTCAGTCTATGTCCTTGCTTTCCACAGAAAACAAGTATGGCACAAGGAAGCCAGTTATCTTCAAACCAAGAATAAGGTCTAACTTATCAGGAAATGAGGATTTAATGACATGACTCAGGTCAAATTCAATTTAGAAGAGCTCATTATTAAATCACATTAAGAGAATCCAACTGATGTAGTCCGTACTCATACATGTGGCCTACTAACGGGTTTCTACATTTTTCACTTGTATGCCTTTGCTGTGACTTCCTGTCCACTTTGAACGGAAAACTCACACATGACTGTGTGGCAAGCAAACCACATTAAAGACACATTCCATTAAAGTGTCCTTTTGGCCAAAATACATGGCATTTTTTATTAATATGCTTTTCTAAAACTTAACATTTGTGGGATGACTGAACAATATGTCCTTTTAGAGAATTAAGTGAAAGATCCTGAAAGTTTCAGTGTTACAGTGTATGTTATTTGGGAATAAAATACATTTCAAATTTTACCAATTAAATATTAAAATATGTTCTCAGAATTTTACCCAAAAATATGCATCTAGCCCCAAAAGAAATAATGATTTAATCTAAACTTCTCCTGTTGCTAGCATTTGTCCTTTCTGAGAGTTATGTATTAATATATTCATATAAACATAGGTGGTTTCTTGCCTAATTAAACATTTCACTAGAGTATTTCTTGATTTCTCATCTTTTTATGGGTTCTACAATTGTCTTGTCCTTGAATTACACCTAAGATAACATGGCATTTTTGTTAGAAGGTAGTGGTATTGCAGGAAGAAGCTTTTGTCCAATAATCATCCATCCTTAAGCTTTTTGCTTTTTTTTCTGTAAAGAACACCAAACAGCCTTTTAAAATATGTAACATCCAAGTTTAGCTTTCTGACAGTTTTCTCATACTGTTCAATGCACAGGAAAATAACCACATTGGTAGGAGTTTTATCAGCAAAGTGCAAGAGATGGGAGCATGCACAAAACAATAAACTCAGTGGTGTTAATAAGCTAGTTTGGAGGGGAAGGGGGAAATCTTACTGACAATTAAACAGATTACTACCATTAAGAGATAGGTGCTCCGTTAGAACAATAGTTCAGTTAGTACCTATTTCTCAGCAAAAACATGATCCTTACTTGGTGATGGCTGTGTTGTTCTAATCGCTGTGTACAGTTGCACTCCCATGCCAGTTAATTAAAAAACCCCACTGTGCTTCTGCCTCAGTACCCCCGCAAATCAAAGCTCTCAAGGCAAGATCAATGAAAGTGCAATATAAGCTGTGCTGACAACATCTATGAGGACTTCACTTTAAGAATAATAAGACATTCATCCTTTTTCAAGTGTGTCAGTGTAAGTTCCACTCTAAGTGATTGTCCTGAAGTATTGTATACAAACGGCAGAACTGAGGAATATCATTAATGATAGTAAGCTACAGAAGTTAGCACTGTTTTCCGAGTGTCTGTTCTGCTAAGTGCAAATTCACGGTAGCAGACAAATACAAGAAGGTTGCTACAACTAGCTTCCTTTGGAAGGTGTCTTCTGAGCACTAGCACAGAGAGGCTCAGCAATCAGGAAGCGCTTACCCCAGCAGTCAGCAGTGATGTCCGGACATGGTAGCTTAGCATAGGTTTGGACAACATATATTTTCAATAATGTTGAAAAAGTGTGCAAAGTGCAGGACACAGAATGCATGAATGTATCAGTCATGTGAAAAAAAAAATTAAGAAATGTATATCTGGAACTATTATACTGACAGGCATGTCAAGATGATTTGTCAATATTTATGTGCACACAGACTGAATGTTATTTTCTCCCAGTAGAGCAGGTACCCTTAAAAATGTTGGGTTTGTTGTCAAGAAACAGGTGTTTTCATAAGCAATTGCAGAATTTCCTTTAATCAGAAGAACAGTAAAACAAAGGGTACATTTTTAAAGGCCAATGAACAACTTGGCAAATCACATACAAGTACACGTAGTGACAAAAATGTCCCATGTAAAGAAGATGAAGGATTTGGAATAGGGTCAATGAGACCAAGACATCCATCCTGTCAATGACCATTACCCATGACAACTGACCTTCATCCGGTCAGTTACTGGGTATTATCATCAAAAAGCAAACCAAATTAAAAAACAACAAAAAAAAAAAACAGAGAAGAGAAAAGTGTTGTTCAAAATGCTTTTGAAGAGATAATGGGGGGAAATATACAAAAACTCTGTATGGGAGTGCTAGAGTTTTAAACTAGTAGTTATTAATGCTCCTGAGTTTTTATAGAACATCTCTGTTGGCAAATTTGTGCTAATTTTTACCTCATTCTGGAGGCATCCAGAAACCTATCTCTATCAAGATCATAAGTCACAATTCATATTTATATACCCTACAGAACATTGAACTGTAAGATTCAGAGGATATTATGAAACAATATGAGCAGAAGCATATTTATGAAAAACTGAGAAGGATATGAAAAGGATTTTAACTCATGGTAAGTAAATTGTTAGAACAATTATACTTTAGACAGCTAAAACATTACTTTGGTTTTTAAAGCTTATTACTTTAGCTTGGTGTCATGTTTCATGAAGAAAAAGGTGATTTCCCTTTGACAGAACTATTAATTACAGTTTCTTAGCCAAACTCTTAGACTTGTCTCATATAAAATATTTTTGGTTAACCGAACATGTAACAATATCACAACACATTGCAAAAAGGAATGGAAGGTGTACTGTGTCTAGGGTCAAGTCTTCAGCTGATTGTATTTCAGGTATTGAACTGTGAAACTTCAAAGACCTGGTTCACTTCAATAAATATTTTTACCTCTTCACATTCACAAGCATTAATGTGCGCAAAAGATCTAATCACTCATTAAAATTTTTCTAATACCAATATTTTTTCAAAAATACGGCTTGAAAGCTTATAATTTTTAGGATTAAATAAAGTCAGACTCACAGAAAAATTCCCACAAAACTACAGAATTTTTTATATTGATCTGTCTTGAGTATAAACGTAAATAATACATATTTATGTTGTGTATTTATGTTGTATATGTATGTTTGATGCGCATATAATATAATTTATATATGCTTATTATCTTTTTTATATATATTTAATTAGGTTTTGCTTTTGAAAATTATTATATTCAAAAGCATACATATAAAATATAAATACAAGTTTCATGTTTTATTTCATACAATCATTTACAGCATGAAATAAAACCATTCTACAAAATGCACAAGTGCTAATTATTCCTGGTAACGAGAACTAATTCTATTTGGAATTTAAAGACATGTTATTGCAATTCCACATCTGTAATATAAATAATGAAACAACCCCAGCACTTTTAAGTGAACACTAAACTTCTGTTACTTGTTCTGTAATTCTAGTTTTCCAGCTCATTGCAGATGGTTTTTATACTTGTGTGTGTGTATTTGTGTGTGTCCTTAACTTTTCTCTAGTTGTTTTAAGGCTTTTGGTTTTACATTTTGCGTATCAAGTTATTGCAAGTTAATAAATTGATTTAAGATATCCTTATCCAGATACCCTTATATCTATGGCTCTGAAGCACAGAACTCTTTTAGACTTCATTAACAACCATATTTCCCTTATATGAAGATATTTGCATCCATGAAATTATGCCCTATATCTCTTGTGTACTTATAGTTTATTACATGTAGTTTATTTCAAGATTTCTGCACACTTTTTTTTTGTCTCAGGTTTATTTAATTTTTTTAAGATATAAAAATGAATAGGAGTCTTAAAAAATAAGAACCGTATCAACTGTTTGTGCTCTAAAAGCTCTTGCTGCGAGTTTGAATCTGTCATAGGTTTTTACCTCTCTATTTGGGCAGCTATTAGTCTAGGACATCATTTTTTCAGATAAAACCTGCAACACATGCACATCAATAGCTATGCCAAGTTAGGCCTCAGTATATTCTTGAAATTTATTGGCAGGACACCTAGTTTGAACACTTGGACAAACAACAGTACGCAAACCCTATTAGAACCTAAGAAATTTCCCTGCTTTTAAGACAATACAGAAGGTGCCAAAACAATGTGTAAGGCACAATAATGATGCTATAATCCATTTCGAGTGAGGACACTGTAGCCATTAATTAGTTACTACCTTCATTTTAATGCATAGCAGCATCAGTTTCAGATCAACTTTTGTTTCAAATGTTATCATGCTGCAATTATATAGAACTGAAATTGGAACACATTGGAAAATATATGACAATTTGGAAGCAAGTTCTTGACTTAGATGACTTACGTCAATTTGGGCAAAGAACATCCAAAATTGAGAAAGATTTCTTAGCCTTGAATCTCTGAAACTTTTCTATGATAAGTAAAATTTTTATATGAATCTATAAGGAATAAAATCATAAAATCATAGAGCTAAAGAATGTTTGGGTTGAAAGGGACCTTAAGGACCATCCAGTTCCAACCCCAGCGCCATAGGCAGGGACACCTTCCACTAGATCCGTTTGCTCAAAATCCTACTCAAAATGGCCTTGGAACTTCCAGGCATGGGGCATCCACAACTTCTCTGGACAACAGGTTCCAGCACCTTACCACCCTCACAGTAATGAATTTCTTCCTAATATCTAATCTAATAATTCTAATCTTCCTAATAATATAATCAAAATACACTTTCTTTCAGGGTTGGGGGTGGGGCAGGGAAGGGGTATTCAGCTTTTGTCCTATCAGTAAATGCCCTTATAAAAAATACCTCTCCAGCTCTCTGCTAGGTGAATGTATGTGATACATAAAGAGCAAATGAAGTATATAATACCTGTTATATATGAATTTCCTGTTCATGCTCTAGTTGCTAGTTCACTTGCTCAACTTGATTTAGTTGATCTTCCTGTTCATTGCATTTAACATGCTCCATATGTATCTAACTCTAGATTTCTTCCCTTTTGGTCCAGTTTATTGACCTCAGTCTTTATAAATATTTAGCTAATAAAAATGAAGATATATGATTGGTGAGGCCCACAGGAGAAATGGGTCCAGGCTTTCAAAATTTACTTTACTGTTTAATATCTATTCACTGTGACTCAATCATTTTTTAAGGTAAAATAAATACCTGGAACCTTCAAAATGTTTCTATTTAAAAACATTTACATCCTTTATCTATCATTTTAGGTGGGAAATTTTCTTACAAAAAGAAACATCGGTATTAGGTATGTCTTTGTGGCCTCCATTTGCTTAAAATGCAAAAACTTATTGCTAGAACACATTGAGACATTTTAGAAATTACAGTGAAATTAATTTACCTTTGGTGAGAAATGATTCATGAGTCTAGGTAGACTTTCCAAAAAAATATCCTGACGAAATGCATACATTTTAGTTAAAAGAAATGAAAGGAAGTTAAAAAATGAAAAGATAAACTAAATAATGTTCTATTAAATAGCAAATGAATTAATATACTTCATTGATCAAATTCACCAAATGTGGCTACCTCTTTTACTTGTTGCATCAACAGACAATCTGAGTGTCAATCTGCTTTACATCCCCCTTGATGGCCAAATTATAACTGAATCACTAAATCGAGGATCTCACATGAATAATTAAAGTATGCAATGGTCAGACAGGAAAGAGGCTGAAAGGGAAAGTAACTACCCTAAAGCATAGCACAGGTCAAACCACGTTTTTCTTTCATGTTACTGTCAGATTCAAATTTCAAGTCTAATAGTACTGACTTGTTCATCTGACAACCTAAAAAACATGTCACCATAAGAAAGGAAATACAATGGTGCTTAAGAGATTAGCAAGATATATAGATAAAATTTGAAATTATTGAAAATAAGAAGATTGGGTTATAGATTTCAAGACAAAATACCTTCTATTCTTGTACGTGGTAGTATTTAACTTCACTCTTACACTGCTTGGAAGGTAGTGCCAGATATTAAGCACAGTCTTCTGTGCAGAATTTACTGGTAATAAAATACAAATATTGCCTGTTTTGAAATGGCATTATGGTTTCACTATATGTTCACAGCTAGATGAACCACTGCAAGACTGTCAAGAGATACATGACAAGTTTGAGAATTTCACAAGAAAAATTATATTGTCTCCACCACTAACCAGATAATACTTCTAACTTCAGGTGCTTTTAGTAAACAAATTGGACTGAGACAGACTTTTTTGCACTATTGTAGTACTTCTATAGGTATAATATACTACCTTGGAAAAAAATGAGAGGGAAAGAATTGATTTCCTCTTTGATGACCGAATTCCGAGCAAGCTCTGGGAAGCAGATTACTACAGCTGACTGGAAAATCACAATTTGGGTGCTTTTTCTTACCTTTATATGCACAAGAATTTTCCTCTGATGAAGGGATGAAAATTAAAATTAATTAGCCCAGTGCCCAGTACATTAGCAGAAAAGTCTTTCCTCTCTCTACTCTCTTAAAGAACATCAGCTAGTAGTAAATAATTAATTTTTTTTTAAAGTTACAGTGGTTGGAAGGAAGAATATTTTAATACTCAGCTGGCATAATTATGTTCTCTGAAAAAGGACATGATTGAAGCATGTCATCAACATTCCTAACAGCCTTGGCATATCCTACTGAGGAATGAAGCCACTGCCAGAGGCTGAAATACTGGTATACATAGAGAGAAACTAAGAAAATAAATACATTCCAAAGAAATTAAATGTTCATCCAAGTTATGACAGTGCTGAACACAAAGTCTGAAGATAATGCCCGAGAAGCAGAAATCATTTCCCTACAAAGGTAAATCCTCTTTGGCTTCCTTTCCACAGCTCCTCAAAGAATAAATTTGTAACACTGCATCTTGACACTCTGTGCTTGTATACTGAAAACAGAGAAACAGACAAAACTATAGAAAGACAAATGTTTGTATACACTCTCTTTCAAAAAAGTACAAAAGGTTATGAAAAAAAGATGATAATGAGTTAACACAAATATCTAGAGAAGTACACGAAACTAAAAAGGGTAATGCTTGTGCAAAGCACAATAAAATAACATAATTAGCACAAATTTAATTAACAGGACCTTGGTTATGAGGTTTCTCAATTATGTGGCTTACTTTCGAAAGAGCTTGTGCTACGTCTTAGAAATTCTCTCTCTTTACGCCATGTTCATCAAAAATGTAAAACCTGAAGGATATCACTAGAGACTACAAAAATGTAGCTTTTCCCACATATTTCCATGAAGTAGCAGAGATAATAATTGTCAAATCTAGTATTTCATCATAAAGGCCCAACTTGGTGTTGCCTGCACTTGATCGCCTTACCCAGATCGTTGATAAAGATTTCAAACAGAACTGGCCTCAAGATTGACCCCTGGGGAACACCTCTCATGACCACCACCAACTGGATGCTATTCCATTCACCACCACTCTCTGGACCCATTCATCCAGCCAGTTTTGCACCCAGCAAAAAGTCACCTCTGCACACCAAGAGTAGTCAGTTTCTCCAGGAGAATGTTGTGGGGAACAATTTCAAAGGCTTTACCAAGAGTCAGGTAGACAGCACACATGGTATTTTCTCTCTTCCACTAAGTGCATCACCTTGTCATAGCAGGAGATCAAGTTGGTCAAGCAGGACCTGCCCATGCTGAGCAAGCCTGATGACCTGGTTGTCCTGTACATGCTGTGTGGTGGTGCTCGGGGCAATCTCCTCCATAACTTTCCTTGGCAACAAGGTCAAAATGACAGTTCTGTAGTTCTCCAAATCTTCCTCCATCCCTTCTTGTAAATGGGGGTCATGTTTGCTAACCTCCAGTCCAGTGGCACCTCCTTGGATAATGAGGACTGTTGGTAAATGATTGAAAGTGGCTTGCTAAGCACTTCTGGCAGCTCCCTCAGCACACCTGGGTGGATCTCCAGGTAAAGCAGTTTTCCATTATTCACTGGCAAATGATAAGACATACGAATCAACATTCCTATGAGTATTTCTGAAACATAAAAAAATTACTGCAGGAATTTCTCAGAAACATAAATAACAAATACATTTCCAGACCCTTTCTTGTTTTGTTTTTTTAGATTACTCTAAACTCTTTGCTTTAGATTTCCTCTGTGTGTTTATTCACCTGCTATAAAGTCTAAATGTTTGCATTCTTAGTTCAACACCAGCAAAGTTCAACTCTTAAAAGTAATTGCATTGTTGCATTTCAAATATTTTTGGTTACTACTACCTAGCAGGTGATATCTGCAAGATTTTTATAGTACTATGTCACTGTACTTTCACAACAATGGTAGCCTTGGTAATTCCTATTTTTTATAAATTTAAAACTTCCTGAAAAAAAAGCCAACTAAACAACAACAACAAAAAAGAACGCAAAAAAAATCCAGATTTCAATTTCTTGTGGTTTTAAACTTAAAAGATTATTTATATGGCATTTTTAAAGAAAAATCTTAACAAGATTTTAGCTAATATAATGCAAAACTTTCCTGTTTCTTGTACAGTATTGAGAAGAACCCAGCAGTTTTCAGCTCCCAGCCTAAAAGTTCTTGTGTCTAAAGACTGCACTACACAATATTTGAGATGCATGACAGATTTAATTTTCACTATTCAATCTGACAGAAGTCTGACTTCAAACATCACTTTATAGAAACAGCAAAGAAATTTTATACCTTTTTGACTCACAACTAATACAATGTAAACAGCAGAATTTTACAAGCAAAAAATCAGAAATTACAAGGTTATTTCCTTCTAAGTCCTTACAATTAATTATTTTTGAGGAGAGACCCATCTGGGAGTTTACCTAATTATACTCCTTTAAATTCTCCTTCTCAACCTTATTAAAATGTAGAGCTCATTTCTAACAATGGAATGTTCCCTCAGCAATGTCTAAGAGAAAAAATGCTAAAGAGTAAAAAAATTCAGAAAATGACTTAGTGATAAAAATAATATTCCTGTAAAATTTTTATACCAGCCTGAACCAGTAAAATTACTTTTTAAAGTGTAAAAATGTGAAATTAGTTACAATCAAATATGCAATTAAATTATATGTTGCTTTTTGCCTTCAAACTTGACTTTAAGTTGCTCTTGAGTGATGAAGCAGATGAAGTTGCCAATGCTCAATTGCTCAACTGATAGGTGGTAACTCAGTAACTTCTGATTGAATGCTTAGATCCAAAAATATATTTTGTTGCATTTGTATTATCCAGTGTTGTTTAACTCAATTCCCAAAATAATCTACTTGCACGTTCTCATTTTAGTTCAAGTTTGTATATACACTGGCTGAGCACTCTGTGTTTGGTTAGTATATGATACTGGGGAAAAAAAAATGGGGAAAATATTATTTCAATCAAATCAGGTCCAAACTAGTTCATTGATTTATTAAAGACTTAACTGTCAAGCAATAACCTATACATTAGGATATGTGTCAGGAACACAAGAGATACACCACAATACTACAAAATGCTATCACACATGTACAAATCTCTAAACACCCTTCCATGAGAATAATCTGGGTGCCTCAATGCTGGCCATGAGTGAGCTGGAGGTGGTGCCTGGGGGCATCCACAGGGATCTCATGCTGCCAGGTCCAGTCAGAGCTCCAAGTGCCACTGGGTCACATCTGTCAAAGTCATGCCATCCTTGTTGCTTGTTGTGCTCCTTTTTTTCCCCCCACACTACAAGTCTCAGAACTTCTTTTCTCTTATATTTCTTATTTCTTTTCAAGTTGACTCCTCTGATTCAAAAGTTTCTGAAGTTCCTTGGTTAGCATTTAATCCAGCTGATGGTCTTCTTCCTCTTCAGAATTACCAGTCTGTGGTGAAGAGTTTGGCTGTCCCAGTCACCCACCCTTTTACTTTCCTGCCTTTTTCAGCTGCAGTTATGCCAGCATTTTGCCAAGGTTGGGCCATGCAGACAATCCCAGTAACATGCTGTGCACCCCAGATGGCAAATTTCTTGAGCAGCCCACCTGAAACTGATCAGTTTTCAGCTAAACTTGGAAGAATTTGCTGTGATTGTTCTTTACACATTGAGGCTGTAATGGTAACAGACAGCTGAACTGAAAATTAAGGACTGAAAAGAAAATGCTTCTGGCACTTGGACAAAAATCAGAATGGAAACTGTTGGAGTTGTACACAAAGAAACAAGGAGAAGAAACAGAATGATTAGAAATGGGTGTTAAAATATCTACCAATAACACATCATTAGAATTTTTAAAGAAATACAGCTTCTGCATAATGCTATTGTAATTGAGGGTGTTTTGACCATTACTATAGGAGATAAAGACCATTTAATTTTTCAGCTGGAAACTGGTGGTTACCTATGAATCTGTGATTGTTAAGCACTTACTTTCAATATGGTCAAAGAAAAAAGAGCATCATAAAGAGTAATAAATATAATTAGTACATCAAGGAGATGTACCTCTATAACCTAATGGATAATTAGAATACTTGAAAAATGGAAGGAAAAACTGAGGTGGAAAAGTATGGAATTACGCATACAGAAAGAGATTACTTACAAGTCCACAATCAAAAAACCCAGCAGAAATTGGGATGTACACCCTTGGCTGTAATTCTAAGGTGAATTACACTGTTAAGAAATATTAAATGTAGATAGTCCTTCAGTTTAGCCAACATTCCAGAGGCCTCAGGCAAAGATTGATGGGGTAAGTTGGAGAACAGATAAAACATTTATACCTTATCCATTCCCTGGTGACTAGCTTGCTTAGTTCCCATAGATAGAAAATTCAGCAGCAAATGCTCATCTGACTCAAGAGCAGGACTAGTACATAGATTTCTAACCCTAGAAATGCATGAAAGCTGACTGCAGGTGAGAAAACTAGAGAGATCTCTTGTGAGAGAGGAGTAAAATGATTCTCCCTTCTCAAGTGACAAAGAAAATTAAGACCTAGACCCCTCTCAGAGAGATCAGAGAATAAGAGTGGCTCAGAAAGCACTGTAGGAGGTTGCTCCCGCACTGTAGGAGTCTTAGCTATGTTTTTTAACAAGAGTAAATATTTTTGGACATTATGTAAATTTATGCATTGCTGACTAGGATGATGAGTAGACAGTCTGTATGAGAGTGAAGTGGTGAGAAAGATCAATGTAGTTCATAATAGATGCTGAGCCACCAGCAGGTCAGAAGTGGTAGGAGAGAAACTACAATACAGGCAGGAAAACGGATCAGAGCCTTAACTCCAAATCATCTACAAGCCATCAGAACAGCCTCCAGGAAGCAGAAAATATGAAATACAATACAGCTTGGAAGACTATAGGTTTTCTGAGGTTTCCAAGGCTTCTGTTAAAGAATTAGGAGACAAACAGATGTAAGCAATCTAAGTTTTAATAGTAGCAGGTGAAGAGAATGCACAAAAGAATATAGGAATAACAGGTCACTAGGAGGCTTGCCAGTGTTCAAGCTAGGAACTATTATAGAAGCATAGAATCATTTAGGTTGGAAAAGAACCTTATGATCATTGAGTCCAACCATTAACCTAACACCACCAAATTCACCAAGCTTGTTATCTTGACAAATCTACACATACATTTTCACACACACAAAAAAATGCATCAGGGGATTCTACGGTACACTGTTCCTCCTACCTCAGTGAACAATAATAATGACCCATAGTCTGGTTAGATACTTCACAGGACTCTGGCACAATGTTGGACCTGACGTTTATGTAGCTCCATGAAAGGAAGCAAATACTTTTAGATGCAGGGCATCAAGCATCTTAATGCTTTGTTCAAATAGGTCTGAAATAAAACAGAAGTTTATGGCATTCCCTTACTCTTACACAAAATGTTTTATATTTATGTAACACATGCATAGTGTTAATTTTTTAATATATTCCATGTGTGATAGAAATCAAATGGGAGCCTACAATTTAATTACATCTTTCCTATCTTTTGTTCGATCCAATCTATCCAGAACGGTCTAACAGCAAGTGAAATGACAAGCAGTGTTAAGTAGCTAATATCAACCAACGAATTTTGCCCCTCTACTATGTTAAAAAAACCCCCTTACTACTATTGTTAATGTCTTCAAATCAGGGTAAGGATCAAATATAGTTTGGAGTATTGTATTCTTCATTATTAAAAAGATGCTTGCATTTTGACAAATATTTAGCGGATTAGAAAACTGCCTTCAAAAGAGGCAAAAATGCTGCTGTTCAGCTTGTATAGCGCAGCTATGACAAACAGAAACTCCCTTTTGGTACAGAGTTGTGAATTAAGATAACATCAGAAGATGGAAGTCATTGCTTCTCACAGATACCACTCTCTCACTCAGGACGATATTACTCCCAGCTCTTCCAGCTTTTGCCATCACACGTTAAGACACTGACAGGTACATAAAAAATGTTCTTCAGGGTCAGACCATCAAGTCCAGTTTTCTGTCTCCAACAGTGATAATAGGAGAGGCTATATAGGGAGAATGCATGAGACTGGACACTTTCTACACTCCATCTCCTTCACCAACATCTACAATTATTCTGTTAGAGGTGTAAGAGGTAGATCTATGCTCAGTGCTTTTAGTATCTATTTATGGACCTATTGTCCATGTATTAGTTTTAATCCCTTTTTTAAAATTGACTGATATTCTCTGCTTCTACACAGTCTCATGGTAGGAAAACCCATAAATTCACTATCTCCTTTTCACTGTTTTAAACTGGACACATGTTCTTTTCACTAAGCAGTTTCTACTTGTGCTACAGGATTTAATGAATAATAGTTCTGCATTCAGTTTATTCACTGTTTACCGTTGTGTAAAACTCAGTTACAAACCATCACCCTTCAGTCTTCTCCTCTCCAAACAGAAGAGACAAGCCTTTTTAGTCTCTCTTCCTAAAGTACATTCTCCATCCCCTTAACCATTTTAGTTGCCCTTAAATGTACTTTCTCTCATTCCACAATATTTTCTTGAAATACTGAGACCAGAACCGTACATAGTACTGTCTAACCTACCGCACTAAAAGGTTTTCTTTTATAAAGATCGTTTCAACAAAGAAGACAAAATCAAAAAATTGCTAAAAATAAAAGCATTTTTCAGTACTTCCTTTTAAAAATACTTTACTGACATTTTTCTCTCCATCTTCAGAAAAAATTCTAAAAGGCTTTACTCAATTGCGGCCACTTACACAGGAATTTCTGTGAGGCAGACCAAAGTTTCTTTGTACTCAAATCCCAGACCTTGTTTAATTGCTTATTATACAGACATGGGATCATGTTAACATCTTTGACTTGCAGCATCAATTTACTGTACTGGAATTTACACACCCCATTCCAGAATGCCTGATATGATGTTTATAAGAAAAAAAAAACAAAAACCAAGGAAGGATTTTTTTCTATTTCCTCAAACACCACTCCTGAAATGCAAAGATAAAGATTTAATACTCTTCTTTGCTAATGAACTTTCATTAAGATGTCCCAGTAAAAATGCTGCCAGTTAATTTAGATAAAATGAAATATCCTGTTGGGGCCATTTCCATACTCCACATTATGTAATGTACCACTGAGACAAAGAGGAGAGAGAGTAGTTCAGATCCATTACATCAAACTTGGGTTTCATAACCCTGAGGACTGTTCAGCCCCTGGACTAATAGTAAAAGAAGAAACTAAACCTCCAGCAACTTATATATCTAATATTGAAGAACGGAAAATATTTGGTGAATTCAAACTAACTCCATTGTCACGTGTAAGTCATAATTTTTGGCAAGTGAATTATGTCTTAATGCCTCACTTAGTTCTAATAAGTTCCTTCCAGAAGGTTAAACTGCTGTAAGAAATATGGTGAAATATCTATCTTTTGATAAATTCCAAACCAAACTAAAAACTTTACAATGAACTAAGGTTTAAAAGTGTTCCAACTATATGCAAAGGAATGCCACAGCAATTGATTTCTTGGCTCCTTAGAGGGAGAAAGGGACAGACTGATGCAAAAGTAGCAGAAAAAAAAAAATTAAAAGAAGGCTGGGATGGAGAGAACTAAAACATCTTTAGCACACTGTCTTGTAAAACCTGAACTACAGCCCAGGATTCCCTACTGTGATCAACAACTTTTCTAATTAAGGGGTTAAGCAGTCATATACCCCTATACTATAGGACCAAGTACCACTACATTCGCCAAGCCATATAATGTGTCAAAATTCCCTTTTTATAATATTCCAAAGCTTCATTTGTTGAAAAATCTTCTTAACTCTAAAGATTCCAGTCCTGCTAAAGTTGTTTAGAGTCAATAAGGTTTTAGCCTTCTTTGTTCATGAGTTTACTGAAAATTGCATTGAAAAAAAGCTATGATAACAGAATATCAATTTCAACGGTCTGAGGCTAAGAAATGCAGCAGCTAGATTTGGGTATTCATCTGTCTCTATGTGTATTTTTACAGTCTTTAAGTACTTGATTTACTTCCTCACACTTTTCGTGGTTATTCCATGAGCAGTGGAACTTTTGGGTTGACTTGGTCCATTTGAATGTATGTCTCTTTTTAGCATCTTATCTGAAATTAAATTGCAAACCAGAAAAGAATTCTGATCTGCATGTATTTCTCATTTGAGAAAAAAAATTCCCACATTTATAGGTGTTTTAAAGATTTTGAAGAACAATTATAAACTTTTAGAAAATTGTATTCATATATTTTTTGGGGAAAATATTAAAATTGTTACTAGCTATTATTAAAATACCTAATTCAGAGGCAGACACAGCTCCAGTCTACAAAAAGGCTACACAGCCAGTGATATAAATATACCATGTGATGCTGCAACATGCAGTCCTACTAATTAAAACTGTTTTGGTTTTCGCCCTGGTAAATTTTATTAGCCAAAGAGCATGTGATCCAGTTGTGAATAAGCTCTTATGTAATCAAACTGTAACAGAAAACTACTGTACTAACAATAGCACACAGAAATGTGTTTAAAGAAAGTGTTTAAAATAATCAATTCAAAATAAATAATTGTTTCCCTATTAGTATCAATTAGAATGTTTAAAATTATAAATGTCCCTTGTGATTTTCAATTTAAATGCAGCAATATCTGAGAAAAGTCATATTTTCCAGTAAAAAAGAGTTAACATTTATATTAAAGTGGTAACTTTATTTTGACATTTTATCATTAGCATACTCTGTCATTTCCACTGTCATCTACCTGGCTACCATCCTACCATTCAGTATACTGGTAAAGCTGAATGAACACAAATAGAAACGTCTGCTAGAGATCTTGATGAAGATTGAGCATAGAAAGAAAGACTAAAGAAACCTAAGAAAATGAGTAAACAGTGAACAAGAATCAGTGAAAGAAATACTAAACAGGAAGGATTTATTTTTTTTCTTCTAATGGGCAATGTACAGTATAAAATATATTTTGAATTAGTTTTTCAGTGACTAATGGTAGTGGCTAGTAACAAGAAAATTGGGTCTTCCATCCAACCTTTTCAGATTTAGTATTTTCAAGAGTTGATAATAATATTACTTACTTAACATTTGATTCTGCAAGGTGCTAAGCACTATGATCATCAGTGCACTTGCATTCATAGGCAATTTTAAGCAGCAAGTAGCCCACATGAAAGCATCATCTTGGTTTTCATAAGCATATGATGAATCACATTATTGAATCCAGACAAGAATGTTCAGAACCTTGTACAATCAAGTTAAGGGCTTTAGATGAAGTGAAAAGACAATGAAGACACCCTGAAGAGTTTATAACTATCAGTTTAAGGAATATTAATGTTTTTATTCAAAAAAATCCCCATGAATGTCTGTGAACACATTTTCTTCAATATATCATAATCTTCTGTTACTAATTCTTTGGATACTTTAGGGCTGTTATATATCTGACTTGCTCTATTTTTTATAGACCCATAAAGAAAGGCAGTTGGGTCTTGTGGGAGTGGGGGGAGAAAAGGGGGAGCAGAGGAGGAGAGGGGATGGTGGTGATAAAATGTAATTCCTCCGAACACCTGCTGAGTTTAATTGCACTACAGCTGCTGCTGATTGTAAGTGGGAAAGGGAGATATAAGGGGGAGGGGGAGGTGGTGGTGTTACTGACTGATTGGCTGTCGTTATATCCAGTTTTATTGTCTTTTTTTACCCTTCCAGTATTATTCTTACAAGTTAAAAGAGACTCTGAGTCTGAGGGATTAGGGACCTAAACCAAAGAGGAATCTTATGATCTGTGAGCAGAATGAGATGTGGTGTTTCCTGGATGAAGACATCTGAAGAGAGCATATGTGAACCTCAAGAGCAAGACTGATGATCCCAACAGACAAATTGCCACAGTATGCAGCATTCACTAGAATGAAAGGTTTATAGGTGAGATATTTAAAGAGGTCACCACGCCCAGAGCATGTGGGTCTGCAGTGAAATAGAAGACAGTGCTTGAGATGAAGGAGCAGTGGTCATTCAAAAGGGATAGCAAACCATGCAGAGAAATTTTCAGGCAGGTTCTCATTCTGCAAGAACTTAAAGATAACAAAGTATGGCGGGTTTATAGCATCAAGGCACTGTGGAACAAATCCCTGTTCACAAAACTGATAGAAATGGGTACTGAAAACTGGACTGCTGTAATCTGATAATTGCTGGGGACAAGCTGCTTTAATATAGAGAAATATAATGCACATAGTTGTGGTTTAAAGACTTTATTTTAGAATAGGTCAAAAGAGGTGACAGAACATTACAGCTGGGTAATTCCCTTGGAAGACTAAACAAACCAATATTACCCACGTTCCCAAATTTTGGGTTACTTTATAAGCAGCTACAAAGGTAAAAAAGCATAATAGTGATGTGAAATAGCCTTTGTGAAAGTTTAAAGAAGTATCGTTCAAGATAACAGATGTGGGAGGGAGAACTTCCTTTAATTTAGTGCATGAAATACAGGATTTTTAATTTTCAGAATTCTAGTACGCAAAATATTAGTGCAACATAGTTCAATTTTTATAAATTAATTTACTTCATATGTAATTTTGACTATCTAATTAACAAACTGGCTATGTTTAAAATAAATCATTTTCTGGAAATGTTTACCCCAGTAAAAATTCTGTAGACAATGTAGCTGTGTGTCAAATGGAATATGGGCTTAATAATAAGTGCCTATGAAATAAAGTCAGTAAGAAAATTCAAGCTGGTAGGATACAAATGTTTATAGTACATCACAATAAGAAAATACATTGACATGTAATAGTACTAGTTAATGACAGAATAAAAAGAGAAAGAGGAAAAAGTTGGGGTAAAGTTTTCCTGGATTAAAAAGCTACAAACAATACCTCCAATCCTGGATGAAGGGTGACCTGGAGAGGCTTTTCCCCCACAGGAAAAATTTACACACAGAAGAGGGAGACCTTTACTTCCTGTTAAGCAGTAAGAAAAGTCTGTGAGAAAGGAACTACTTAGCTGTTAATGTTTTGCTCTCTAGAATTTATTCTACCTGGTACTTTAATATCTAGCTGACCTTCAGAACAGTGTCAGTGTCTCTTCATTTGGCATCATGGATCCACCTTATTTTTAGCAGGCTAAGATCTTATTGGCATTACTCAAGCCTTTGCAATCTGAGTGTTTCCTTTCTCATGTGCTTTTTAAAAGTTTTCAGAAAGTAGTTAATTCACCAAGGTAGTTTGAAGATACCTTTTCACCAATTACTTTAAATAGGATGTGATCTCAACTCTGATTTCAAATACATGTATGTGTAAAGCCACAAAACATTGTTAATAAAAAAGCTAAAACAATTTATAGCTGAGCCCATCATTGTATTGTTTTAATATTTGTGTCCTGATAGCAAACTAGAAAGACACAAAAAATGCAAAGCTTTCTTATTGAGTAGTAGCAATTTCAATTGGAATTTTTAAATTGTTTATATGCTGAACTAAGACTAAAACTATTGAACAATTTCTATAACTCCATCTTCTTTAAGGTTGCCATTCCAAATAGAACTTATCTGCTCTGCTTTGATAATAAAACAATTAATCTCAATTTTATTTCTTATCCTATAGATTGACTAAAAACATTCTTTCTCCATTCCATATAACATCTGAGAACTGTAAGAATTTTGATTTTTTTAATAGCAAGGGAAAATGTTTTATTTACTTATTTATACTTTCTGTATTTACCTTTCTCAATCTGTCAATCTGGTAAGAATGTGGACTACTAAACAGAAGGTTCATTTTTTTAATCTAAATACATAACTCTCAAGCATGCAAGCTTCTAGTTGAGGCTTTTAACATTGATTGTTTATCTTTCTCTCTCTATGATCAGTATAAGTCCTCATTACATCTCATTTTCAATAGACATTACATACAAGAACCACTAGTCCTTAATGCAAAGGAAAATTTCTTCTTTTCATAATGTACTGCTTTTTCATGCTTGCACCTTGCAAAAAAACAACAAAAAACCCAAACACAACAAACAAACAACCCCCCCAAAAAAAACCCCAAACAAATCAAACTTGGTAAATTAAAACCTACTGAGAACTACTTCAAGGAATATCTGAGAAATCCTTTTCTAAAATTGGCAAAACCTCTGCTGAAAACTCACTCTTTCCTTATTGTTAAATTAACAAAAAAGAAGACTTACACTGGTGTTTTAAAAACTTTAAATTGCACAATTTTTCTGGGCAAGAATCTTTACTGCTGGACTGTCATGGAACCATAGAGTCACATACTCATGGAATGATTTGTGTTGGAAGGGACCTTAAGGATCATCTAGTTCCAATCCCCCGAGCCATGCACAGGGACATCTTTCACAAGCTCAGGTTGATCAAAGTCCCATCCAACCTGACATTAAACGCTTCCAGAAACTGGGGCATCTATGGCTTCCCTGGACAACCTGTTCCAGTGTACCACTACTCTCATCATAAAGAATTTCTTCCTTATATCTAATCTAAATAAACCCTCTTTTAGTATAAGTCTGCTACAACTCTTCCTATCACCACAGATCCTGGTAAAAAGTCTCTTGTCATCTTTCTTCTAAGTCCCCTTTAAGTATTTAAAGATCACTGTTAGGTGTCTCCAGAGCATTCTGTTCAATCTAAACAACCTTAACTCTTGCAACCTTTCTTCATAGGAGAGATGTACCAGCTCTCTGATTATTTTTGTGGGACTTCTCTGGATCCACCTTAAGAGGTCCATCTCACTCTAGACATGAGACACCACATCTGGATACCATTCTCCAGGCAAAATCTCAAAAAAACGGAGTAGAGAGGAAGAATTATCTCACTCTGTGTATTGGTCACACTTTTCATGCAGCTCAGGGTTGATTGACTCTCTGGGCTGTGAATGCACTTTGCTGGCTTGTGTCCAGCTTATAGTACATCAGCATCCTCAGGTCCTTCTCTTCAGCACTGTCAATTCAGCTGTCAATTCATTAATTTACCAGTCTATACTGATACTGCTGATTTCCCTGATCCAGGTTCAGGACCTTGTACTTGGACTTGTTGAACTTGGCCTTGTAGCAAAGCACACCATCCTCACTGGGTAAAAGTTTCTCCTTATATCCAATCCTCTCTGTCTCTTTCTCTTGTTCTCCTGCCATTCATCACTGTAAAGACTTTCGACCTGTCTTCTTGGTGGTCTTCTCATAGGTATTGGGGTGGAACTGCAGTTAGGTGCCTCCAAAGCTGTCTCTTCTCCAGGCTGAACAAGCCCAGGGCAGATTCCAGTCTCTGACCAGTTTGATGGCCTCCCACTGAACTCGTTCTGTGTCCAAAATCTGTTTTGTACTTAGGGGGGTGAGGGTGGGGAGGTGGGGGCAGCACTAGATGCACAATTATAGACTCCATCTCACAAGTACAGAGCAAAGAGGCATAGTCACTTCCCTCACCTACTGGCAGTGGTCCTGCCAATACAGCCCACGGTGCTGTTGGCTGCCTTCCCTGCCAGGACCCAGTGCTGGCTCGCATTCAGCTCACTGTGAGGAGGCACAGAGCTTTCCCAACAGAGCTGCTCCTCAAGCAGTCCATCCCCAGCCTGTGTCAGTGCAAGGCGTTATTCCTTCTCAGGCACAGAACTTGTCCTTTGTCCTTGCTGAATATCACAAAGAGTGTATCATGCTTTTGTTCATTCTTTTGACCTGCCTCTGAATGGCAGCCCTGCCCTTGAATTCTTTGACTTGTCCCTCTAGTTTGGTGTCATCTGCATACATAGTGAACAAGTACTCTATTGCTTTCTCTAGGTCATTGATAAAGATGTTAAAAAACCACATCTCAATACAGAACCTCTTCATAATACTCCAATTTCTGATCCCACTAACAGTTTTTTATCTATTTACTAGCCACACATCTGGACTGCAATATCATAAGTTGCACATGAGAATATGCTGGGGGACAGCGTCAATAGTCCTCCCAAATTCAGGGTAAATTACATCTATTTTTCTTCCCTTGCCCACAAATCCAGACATTTTAACACAGAAGATGATCACATTGATCAGGCATGAATTACCTTCTCTAAACCATGCCAACTTTCACTAGCATCTTTCTTCTCCATCTGTGCCCAGAAGCATGTTACAAGAGGACTTGCTCCATGATTTTTCTAAAGACTGAAATGAAATTCAAACACCCTGTAGTTCTCTGGATATTTTTTATGCTCTTATTTGAAGATTGGTGGAACATATTCTTTCTTCCAATCATTGAATATTTCCCCTAAATTTTATGACTTTCAAGATGACAGAGGATGATCTTGCAAGGACATGAACCGATTCTCCCAGCGTGCTTGTATGCAAATGCAACCCATAAGTTCCCATGGAATATTATGGGTTAAGTTTTCTCAAGCTATTGCTAACTCACCCACTGATAGTTTTTCCTGAATTCTTTCAGTAATCAGAGACACCAGGGAGACTGGGATAAGGAAAAAGTGTTGGGTACCTAAGCATTATGTGTCTACTGTTGCTAAATCACCCACTCCATTTAACATTGGACCCACATGCTCCTTGTTTAACCTTTTACAACTAATATAGAATTAGAAGCTCTTCTTGTTGCCCCTAATATCTGTCACAAGTCTGAACTCCAGGTGAGTTTTGGCTTTCTGGACACTTTTCCTACATTCCTTGGGCAATGTTCTTAGACTCCATCATTATATCCTGCCCCTTTTTCCATCCCCTGTGTGCTGTCTTTACAGGTTGGAGGTCTATCAGGAAATTCCTGCTTAGCCAAACTGGTCTCTTGATACATCTACAGGTCTCTTTGAGTATTAGAACTGTTCTTACTCCTGAGGATGATGTAATTTGTAAAAACTATCCAGCTTTCTTGAGCTCCCTTACCTTTCAGATCTGTCTTCAGTAGGATTGTACCTACCAATTCTCTGTGTAAGGTGAAGGTTTACAATACAAAACATCTAACTGTTGAGGCCATAGTTGCCATAGATTACCAGCTATGAGGCCTATAACTTTAAAATATGCTTTACTTTATTCCAAAATTTTATCATAAATGCATTAAAATTTAGCTACATGAATACTACTCATAGCTATTATTTTTTTACACAAGAGGCAGAATCACACATAGATATTTATGATGGAGGCACCTAAATCTGAACCAGTCACCTACATTCCTTGTATGTGAAGAAAACTAAATAACTCTTAAAGACAAATTGTTAGTCTAAAAGAGGCAGCCAAAATAATCCAGAAACACCTCCTGTAGTATCTCTCAACTGCCTCTCTTTTCTCATTGTCTTTGAGTTAGACAACTAACTCAGATGTAGACACCCAATTGGTGAGATGAAATTTCATTAAAGGTTATACACCTTTATAAAACCAAGAGAAGTGTTAAAAGAAATTATTCATAAATATTCTCTATACACCCTTCCTCTTGATCAGATCTCCCTCTGAAACTGTTGAAAATTCCATTTCTAATTATTTCTACTTTCTAATGAATCTGCTTGTGAAATACAATTGCAGTTTCTTTCCTTCATTAAGTCAATTTTTTTGCAGAAGTTTCTATCTGAAAATTATCTAGGCATTAACTTGACCATAGGTTATGTTATTAATTTTATTGTTTTGCTGATCTATTTTTAAAATGTTACTGACATAAAAGAAACAAAAATAATTAATTTATAGCAAGCACCCTTAACAGTATCCATTAACCTCTTTATAGGTCTTTACTTTTCAGAAAAGACTGAAAAATTATATTTACTTCTTGAATTACCTTGATATAAAAGAGACAGCACTGGGAATTGGTGCCTCTTGGTTTGTTTGGGGGAATTCGAATTATTTTTAGCAAGGAGAATTTGCCAAGCATAGCAGAACCGGAAACAGAGTCTAATGAAATTTTGAGCTGCAACGTAGGCTAATGATACTTGAAAGTGACATGGTTATATCTCAACAGGATAGCACTGGGCTTAGCCTAAATGTCAGGAGCTTGACAGGCAGGTATCATAAAGATACATGTCAGTCACCTACAGTGCAAGAATAAGTTATGAGCATTGTCAAGAATGTCCTTCATTTTTCCTTGGCAATTAAAGCAAACAGGGGGCCCAATGCCTGCTCTGCTGTTCCATTCACTTTCTCCTACCTAAGCGCTTGCTGTTCTATTCTCCTGATCAACAAAATGTCAAAGTGAAGATAAGAAATGAAGAAGGAAATAGTTAAATCTTCTCATTTCAGTGGTACCAACTCATATTTTGCATAGAGAGGTAAAAAATAATTGTTAAGTTCCAGAGTGCTTACAATCCTGTTATTTTTTCAACATTGTTCTACTTATGTAGAAAGCTTAGTAACCTTGTAACACTGACTTTGGCAACAAAGCTCATTCTGATTCATAACCAAATCCTCACCATCGTTTCTACCCTGAGTAGCTGAGATACATAAGCCATGGTGGAAAGTCAGCAGTAAGGCTGTTATCAGATATCAGAGCAAGCTGAAAAACATGCTAGTTTCATGTGAAAGCTAAGGAAACAAGACTGAAAAAGAGAAATAACCAGAAGAAATAAAGGTAGGGAAAGGCACAGAAATAAGAACTGCCACAAACTGAGAGGTGAGAATACCAGTCAGTTGCCTGAGTCAACCACCAGCATGTTTCAAACATTAGTCTCCCATTGAAAGCTTGTGTGCCTGGAGCTGTGTGAAATCAGAGGCACATTGCCAGGATGGCAAGGAACTGCCTCCACGCAGGCTTGCCTCAGTTGAATGTTCCCTCCTCCTGTTGTCTTACAAGGGAATAGGTAGCTGTAACAGTGGATTACTGCCAAAGTCAAGGTGTATGCATCACCCTGGCAAACTGTGATTCATTATAGCCAGGAGCAGGATGCACAGTAGATGAGCAGCTTTATTTCCAGCCAGAGCTACTCACTGGCTGGTAATGAGAACAGTGCCTTAGGGGAACTCAGCTGATTTCCTTTTTCCAGTTTGTGCACCAGCCTGATTCCTTCCTATGCTGCCAACTATGGGCAAAGAAGAGATGATTCTTGCTCCCATGACTTCATGCTTGATTTACCCCACAGACCAAAGCACCCCAAGGCTCTCCAAGTTTGGCTTGCTAACTGCAATTACACATAATGTGTTCCAATGTTTCAGTTTTCTCAAACCTAGGAAAAGGAAACCTTCACAGAGCCAATCCACTCAAGCAAGCCTATCATACAGATAAACATGATCTCACTGAAAAAAGCAAAGAAGGCACATAGCCCTGGAGACACACAAGTCTTAGAATGTAGGCAGATTCTTGTCTGCCAATTTATCTTCACAGGAAAGGTTCTCCAGTATAGACCCTTGTCAACAAAGAGAAAAAGGGAGATGCTTTACAACTGGCAATCAAAACCTGGAAGGATCAACAGTGGTTTAAACTGCTGGGACAGTCTCTCCAATTCTATTGTTTACATTTCAGACACATTTCACATGTTACTTTTCAAATGCATAACAGACAAAAGGCAGTTAAAAATAGATAGATCTTTTGTGCACCTGACCATCAGTTAGTCTCAGCTGATCAAAGAGTTACTCTGTAGATATTTTATACCTGTACAGTTAATATTTTAAGAGTTTTTGTTTTATGACACAAAATAAGATTTAACTACTAGTGATAGCAACTGATCAATAGCAACAAATCACATTTGTAATGACATTACTCATGTCAACTGGTCTTTGATATCAATGAAAACATTTAACAGTTATTAAAATTTCTTGGAGCTTTTTTGGCCAGAGTGCCCCACTTTAAACCTAGTGGTCCATTAAGATTCACTGGGTCTGGAATTCAATAGTAACTGTACTCTGCAGCCTGAGGAGAAAGGATAGAAAAAAAACATGTGGCATACCTCATTCAACTGGATATACCATATTTGCAAACCCATGAATAACTACTGAGGTTTTACAGTCTTATGAAAATAACATGCCTTTCTGTAATTTTGGTATCCAGCATCTTCTTTGTGGATTTGGCAAGTCAATATATCCATGCCAAAGTACTTGGAGACAACTAATAACTCTCAGGGCTTTTTTTTTCTTCTATAGTTATATTCATTCAAGAGAAATCTGCTGGTGGTAAGATGCTTTTTAAGTCTGAAACTAATTCTGGATACGTTAATGTAGAACTTACCTTCCTCATACTGTATTTTTTACAGCACTGTTGACATTTCCCATCTATTATATAACTTTATAGCATCCTGTTTTCCAGATTTTGAATCAAAAAGTCTTGACCTGGAAATACTTCAGAGCAAACGCTTGCTGCAAAAATACTTTTGTCATCACTAAACATTTCACCAGCTGCCCATTGATAAACAATTGACAACTACTCAGGACCACTTAACAAGATTGGTTAATGAGACTCCTTTGCTATTGCTCCTAGAGATTTTACAATCACACACTGATCTTAATGATTAGTCAAAAAGAGAAGAGAAAAATCTATTTCTTAGAGATAAGTATTCTAACTGTGTAAGTTTAAAGTAAACCCTACAACACAAACAAGAGAAAAATGTAGTAGAAACTTGAATAGGAAGTAATAAGTAATAAGAAGACCAGAAGAAATTTTATAAGGCTTCTTATTAAATAAATAAATAATTTAAGCCCTTCAAAGGAAAGAAGATATGACTTAGAAAGAATTTATCTAAAAAGTAGGAAAGCTTGTTTTTCTTGACACCCTCAAGACAGATAAACATGAATAAATGAAGATTATTACATTGTAAAATGATATCAAAGGAATTGTGTTTGATAAATAAATGTTGGGGGCAGGGAGCGGGGGAGCTCAAGCTGAATTCCAAATCTCTTCAGTGACCATATGCAGGCAAGTGGTAGAAGAGAGGATTTTCTTCCTGGTGAATGGATCTTAAATATGGCTTAAATTTGAAGTCTGAAACCTCATGCTGAGGTTGCAATTAACTCAACACCTCCCAACAACTGTGAGTTTTGGCTGAGTTTTCATAACACAATATCATCACAATTTTGAAAAGAATTTTGGAGACTTCCAGTCTACTGCCTTGTCCTTGTGCTCAAGTACAATGTATATTTCCTTTGATCTCACACTCTTTGTTGTCTTTTACCCTGGAAACATGCTCTAATCCTTGCAATCTTTTAAAACAAATGGATATGTTGAGATCCCGTCAGTCCTCTCTATACTCAATAAAAAATTCTAGAACTTGTTTTAAAAGAAACTTAGGTGGAAGTTTCAAGATGAAGTCCTTCTCTTGGTGAAACTGATTAGAATTTTTTTCACTTCTTTTAGGGGTTATTGTTTTACCTTTATTCTCATAATAGATATCTTCATGGATGGTTCTTTCTAAGAGAGGTATGAACAGTGCACCTGCTTTTCCTTGTTTAATTGCTAGAAGAAAAGAGTCTTGGTCTAAGCATAGATCACCTAAGGGACATTTCCATTCCAATAACAGTGCCATACACAAATAAATTCATGTTCACTTTACAGTTTTATTGAATATTTTATACCTAGAATATATCATTTTCTTTTATTGGTCATATTGCCTATTAGACAAAATGTTCATTTTATGCTCTACTTCATTATTTCCATGCACAGTTCTCCTTTTCCTGATTAGTAGCTGTTCAGCCTGGTTCGCATCACTGTTTTTCTATAGTAGAAAAGATGACAGAAGCTTACAAACCTCTATCCTAAGTGACTGTATCTTTCTAGCCTGATGCCCTATGTTCTCAAAAGAAATAAAGCACAAATTGAATCTTAACTGGATTATGCATCCTATTTTCTTACAAGTTCAGGCCACCTACATTGAAGTGTGGTCACTGAGAAATAATTAAGCACTCCATCTCTCATAAGAAAATATTCATCCATGAAAGTACAGGTATAAAAGCATAATAGCATAGTTAATAAACCATCTTTTAAAAAAAGATTTTTAGTTGCCAATACCAAAACCTTTCACAAACTACTACTTCCTGCAATAAGGTCTCTTGCCAGGGTAATGAGATGCTCCATCATGAAGTTATATATAATTCTGTCAAAATAATCTTGGAAAGTATATAATTTTGAATCATTGTTGGAAGCAGAGACATGAGCAACTGCAAATGTGTTCTTCTAAACTGAGAATGTAATATAGAATTAAATGCAAATGACTACGTTAATGCAACATTATGATTGAGATATGACACAAACAAATGTCATTAAATTCCAAGTATGGTTCCCACAGCAACTGTAATTCTGCTGCTTTGCACTTTCTGTACATGTTATATTGTATTTCTATGCCATATACTGTGCAGTATTAACTTCACTGTATTTTCGTATATTCACACTGTGACTGAATAATGGTTGTTCTGGGAACACAAACTGAGTTTCCTATTTTTGTTCATGTAAAATCTCCACAATAATGCTGCAATTTTTTCTATGTTTAATTTCTTTTGGTTTTGTTGGTTTGTTTTGGTTTTTTTAAAGAAGATAATGTATTATTTCAATGTATATAACATAGCTAAACGTCACTGCTTTTGCAGGTAAGTATGTATTTGAGCTACAATCCAATCCATGAATACACTTAAATAAATTTTATTTCACTAGATTTTAGTAACTTGGGTTTTTTTCACTTTTAGCCTTTTCCTTCCCAGTGTCACAGCTTGAGCCTTAGTTTCTAGCCAAGAAGACAGAGGTCTTAACAAGAAAAAAAAAATTCATCTGCTGTGTCTCTATTTCCACCATGTTAACCTACATATAAGGAAAGATCAGCAGAAATTCAGTAGGCTCTCTACTGAGGCTGTGATACCAATTTAAATTTGACAAGTTCATTAAGGTGCAATTTTGGACTGAGTGCCTAATTAACATTCACAAATTCAAATGAATAACATCTTAAGAGAATAAGGAATGTCTTGCATTGGTCAACGTCTCTATTTTTACTAATTTGCTTTAAAATATATCTCCATACATACATTAATCCAAGAGAGAGACTAACCATAGCATACACTAAATTTTGTACTTGCTATTAGAGCTCACACACTAGTGTGATATGACTGAACGGGAAAACAGAGCAGCAGTTTTAAACAGGGGTTCTTTCAGAAGCCCTGTGTTAAAATAAAGAATTTTACTATCGTAAGAAAGAAGCAATTTAAATACATTTTTGAATTCCAGGAAAGACACATGTGCATAGTCCTTTAAAAGATGTGGGGGGAAAAGGGTTTATTGTTATTTCTACTTTTTCAGATCTTTAAATTTTTCAGATCATAAAGAAATTAATGCAACATGATTTTTTTTTTTTTTGACTGCTATAAAAATTTTGGATCACTAGGTTTGCAGAGATCTCAACAAAATAGAGGGCTGGACAATCACCAGCCATATGAAACTCAACAAGGGAAAGTTCTGCATTCTGCACCTGGAATGGGGTAACCCTGGATGTAGAGACAGACTGGGGAATGAGATGCTGAAAAGCAGTGCCTTGTAAAGGGACCTGGGGGTCCTGATTGATAGAAAGTTGAACATGAGCCAGCACTGCCAAGAGTGTCCTGGGGGGCATCGGGCACAGCATCGCCAGCCGGGCAAGGGAGGGGTTTCGCCCGCCCTGCTCTGCACTGAGGAAGACTTACCTTGAGTGCTGGGAGCAGTTTGGGGCACTGCAATATAAGAAACACATTAAACTATTAGAGAGCATCCAAAGGAGGGCAACGATGATCATGAAAGGCCTTGAGGAGAAGCTGAATGAGGAGTGGCTGAGGTCACTTGGTCTGTTCAGCCTGGAGAAGAGGAGACTGAGGGGGGACACCTCACTGCAGTCTGCAACTTCCTCATGAGGGGGAGAGGAGGGACTGGCACTGATCTCTTCTCTGGTGACCAGTGACAGGACCTGAGGGAATGGTCTGAAGTTGTGTCAGGGAAGGTTTAGATTGGATATTAGTAAATGGTTCTTCACCCAGAGGGGGGTTGAGCACTGGAACAGGCTCCCCAGGGAAGTGGTCACAACACCAATCCTGACAGAGTATAAGAAGTGTTTGTACAACATTCCCAGGCATATGGTGTGACTCTTGTGGTGTCCTGCACAGGACCAGGAGTTGGACTCTTTGATCCTTGTGGTTGCCTTCCAGCTAAGCTTATTCTGTGATTCTGTGATTTTTTTCTGCATCTACTTTGAAACAGAATGTATGTCATCAAAATTAAGGGAAGTTTTCTGAAATTTTTTAACAGCTGCTTTCCGTATTTTTGCCATGTGTATGCCTATTATGTCTTAATATATAAGCAATCTTAGGAAATGTTTTCAAACATCTACTCATGTGGACTATAATTCTGTTTGATTTTATTTTGCAGAAATTCCTGAGAGGTAAGCTCATGCTAATGATCTTTTATAAGTTGAGGAGCACATACTGGACAATATTTGTCCTGGAGTGCTTCCCTAAAATGTCCTGAAATGCTTCTTCCTACTCTTCCATTTTAGGGCTTACTTATGAACAAAGTGAGAGAGAGAGAAAAAAAGGGTTCTCAAACTGCACTAACTTGTGATTTTCACTAGTCTGAATACATAATCTACCTCAGTGTAAAGTGTAAATAACAAATAAGTAAGTAAGATACAGGAAAACTAAATCACAAGATTTTGAAGACTGTAGCAAGACATAGTTTTGAAAACAAATTACTGAGATATTATGAATGTCACTTTGGTTTAACCAATTTGAGATTCTGATAATTGTTTTAATACTTCTGATATGAATAGCTTCTCAAATCCAATAAAATTGCCTATGCTTTAATTTAAATTGTTGCCCATGGCAGACCTTGAATAATATTTCTAAAAGAAATGAATGAGATATTATGTATGATTTAAATAAATAATAATGTTCAATTGAAAGCACACCTAACTTTCAGCACTAAAAATAGCAATAAATTCTTCTAAACTGATAGAATTATATTGTATGTTCTAACATCTTTGATTAAATATAGCAAGTGAGTTAAAATACTATAAAATATGCACCTGTGTTCTCCCTATGTAAGTTTTCATTTCTGTTCCAAAACTTATCTCAGTCTGTTATTATGCTGTATTTCAAAAGGTTGGGGTTTTTTTTTTTTGGTTTCTTTAATGAAGAGATGCTGTTCTTTTGTAATGTTTGTACATATTTGCTTTTGGTTTTTTCCTTAATTTTCACTATATTTATATATTAAAGTACAACTGAAGTTAGCAAAAGGATTACCCACTCATAACATGCAGAGTATTGGACAGGCCCAGTCACAGTTCTTGCCTAGAATTTCAAGTTCTTTTGTTTTGTCTAACAAATGGGAAGAAAAAATTAATCTATGAGGAAAAGGGAAAAAAGTATTTAGGATTTTCCAAAATATAGGTAAAATAGTGGCTTAGTACAATTTTTTTTATTCAGTACAAAAATAATAACAGTGAAATCCTCGATTCTTACTTCATGCAAGTACCACTGGAATCAAAGTTTATGTGACCAAAGAACAAGGTCTGGTTACACGCAGAAAGTTCTATGGATTAAAGTTAAATCCTGTAAGTCACAAAGAAATATGCATCCAGTGGTACACATTCTAACAACACAGTTTTCATACATACCTTGAGAGATCAAGATGAAAACAGACTTTGAAATTTAATCCTTGCAAAATAAATATGAAACAAAAATATGGTGTAACATTTGGATTTGCATCAATATCAAAATAGTAACAATTCAAAGCCATACATCTGTATGCACTGTAGCATTTTAAAACATTTCTTGAATAGAAAATAGAACATACATTAAAAAAAATCAAAATGTATCATAGAAATTAATGTAATACAAATATGAAAAGTTAAAGTACATGTTGAAACAGATACAGCATTTTAAAATCGTTTCCTTCATGTAAATGAGATATTGATGTCAATGAACATTTAAAAATGAATGAGCTGTTCAGGAGATGCAAACACAAATGCACCTTGTGCGCTATAAAAGGTTTCAATTTTGCTATTTTCTAAACACAGAAAAATGTATCCCCCCCATTCAGAATATTGAATGTCTTATGAAAAGTGAAAGGTCATTTGTAACTGTCCAAAGGATTGATGGAGTTGAGATACCTCCTTGACCTTCACCCTGCACTCATAAAGAACAGTCTCAGATGACAGAGCATCAGGCAAGTTTTCAGAAAATGTCTTTTCTTATTTTATATTGCATAGCAGGCTTGTTACCTGATATTTTTCATAATTGTATGTCAAGATTTAATTACTTCATGTCTTCCCTCATTAAGAGCAAACTGTCATCTAATACCATTCAGCTATGTTTGTGATTTGCACTGATTCAAGCATTTCTGTCTGCTTTTTGCCATTGTTTTCCATCTCAGTTTCTACAATAATTGCTTTGGAGGCCTACACAAACAATGTCAAGGTCAAACCTTACAAATACAAAAATTCTTTTCCAATTACTTATTGTCAGTTAAGGATGTACATTATAAAATCTGGTTCAGAGGAGTTTCTTTTTTTTTTCCTTCGTATTATAATCTTCACATAATGTATGTGGGAATGAAAGCTTAAGTTAAGATGTTAAAACAACAAACTTCAACAAGTCTTGTGGAAACATGAAGCATATTAGATTTTAATCATTCTACCACATTTTCAATCATGTAGTATATTAGGGAAATGGCATATAAAATATACTATTAACCATGTGCTGGAAGTAAAACAAAATTTACTCAAAGGTAAATCCTTTTGTTGCTATATTCTTTCATCCTACCAACAGGGAGAGTCAAGGACACACAGCTTAATGGTCCACTTACCAAGAAACAAGAAGGCAAAGAATTCATTTATCAAGTTTCAGTATAAAGTGTCACTCTCCCTACTTCCCTTCAGAAAGCATGAGAGTGTTAGGCAGCAGAAGAGTGAAATAAGAAGATGCAAGAAGCAAAAAAAATGTATTTCCTGAAAATTATGGGGATACATTGGGATAAAATGAATAATGATAAAGAAAAAAAAGAACCTTAGAGTGATTATTGTTGTTTGCTAATTATTTTCTCATTCATAGTGTTATTAACATGAATATAGTAAACTGTCTAAAGGAAAAAAAAATTAATACTGTTTTAGAGAACCCAAGCATAACTTCACTGAAAAGTCAGAGATTTAACTTTTACTTGGTATGTTACTTATTCTTGAAACATAATGAAAACTGCTACATTACTGGCTACTGTTACCTGGCTGCAGAAGTACTTTGGATCCACAGGTCGGGAAACCAAAACCATGGTAATCAGTTGTTGAACAATTTTTCACATGCTAAATCCTTCAGTTTTTCACGTCAAAATGCTTTCTTGACATTGTCATAAAAAGGTATGTCATGCTAAGACACCTGTTTTCAGGTCACAAATCCCCCAAACCATTGGTATTGCACATTTAACTTTCTTTTACATGGACTAAAACACCACAACCCATGGTCTTATTAAGAGCCATTTTAGCATTCGGGGGTTTTTTCACTAAATTCTTAAATTTGTTGTATTTAAAACAAATTACTATCCAATTTTTAGATAATTCTTCCACATTGCAAAAGACAAAGATTTAACTTATTTTTTTCCCTCAAGAAACTCAAACCAACTTCTCCAATCTCTTATTCTTGGCTATCAACCAATAAACTGTAATGGAGGACAGAATGGTAGAGCTTATCTTTCAATTTCTGAGCAGTTGATTCTGAATGATTACTTAATTCCAGCAAAATTCACTCAAATATTTCTTATAACTCTCAAACTAGTTAAAAAAAAAAAGAAAAAAAAAAAAAAACCTCCTGCAAGGAAAAAGAGTTATTGGTTTATTTCAGGAAAACACGAGGCTATGAACAGTTCTGGATGGACTCTTTGCTTAATTTTTCTATTATAACTCACCTGTCGGATCCCTAAAACTGAACAGTATAACAAGCTGCTGAAGTACTTTGGTCAGGGAAAGAAAAAGTATCTACAATCCCCAAATTAATGAAGAAGAAATTACTATAATGATTGGGGAGAGGGAGAGAAAGTGGAGAAGAAAAACCTAAACCAGCAGCAGTTTCTAGAAAATCTTGAAATACGTTCACATCAGCAGGAAAAGCAGCAAGTATTAATATATATGGTTTGGAACCACAATGTCCAAGAGTCTAAACCAAAAGCACCTGGTATTCCTGTACATTTTCCCCAGCTCCCATGTTTCTGATTGAAAAGGTCTGCAGGTTTTCTTCTTCATCTTTTTTTTGCAGACCTACTTTGCACTTCCAGGATCTTAACTGGCTTTTAATCAAGTCCAACACAATTTGCTATATGGAATCCCATATTTAAAAAAAAAAAAAAAGAAATATAAAACATTTTGGTTTACTATGTCTTTTTGGTCAGATGAGTGGAATAAGATCAAGGTGTCAGGTATGGAAATTATGACTTTTTATTATCTATGGACAAATGCTTTGACTTAAAGAACAGCTGATTTTTTATTATCTTTTGTCATTTGCTAAGAAATCACAGTTAATAAGTGTCACAGATTGCAATAATACCCTATCTGTCAAACATGTAATTTTAAGGTCTAATGATGTGCAATATGTTTACATAGGTTATTGAAATGCAGTTCTTCCCAGCATAGGTATTTATTAAAAAAGATAGAAGTGTAACATCCCAAAACTAGTAGAATTTAATATATTTCTTTAAATAGAAATATAAATGTTAGACGACATATTTATACAACATACACAGCAAAATATGCTTCCATAATGTAAGAAAATTGTTTGTGGTGACTGCCACTACTGCAAGATTTTAAGGACACATGACATTATCAGAACTGATCTAAAACTTGTTAAAGTCAAAAGGGACCTTGGAGAGTTCTGTGCAGTGTCTATTGGTAAAATATTTAGTTGTATGACACCTGTGGATAAGTTTATATGCAGAGGACTTGTAACATAACTTTATAATAATTTCTTTTAGCTCTTATGATCAATTCAAGTTTTTTGCGTTTTTATTTTTACACAGGTCATGGATATCTACAGCTGAGATGTACTTTTATAGCAGAATTCGATATAACGGAATCCTTCAATTCCATGAAAGGATATAACACGTATTAATGTGAGATAATAGCTTTTCTAGTTCATGTTACAGTAATCAGAAATATAAAATTAAATTGATGTTTATACACTACTATGCCTTTAATACACTACAAATATAAACAGCATCACAGTAACACAACAAACAATTAGCATTTTTTAACTTTATCTGCTGTTTCTCATACTTTTTACAAAAAAATATTTTTAAAAAATTTAGTTTTAATACCTTCAGTGTTAACTGAACTAACCTTCATAACTATTACAGAAGTAATTTTCTTTTTATTTTATTTGTACTTCTAGCACTTATGAAATGAGTTGGCTTGGGCTCTCCAGAAGTGTAGTTAAGGCTGACTTTTATTATCAAAAGGATGGGGCAATACAGGAGAAGGATGAGAATGGGGATCATTCATGTGAAACAAAGAAAATGGTAGAGGGGTAGGGGAAAGAGCTCTGCTGACTCAGTTAGTGGTATTGTCAGGCAGAAGAAAGAAAAGGAGACAGTAACCTGCTGCTTCTGCATCCACTGTTCATCAAATGCTGTCCTCATTCCTGTACAACCTGGTTAACCCTTAGCAGTATCTACCACTTACCTGAATTTATAATGTGCTGACCTAGATAAACTCAAGGCCATTTTGTTATGCAAACTTTCATTGATCTATGCATAAGGGCAATGCTTCGCCTAGTTTTACAGAAGTTTGAAAGCTATCATAGAAAACACTATATGATTGCTCATTAAAAAGATATGTAAGTTTAACATCTTTTAATTGCCAATATCATGTGAGGATAATACGGAAATGTCCAGTGTGTTTGCCTCATTCTCACTCGTGATCCTTTTGGCTAGTAGAGGCAAAATAAGTAACATATACCAAACCGATGTATTTTCAAGAGAACAGTTTCTTCTGCAATACTACCTTGAATCATCTTTGTTTATCTTTAAACAGACAAAAGTACAAATGAGTTTGTGAACTACACCTGCTGGCATTTTATCTTCTAATGCAGATAATATACCTTATTTACTAGTTAAGTTTACATTTACGTGTTTTTTTACATTGCAGTATCATATTAATGTCACAGTTGTTAAATTTAGTTTTCAAAGTGTCTTGAAAAGCACTCCAGAGGTTTATGGATGTCTTATAAGGATCTAGGATGTAATACATCCTATTACCTCATTTGCAGACTTTCCATACTTAATACATTAGCCATAAAATTAATTGTTGCTTTACTCTACTAACAGACATAGTAGACTTTTTGGTTTTTTTGTTTTAATGTTGGCCATCAAATATTTATTTCCCTAATATATTAAAAGTGGAAATGTAACACTAAGCAGCATCTGTCAATTCTGTGTAGCTGTGTTGGAAAACAATCACCACAAAACTACATTAATCCTAAACTGGAAGATTCATCTGTAGGCACAGGAGGGTAGGCCAGTTTCTTTGCTCATTTATCTCTCTGAAATGATCAGCAAGGATGCCAATTACAAACACTATTTATCATTGTAGCTTACTTGCTATGTTTACACCTTCTTAGCAGAAACCAGACCGAAAAAAAATCTCTTTTCTTACAATTGCTCGTTTGTATCTACACCAAGATCAAAAGAGCTGGATAAGTATTCAGTTCATCTGGATCAGAACATTGCCTCCGGTATCAGTCTGTTCTGAATACTTCATAAATGTGTACAGAAGCATTTAAACTGTGCAATGTTTCCATTAAATCTCAACGGAATATTAAACTATTAGCTCATCCTATGGATTCTAAAATTATATATTTGATTCATATACAGTATAACACGTAAGAAGAAGAAAAATGTGTAGGTCCAAGAATATTTTGCAATAGGTGATATCATACACAAATGTGTATGTAAGTAGTATCTTCCCAGATCAATGTAAATCTATGTCCTGAGTTTCAACCTCTATGTGCAAGTAGACCATCACTGCAAGAAAAATTTCAAAAAGCCAGTTCAGAAAAACAAGTATAAATTATCTAATAAGGTACGACACGTTAGAGTATAGTGCCTTATTGTGCACAGTACAGAGTGTAGAACAAACTGGAGAATGTCATAAATGAACTTTAATTGAATACAAGTTTACAATAGATGACTGCTTCATATGGAAATTCAGTAAGATTTTATAAATTATAATATAATGGGAAGTTATGACTATCAAATGTTTAGCATTTAATACCATTCAAAAGCCTACAGTGTTTACATATTTACACAATTATAAGTATTTAGTCAAACAGACAGTATAAAATGTTATCAACAGTACTTATGGCCTAAGCATAACCATAGAAGACTAAAGGTATTCTAGTTGATCTGTTTAGTACAGTCTAGTCCACATTTTCCTGTATTTGTAAAGATTTGATTTTTATGTGATCTAATGTATTTATTTGCAATTTGAACTCAAACTGGATACCTGAAACTTTGTTGGGAAGGTGTAAAGACATTCCTTTTTTCTATCAAGTTTGCACTAGATTGCACCTGCAAATGGGTATTGGGTAAAGCAAATTTCACAAGTTCTGCTCAAAGATGTTTTCTTTCACTTTAAATTGTATTTAACAGGATGGCGTCCAACTAAGCAACCTTTAGGAAATGTCAGATTCTGGTTATTTTTTTCTGATTGCTGACAAATATTCTTTGAGAGCTAATTCATATGATTTCATTTAATTATTGGTATTACATTAAGGCGATTGTCATTTAACTTGCAATGCATTTAATTTATGTATTTAATGCACATGAAGCTTTAAAAACCCTAACAGATTTCAAATTATGAGTTAAAATCAAATGACACAAACTTCTCTTTCACAGTGACTACATGTCCAACAATTTCTCTCATATTGTAGTCTCTGGCAAAGTTTCCTATTAGTCATTACATATTACCTACAGACACCTCTTTAACATAGCAGGATTATTCAACTCCCAAAATTAAAGACTCTAAACCTCTATAGGTAGCAGACTAAAAAAGGACTAAAATTAAGATGAATACCTAAGTTTTTTAAACCCATTTACAGCTTGTGAAAAAAGGATAAGAAAAAAAAATTAAAATCCTTGGTAGGAAAAATACCCTTTGCTAGGAGAAGTTAGCCCAATGTCTGCAGAAGATGATCTGAACAAGCCAAGAAAATAAATAGTTTAGGAGGTACTCAAAGTAATAAGTTTAATTCGCCATATATCTGTGTCTTATGGCAGATAAACATTGGTGTCTAATATGCCATGGTCTCCCTCTTTTTCTTTCTAGTTTAGTGCCTATTTGCAAGTAACCTGTATGAAAGTAGCACCAAGACTTTATTTTTGACTATTCCATCAAATTCTTATTAAATCAGTTATCATCCAGTAATATCAAGCCATTAATATTTCACTAGAGAAAGACCTTATGCTATATGAAAAGCTATATACTACCTATAGTACCATATATTTAAATTTTCCTCTGACAGATTCTTAAAATAAAAGTATTCTTTAATGCCTAATTCTGTATCCATTAATGAACTTAAAATCTGAGGGCTTACTGCACAATTCTGGCCTTCAGCTTAAAAATAATTAGCCTTTTTCTTATTTCAAAAGTTGCTTAGTAGTATGAAGAAGTTAGAATATTCATTCAAAAACCCAATGAAAGTAAAATTCAAATCCTATGTACGTACCTAACTGCTATATATAAAGCAGTCTGTATGGCAAATATTTTTCCTTGAATGAATAGCTTTTGTAACCTGTCCTTTTCTTAATCAGGTACATGACTCTCTGTAAGCTTTCTTTGCTTTCAAAGGCAAACATAAGTAATAATTTCTGTAAAGGTCTTGAGTCCTTCCAACATCTGGTTTTGGTTTACTATAAAAACTGTGTCTCTGATCTCATGTGTTGAACTACTGTATGTTTGCCACTGTCTATTTCCTGTGAAAAAATACACTGAACAATAATAGCTTTTGTTCCTAACCTTCCAGCCACTAGAGCAGCTGAACAAATAATTTTTGTGCTTTCATTTGAAATAATTTATTCCATGTATATGTTTGTGTAGGGTCATTTGGGTTATTGGATGTTTCATCATTTAAAAATCAAATATTAGAAATTTAAATTACTGAAAACTACATCTAATAGTTTCCTTATGATTTTAGCAATTCTTTTGACAAAATTTCCTTCCAAGGTATCTTCGAGTCTATATTTAGCTTTGTGTGAATGGAATGAACTAAAAAAACCATTATTTAAAAAAGTATAAAGAAACATAAGCATCACAAATAATCCTACTCAATAATAAATCACAGGTGTCAACTTAAAGTTCTGCTTAGATATTGATAATTTTGGTATGTTACCTACATTATGATTAGCATATAGTAAAATTAAATTGCAATATTCAAATAGTGAATTCCTTAAATCATAGAGAAAATATATTTATACCCGTGTGCGCACACAAACACACACACACACACACACACACACACACACACACACACACACTTGAGCAAGTCCTTTCCTGTTCATTCCTTCAGACTGCGGGAAGAGACTTGGCCCTTGCAACTGCTCAAGCTTGCAAATGTCATTGGCTTCCTCATGATGTCTACCCCTCCTCTGCACAGGCCTTTCACTCACGATATTCCTCATCTTACAAACAGAAACCTCTACATTCATGATGCATTCTCTGTCATCGATGTCTATGCACTATTTCATGATCCAACTTTCTTCCAGGGTTCCACATTTTTATCAAGTCAAGGATTCTTTTGGAGCAGTTTTACAAGTATTAAATTTGCTCTATATTATTAAATTACTCAACATTGTCAAGTTCTGCTATGTCTTCATCCTTTAATTATTAAAACATTTTATTTAATCCAGTGCAAACTTGGTCTTGCACCCAAATTCTTAGACTAAGTTTAAGTTTCCAGGTTAATTATTACCTTAAGTTCTAAGTTTTTCATAATTTTCAATGTCAGTTTTGGAAAGTTCCATCCCACCTTAACTCCAAATAATTGGTTTTTAAATATGAAAATCATATTTATATTTCTAGGTCTTATCTACATTGCAACTTATATAGTTCTATTTTTAAATTCTTATTTATTTGTAATTTATTTGCATGTAATGCAAATTGCATTCTTTTTCTTTACTGTTTTTTACATAGTTCATTCTCTACATTTTATCTTCGTTAAGAAAAAAGTGAATAAATATCTGAAATTTATATAATACACATAATAATTCATGTTTTTTTGGAAGGTAAACATCATATTCCTATTTAATTATTTACTATCTGGTTGGGATTTCTCATGTCTTTAAATTGAGCTAGTGGCATACAGTCTATTAGCTATTCAGAATTCTATACTCTTGTAGCTCATATTTAAAATGAAAAATGTAGAAAAAGTATTTGTAAAGACTAGTTAAAAGGGGCTAATTTTTTACACAACTTCATGACTATAGTTTCTATTTTTGCTATTGCTGTGATAGAGGTATTTTAAATTAACAAAAAGGAGTAGAGTTGCATGTAATGTAACTGAAGTGATTCCAGTATCCCAAGACTCTGTGCTCTTAAAAATATTATTGAATCACAGAAAGCTTTATTTTAATGATAAATGATAATCCTAAACAAATATCTAATTAAAGGTGGGAGTAGTAGGAAAAATAATCCATGTAGTTTCAAGATGGAGTTTCCTTAGTTTCTAAGCTCTATTTTAAGATGTGTCTGTAACATCAAGGAGTGATGCATTGACTTAGGATAGGACTCTCAAGGTAATTTTCTAAAGTAAGGAAAATGTAAACCAATAATTGAAAAATACCACTAATTCTCTTTTTTGTCTTGACCTCTGAATATAGAAATTCCCTTTACAAACTGTAGACAAATTTCAGCCAGGTTCAGCTGAACTGCTCACTCTTGCCTGGCAAATTGACTGTCTGCTAACTTCACAAAGGACTACTTGAAAACACATTCAGTACTCAGTTGACACAGCAAAGATCAAGGTTTATGATATCATTAATTAAAAATAGCACTTTTTTCCCTCAAAGTCATTACTTTATTTGCAGGAGTCTACATATTTTTAGCATCTTGTTTACTCTATTGAGAATGTACTCACAACTCAACCTTTAAGCAATTAGAGTTGTCTTCTTTTCCCTGAAAATTGTTTTCTAGTAATCCAACCTTTAAATGTAATACATTTTATTTCTACACTCATATTGGAAAACAAAAAGCATATATTGGCATTACTTCAGACAAGACCTTGAAATCTATACAAACATACATAGGTTTTAGAGTAGAATACAAACTCCACATAATTTATATTGCAAATACATAACACATTTTACCCAAGTCTACTTAAAATGTACTAATTTTCTTATATACAGTATACATACGAATGTATTCAGTTTATGCAGCCATAAAAATAGCAAAGGTCTATGATCTATTTTCCTGAGATGACATACCGTGGTGGGCTAATCTCATTGAACAGCTGAACGCCCACCCAGCTGCTCATTCATTCTCTCTCTCTACAAGATGTGAGAAAATTAAAAAAAAAAACAAGAAATATTTTGAAGATAAAGACAGGGAGAACACTTATCAATTACTGTCTCAGACCAAATACTCAAGGAAAATTAATTAATAGCCAATTACAATATATTTGCATAACAATAAATGAAAAGGCAAACATGAAAACAGCACCCTTCTCTCCCCAAGCTCAATTTGTTCCTTTGCTGCCAACTCCAGGATGTCCTCCAACAAGCAATATAGTAGGAATGGGAGTTAGAGGGTTACAGTCAGTACCTAATGGCTCCTCTCTACTGCTCATTCCTCCTCACACTTTTGCCTCACTCACAGGCTGCAGTCCTTCAGCAGAAAATCTATTGCAGTGTGGACTGCCCACGGGCCACAGTTCCTTCAGGGAATATCCATCTGCTTCAGTGTGGGGTCCTCCACAAGTTGCAGAGGATCTCTGCTCTAGCACCTGAAGCACCTCCAATTCCTCACTCCCTCCTTTGCTCCCTCCCTCCTCTCTCCCTCCCTCCCTGCTTCCTTCCTTCCTTTCTTCTCCCTCTTCCACTTCCCTGACCTTGCTCCTCTACAGTTTTTCACATCCCCAGTCCCTCCACCTCACCTCTCCAACAGTACAGTGGTTTTGCCCCTAAATATATTTTACCAGCAGCTCTACCAGTGTGGCTGATGGGTTTAGTATTGTCCTCTGGTGGGTCTCTTGAAGATGGCTGGAATCAGCTGTATCCAGCATGGGCCAATCCCTGTGGCCTCCCAGCTGGCAACACACATATACAACCAAAACACATAGAAAGGAAAAAAGAATTTTCAATTCTTACCTACCTCCTTCTGACAATGAAACAAAATAGTTCAATATACTGGGATGAAACATACGTTAACTGTGCCATACAGGAAATATTCTAATTTTTAAAAAGAGAGAACTGTCTGTATAAGATATAAAAGACCTACACTTTCTACATGTTTCCATTGTTGGAAGCAAAATTATAACTCTAATTTAGCATGACAAGAAAATACTTTCTGTTCCATCTGTTAGAAATGTGCTACATGACAGTTGTTGGATTTAAATTTTAGCAATTATCAGGATTGGGCAGCTTTTACCAAAGGAAAATTTTGAGACTATTTGAAGACTCTTCTAAATAATTGATCTCAATTATCAATTAATCAAAAATCAATCTCAGAATTCTGAGGAATCTTCCAAAGGACTAGAAAAAAAAAAAGAAAACATTTCTTCAATATTTTAAAAAGGAAATGTGATACATAGGACAAGTCTGTGTCAGTTAACCTCATATTGATCCAAAGCAAGAACATCTATAAGCCAGCAGAACAAGTAAAAACATAATATAAAGAAACATTACTAATGATTACCTATGAAGAGTAAGTTTTAAAAATCATGTCGTACATAACTTGTTAAAATTGTGCTGGATAATAATAAATGTATTGATTAAACATTTTAATATCTATATAAATTATTAATATAACAAGGAATTCAGGTTTGTTATAACAGTCTATGTCATTATTTTTCAAGAGTTTCTGTGGATATCTCTTCTTGTCTCAGTACTAGTCAGAAGAGTAGCATAAAAGGTAAAAAGTAATTGTTCATAAGTTCAGAAATGGCAATATAATAGTGGAGCTCTAAACATAGTGGTACTATTAGTTTGGGTGATTTAGTAATGTAGGTGGACTTGAAAAAGGTACATCTTTGTAACAGCCAAAATTACAGCCAGGCAGAAAGAAAAATGAAAGTGATCACAAAAATCTGAGATACTGGAGAAGTTGCTTTCATTTTCTAATTTGATAGTCAGTTTTGTTCTGAACTGTAGGACAAGGTGATGAACAACTCTTTTAGAAAAGTCAAAGTGATACAATAATGTATCTGATAGCTTAAAACATAAATATTAAAATAATTTAGTGTTCTAGTAAATAGCAATTGAATTTCAAAGCATGATTTAACACCTTTGCTCCCAAAGAAGGAGGAAGCCATATGTTTATCTTCTGAGGTACGTGCCTATAACAGAATCTTCAACAGAATAACTTGATTGATATTTTCAAAGCAGAAATACAAGATTACTAAATATATTGTGCAATTATCCTTGAGGACTTTGTGACTGAAATAATTGAAAGGAACAAGGTATAAGTACAAGTGAGACTTACAGAAAATTCTTAGTAAGTGATTTGAAACACAGTGTGTTGTGCTCGAGGCCCAGAAAGCCAACCATATCCTGGGCTGCATCAAAAGAAGCACAGCCAGCAAGTTGAGGGAGGGGATTCTGCCTCTCTACTCTCATGAGACCCCGCATGGGGTACTGTGTTCAGCTCTGGGGTCCCCAAGATAAGATGGACATGGACCTATTGGAATGAGTGTACAGAAGGGTCACAAAGAAGACCAGAGGTTTGGGGCACCTCTCCTGTGAAGACAGGCTGAGGCAGCTGGGATTGTTCAGCCTGGAGAAAAGAAGACTCTGGGGAGACCTTACAGCAGCCTTCCAGTACAAAATGGGGGCCTACAAGAAACCTGGAGAGGGATTTTTTTGCCAGGGCATGTAGGAGGAATGGTCTTAAGCTGAATGAGGGTAGCTTTATATTAGATACAAGGCAGAAATTATTTCCTTTGAGGGTAGAAAGGCATTGGAACAGGTTGCCCAGAGAAGCTGTGGATGCCCCATCCCCAGAAGTGCTCAAGGCCAGGTTGGATGGGGCTCTGATCAACCTGGTCTAGTGGATGGTGTCCCTGCCCATGGCAGGGGATTTGGAGCTACATGATCTTTGAGGTTCTTTCCAACCCAAACCATTTGACGATTTTATGCTCTATAAATCAAATGCTCTCTCCAAAAAGCCAATTAAAATTTTATATACATATAAATAGTTATAAAATTGTTTTAAATCTTTTGTGTATACATATCCATAAGTACATATGTTTATATATGTTCATATTTATATTGTGTTGCAATTATATTTCAAAATTAAATACATTAAGGATTTCCTGTCAATGAGTGCAATCATTGGAATGATTTGCATATTCTAGAATGAAGTCAGTTCGTCCATTTTCTTTTGGCCCTCATTTGTGTGTTGTTAAGGTGGGAGGTGTTGCCTTTAGATCAAGTTGTACTGAGTAGAAATGTTGAATAATAATAAGGGTTTGTCCATCAGTGTAAAAATCTTGTAGAAACTGTCAGGTTGTACACAGAAGTTTTAGTATTTTAGTAGTACACATATATTATGAAATCATAATATATATTCATAGAAGTAGGGGAAAACTTAGATCAGCCTTCCAATATAAACATATATGACAATAGCACCTCATTCAGGATTATGATTCTATTATAGAATTCTATGGTATTTGCTGTACAAATGTACAGGTACCAAGCCCAATATTTATAATGTAATTATATGTGTATAAGGATTTACTTATCTTATAGTAGATCATCATTAGAAAGTCCAGAAGCAATTTTATTTCAATTATAAATTATTAGCAAAAAATAAAATACAAAATCCCATCGCTTTAGGATTACGTTAATTAACCACACTAGTTCAAACTGGGATAAAAAACAAAAAAAACTTTAAAAAATGAAACTCTTAGCTTCTACTCTACCTATGATTTTTGATCTGTCCAAACCTCTTTTAAGTAACAACTCTACCCCAGGGTGGAAGCACCCATAAGATGACCGGGGGGTCTGGAACCCATACAGGCTCCCACTGCAACATAACTTCAAAGCAAACAAACCCAATAGTTTGCTATAGTTTCCTAACTGAGAAAAACAAAATAAAACAAAAAAAACCCTTCCTTCTTTTATATCCTTTTGTATCAGAACAGGAATGATGCAAATAAGTATATAATTTCACAGACATACTAAAAATTTGAATTCTTTGACAAGAAACAAATATGACATTATCTTGTAATTTGATTTAGGAAATAGGTCTTTTATACATCACATTTAAATCTAAGACATACAATGTGTTTGTCAAAAACATGGACAGTTAAATGAAGTCTTGATGTTAAGTGATGATGGGAATTAGTATTACCTTTTGGAGATATAATAAAGTAAAAGAAAAAAAATTGTGTTTTATTAAAAATTGATATAAGATCAAGGAATTCACAGATATTCATAGGTAAGCCCAGAGGCAGCCATGGAGTTTATATACATTTTCATGCATACATAAGGAAGTTTTACAGTGCAATATTACAACATAACTTTCTACAGAATGTCACTGCTCATGTTCAAAAATAGGCAATGCTAAGCTGTGCATGCTCTGTAAAAACACGTAATACAGAGATGAGGCAAACCACAGGGAAACAGGAAAACAAAATAACAGTCAGAAATTATAAAAGATATGTAGACAAAAATCTGAAGAATGGCTTTGAAGAAACTAATGAGAGAAAGATAAAGTCTTTGGAAAGGCTGCAGGCAGAAGAATTGATAAAGATATTTCTTTTCTATGCCAACAACACACGTGTATTAGTCAGTATACACTTATTTGCGTGTAGTTGATATCTACTAGATTTTTTTACACCCTTAGTTAAAATGACTTTATTTCCTTTGCAAATCATACTTTTCTCCTACTACAAATTTCAGTAGACAACAATATCACCTCTCCTCTTCTCTTAACAAAGGATCTTCATTTCCCTACAGATTTGAGAAGTTTCTCCACTACATCTGGTCTGAATTTCAAACCTATTGTAAATATAAATCAAAATGTGTTCAGCATTTCAGACATGTCTCACCAGCAAAAGAAGATTTAAAACTCAGAGAGGATTTTGACCTATGCAAGATATTTTACTTACTCACTTTAACACAACTTTTTTCTGGACTTTAAACATTTTTAAATGGAAGGCATTATGTAACACCAATTCTGAATTAGTGGACATACTGGCAATTCTGTAATTGTTGACATCAGTGAACTTGATTCACCACAGGTATTTACAATAAGACAGGCCCAAATATACTGGTGAATGTTTGCTGGCATAATAAGTCATATTATGTCATATAATATTATGGAAAAGCTCTTATCATGTAAAATTACATATAGGCAGAACTAAGATTATAGAAGTAAATTTAACACTTCTACCCATGGCAGGTCATGGGTTTGAGTGCTTGACAGTAATTCACCAAGTTTGTTAATAGGCAAACAGAAATACACATCATGTTGGTGCTCAGTAGATATAACAACGTCTCAGCCATTTTAGGTGAAGTTCTAATATTAGGAGCATGGGATAGAGTTAGAAATTAGTCTCAGAAAGTGAAGATTATATCATCTTTATGTATCATTAATATCAAATAGGAATTCAAATATGTATATTAGGTTTGTTTGCTCTTTTTCTCTCTATAGTGAATGTCATAAATAGATATATTTTACATATATATATATATCATATTATTTTTAACATTATGCTACTTTTATTCTTCATAAATACTTTTTCTGAGGCTGCCACTGTTCAAGGAGGAGGAAAAAGGAACTCTTAGGACTTTACACATGCAGATTATTGGGCCTACCAGTTGAGTGCGTGTGTGTTAAGCAGTCACTGCAGGCACTGATACGTGACTAGCAACAATATGCACTAAGAATAGGAAAAATCCAAGCAAACCTATTTCAAAATACTGAAGGCCAATGAAAAAGTTATTGAGTAGGACTTCTGGTACAACTAAAACACATCCATTCCTATTTCCAGACAAGTAAGGTTTTAAAACTGGTGGTTTAAAGGTGAATATTCTGGAAAAATGTTAAAAGATAGACTCACAGAATAACAGAATAAGCTGAGTTGGAAGGCACCCATCAGGATTATCAAGTACAACTCCTGGCCCTGCATAGCACCATTCCCAAGAGTCACACCATGTGCCTGAGAGCATTGTCCAAATGCTTCTTGAACTCTGTCACACTTGGTGCTGTGACCACTTCCCTGGGGTGCCTGTTCCAGTGCTCAATCTGCCTGTGGATGAAAAACCTTCTCTTAATATCCAACCTAAACCTCTCCTGACTCAGTTTCATGCCATTTCCTCAAATCCTGTTACTGGTCACGTGAGTGAAGACATCAGTACTTGTCCCTCTTCTTCCTCTCATGAGGATGTTGAGGACCACAATGAAGTCTCCCCGCAGTTTCCTCTTCTCCAGGCTAAACAAACCAAGGGCTGAACAAATCAAGTGACCCTGGTCACTTGGGATTTGGTGCTTATTACTCTTCCTTCTGAAAATTAGATTTATGAACAAATTATGGTCTTATTTAAAAAAATAAGAATCAATCATGGGTGTGGTGGATTTTTTTAAGAACAATTTAAATAATTCAGATGAAACTATTCAAATACCAGTTGAAAATTACATCTTGATGACAGTAATCACAGACAATATTAGTAGTACATAGACTAAATAGCAGCTCTTCATTATGATCAAGACAAACAAATACTACAAGTTTTATGTCCTGAAAGCTATTTCATAAAAAGTTGTGAAAGTGATGCATTGAATTTTCAGTTGGATTGAAATTAACATGAAAATCTATAAAGCATCATGGCAGTTCAATTTCTAGGAACTCTGAGGTGTATTGGGTGTCCATGGCAGAGTGCTGACAGTGCAGACTCTGTAAGGGGAGGCCAGGGCTTTCCCATGCTGGACACAGCTGGTTCCAGATGGTTCCAGTGAACCCATTCCAGGACACAGCTGAGCTCATCAGCAAGGCTGGTGTCTCTGGGAAAATATATTTTAGAAAGGGAAATACACTGGACAAACAGCAGAGGAGGAAAACCAAGAAAACTCCCTGAAACTGTGAGAAACAACAGTATGAGCACCTAAGTCAGAGAAGGATGGGAGGAAAAGAGACGTGCTCCAGGACCTGGAGCAGAGATTCACCTGTAGACCGTTAACAAGACCACAGTGGAACAGGTATTTCCCTGTAGTTTGTGGAGAGGACTCCACCAGAGCAGATATCCAAACTGCAGCCTGTAGACAACCTACAGTAAAGCAGATTTTTTCCTGAAGAACTGCAACCTGGCAGAGACGTCTCACACTGGAACAGTTCATGAAGGATTGCAGCCTGAGGAGAGGACTCATGGTGAAGTGGGGAAAAAGTGGAAAGAAGGAGAAGGAGAAAGGAACTGCTATGGACAGGCTGTAACGTCCCATTTCACATTCCCTGTGATGCTCTGGGTATGTGGACTGGGGCAGATGGTGAGGAGGAAGAGGAGCTGGGGTGAAGGACTGGAACTGAACTGTGGGGGACGGTGGGCCCCCGGAACACGGGACAAAGAAAGTTCATTGGTGGGACAGTTCCTAAGATTAAAGATCCTCCCCAGATTAGGGTGACAGAAAGGGCCTCCCCCAGGATTCTTTGTTTCATTACGTTAATGTACCCCAGTCCTGCTTCCCCGGTTGGCCTGTTGGCCTCCCTGCCCCTTTATGCCTTATACGTCCCTGTTCTAGAAAGTTCTCCCTTCCCTGTTCCCCCATTGGCCCATGTTCCTTTACCACTCCCTCAGAGTCTCCCTAGTGGTTCCTTTACCCTAACCCCGCCTAGGTACTGCCCCTGCACCCTCAGACTATTGGCCCCTGGTGCTCTACTGCCCCCGTATATAAACCTGGACACTCCCATGATCTTTGTCTTCGTCACTGGACAGTTTCATGTGTGTGGCTGAATAAACCTCCCCCGTGGAATTCCACACGAAGACCCTTCTCGCCTCTTTGTTGTTGATGAGTTTCAGAAGCTATCCAGTGTGTGTGTGAGTGTGTTGGCCTGCCGAACAACTTCGTATCGGAGATGCTTCCGGAAGGTTGCAGCACCCACCATCCACCCGCCGCAACACTGAACTTGGGAAAAAGGGGCAGGGGAAGTTTTAATTTTCATTGTTTTATTTTGTCATCAATGTCCAAACCTGTTTTAATTAGCAATAAATTAATTTTCTTAATGTCAAATCTGTTTAACCTGTGATGTTATTTGATAACTGATCTCCCTGACTTTATCTTGCCCCATTAGCTTTTTCTTAATCTTATTTTCTCACTCTGAACTGTTGAGGAGAGGGAGTGGCAGAGCAGCTGGGTGGGCAGCTGGTTGCTGGCCAAGGTCAAGTCAACACATAAGATATGCTAACATGACTATATAATAATTGTTATAGGTATATACAGTTTATATAGTAAAAATGTTTAAAAGATGGAAGTAAATACTATTTTTTTAGAACAGTTATAGTTGTACTAACTGAAAAGGCTATTTTATTATGTCCAGGAAATTATGGCTGACCTTTAAGTTATGAAATAGCTCCACTTGCTTATTCATTTCTGTTTGCCAAAGCATGAAGGCACAATATATTTTACTTTTCCTTAGAACTTTGTCAGCACAGAGTCCTTATTGGATAGAACTCCAATGTATACAGGAAGTCACATAGGTTTTCATCTTATCTGTTTGAATCTCTATTTTGTCTGAAAATGGTTCAAACAGGTCCTGTTTCATAAATCATGGTAAAAAAAAAAGTCATACATTATCTTCAAGTTTTTTTTTTTTTAATACTGCTGGAAGAAACTGAACCAATGACGGCAAAGAGGTAAAAAGTCATCAACACATGAACAAATATGTATAGAAAAAATGTGGCAAAGAATAAAATGTATTTGCAAATGAAGTGAATAAATTATCAGTTTCAGAAATTTTTCATTCATGATTTATTGCTTACACAATTTTTTAAACATCTTGTATTGCTGTCTGAAAAAGATCTTGGGCTGTTTTTAGGTCTTGGCAAAACTCTTGCTGAGAGATCAGAGCAATCTCGCAAGACAATGAGAACAAACTTAATTTTTCCAGAACCAGACCAATTAAGTTAGCAGTGCTAGAGATATTTTGTCTAACTTCATTTTTTTTCCTGTGAGTTAGGTTTAGCTATAATGAAATTGTTAGAAACAGTTGCTTATTTATAATCAACATAGAAAATCCTGACCTTATTTCAAGAATTTTTATATGATATAAAATCAGAAGAGGTTTAATTAGACTACCATATTTATTTTTGTTTGATGAGTCAGTGATTTCTCTAAATGTAACACATGTAAACTATACTAATTTAATCATGTCGTAGGAATACAAAAATGTGTTGTTACTGATTAAATGATTACTGCAACATCTTGCAGACTCAGCTTCGGGAAAAATTATGGGAGCAATTACTGGAAAAGCACTTGATTGCAGTAAATAGTGGGGGGAAAAAAAGTCATAAAGCAGAAGATGGAAAAAGCTGTGAAGCAAGAGGTAAATTTACAATGTTTTAGGCTAATTTTAGTGTGATTAAAAAACACACAATTTTGAGGAACACAGTTGCCTGTAATAAAAACTAACTTTTCAATATATTGGTTGATTTTAGTAATGTAACCTCCGTGGATTTTCCTGCATTATTCCTGGCATCAGTGAGTCTGAAAAGCCATCTTATTCCACATGGGTTTTTTTCCATTGACTGTTTTTCTAAATATTTACTTTTGTACAGTTGGAAAAAATGCAAACATTGCCATTTTCATAACTTTACCATTCATTTAATCTCACAACAAACTGGTTTTTAGGAACCATATTAGGGATTTTTCTTCTGAAAATGAACTCAAATGAATAACAGGAAAACACTGAAATGAACATACCGTGTCTATTAGAATTCTATTTTCAGAGCAATTAAGAGAGTTTACAAGGGAATAAGAAGGGAAGAGTTACCCATGAAATCATAAAATTACTATAAGAAACTTTTTCACTTAAGAAAATATAAATAAAAGCATAAATGAGTATATAAGTGAGATGTAAGATGATGTTTCAGGAAAGGATGTGAAAAATACTTGATAGATATAATCTGATTTTTAAAGAAGAAAAAAAAATATTATTTTGCATTAGGCTGTTGGATTTCAGTTGCAAAATCTCAATGTGAAGAAACCAATTAGAAATGAAGTAAAAAATTCTCCTGTAAGTTGTATTTTGAAAAAAGATGTCAAAACCTCACACTTCATATGCATTTATATTAAATTACAAATTCAGCAAACTATTTAAGAACATAATTAGTTATAGGCAAGTGGTTAAGTATATTGACTTCAAGTTAAGTTCATGCTTAATTGCTTTGCTGAATCAGACTCTCGAAGATGTTTAATAAGTGTTGGATTTTTTCAGCAAACAGGATAAAATCATCATAATATTGTGATTCTCTTGGGTTTAAATAAATACCTAGCCTTATTATGTATTTCAGTACATGCCTCATAGTCTTTGATGTGTTTATCTGCTCAACTAGCCTTTCACTTTACAGGTAGGAATTTAAACTATCAATATGCCTACACTGATAACTCAGTCAGATTTGAGGTAGATGCAATCTGTCTGATGGAGGTGGAAAGCCAGTGCAACATGCTCTGCCACTGATGAAGAACACAGGATACCAGACAGGTTCGCATAAACTTGTTCAGAAAACACATTTTCCTTTAGAAATGTAATAATTTAGAAGATAAAATCTTTAGATATATGTATTTATAGTTATATTGTGCATGCACATATGTACATACACACAATGCATATATATACATCTGTATATCTTTATATATTCAAATATCTCTACTTATATATACTTATATACATATGCAAAACTGAAAATTAGTTAAAAATATACAATGTAATGCTTCTGAGGTCAAAGAACAGTACAATCAATTGATTTGTTAAAGACTGGAGTGGTTAAAGCACATGATAATATGACATACATATTGAAGGACCAATACAGTAACACCCTGGGGTTTTTCTTTCTGTAATAGCCCTTCTTTCTATAATAAGATGAAATGTAGACAGATTTTTTTAAGTCATCATTTATTTATGAGATAGCTTAAGTCTAATGCAAAACTACTTAAGGAACCCAAATGTCTCATCTGAATTTCCAAATGAGTAGCAAGTATTATTAGAGCATTAGTCTTCCAAATGTAGATGTAACTGGCAAAAGAAAAGGAAACTGAAATCTCAGACAATCTACATCTATCCTTTCTTTCTCTCTGAACAAGGAAACTGTCTGGTTTAAACAAGCAATTTCTTCCTTTGTTTCTATATGCCTCTATTTTGGACCATAGGAAGCCTCTGAATAAACGAGCTCCACAGCATTAACTAATTAATCTTAACAATTGCTGTGTAAGGTACATTGGTTTTATTATTGCCCATTTTCCCGATGAGAAATAAACAGATTTGTTTAAGGTAATGCAGAGAGGCAATGGCAAAAAGAGAGGGAAGTACTCATGTTTTAAGTTCAAAGTTCAGACAGTCTCTGCAGTAACCTGATCCATTTTAGACATCAGTGCAATTTCAATGTCCATAATGCTATGTGGTCTCAGTCTGGAGTGAGCTATCATATCAGTAAAACAGTGTTGTAGAGAAAGGGTATGGAAACTCAGGCAGTCTACACTCCTTTCCAAACACATTACTGTCTCCTCAAACTGTTTCAAGGACAAACCCTAAAGGCACTATGACCAATCAGATTACAAATGTCTCTAGATACCATAAATTCCAACCACTGCCTCTTATCTTTTTCCCTCCTCTTTATAGGAGACAATTTCTATTTCTTCAGAATTGGCTTCTCATACGTTTTAGCTGCTTCTTTAGAGCAGTCTTGGAGCTGTACTACTAGATTCACTTTGCAATAAAATTGGATTTTGACATCCTAAAAATTTGGTGATGTTGCCTGCATGTTTTACAGATTTCCAGGAAAATCTTTATGGCATAGTCTGTCCTTCAAAACACACAGCTGAGCCTGAGGCACAGTCTGAAGTTAATGAGTAGGAGCAAGTCCTCTTTCCATAAAAGTATGAGAAATTCTAGGAGGAAGAGCTGGCTGAAGAGCAAGCTCCCAGGGAGTCTTTAAAGCTAAAGCAGAAGGTCACCATCCATTCACACTGGCAAATCCAGTGGCAGAACAACAAACTGCTGGCATGGAGACAGTACTGAAGAACGCTCTAGGTCCTGTTATGAGGTGTAGTTCACTACAAGTGAAGCATGATCAATTTATAGAAAAAAACTTATGAAAAGCACCGTGTCCAACTGCCTCCTCAAAGCAGAGCTAACTACAAATTTAGATTATGCTGTCTAGATCATGCGTCCAGGTGAAGGGGTTGGTTCTGCTTGGGCTATGTGCACAGCCTGTCTCTTTTACTCACAATCTGAAGTGTGACACTTCTGTCATGTTGATGGGAGGAATAACTGAGTTTACAGATATGTAGTCAGTATGTCAGTATCAATGGAGAGGGAAACTTCATTCTTGAAAAGTCATGTAGCAAAGGCCTGATCTTGGAGGCACAGCGAGCAGCTGGGTGAACAGGTTTTTCTTATTAAGAGACAAAAATAAATAATTGCTGCTACCCCATTTTCAACTAGAACAGAAGCTTTATGAGGAAGCAGCAAATGGAACTGGAGGAAAAGCTGATGGTGAATGTCTGGGACATAGTAATTGGTATGGTTAAACTATAATTTACCACAAGCAGTGTGTGTGGCAAATGTGTTTGGAGTCAGGATGTGCAGCACTAGCCAACCTTGACTGCTTTGTAACAGGTTGCAAAATAAGCTTGGGATATGTCAAGGAAACAGAAAGATGGGTTTCTCCTTTTAGTAATATTAAACTGGTAATACACTTTTCTATCTGTAAATAGTATCCGTACTGCTTTCTGTGGCTGAGAGGATGTGTAGACTGACAGGTATGATGGAATGAGAATTATCATAAGGCTTTCAACATTTTGACTGGTGCCTGCCTTTGAGCAGGCATGCAGGTTTCTGGATAAAATACTGAGGAGCACAGTGGCTCCAGCTAAAGCCAAAAGTTGAAGAAGTACTTTCCAAGGCAAAGGAATGGATGTTAGATAGGGACAAATAAATTTAACTAATTGGACATGTCTATTTTGGAAGGTATGTTCATGTCAGTTTGAATGTGGTTGGTATAAATCATAGTTTCCCGCTATCCACTAATGCAAACACATTTTGCTGTTACAGTCTGTTCAGTTTTCATAGCTCTACAATGTTGGCAGGCTGGTGCATCCTTTGGTTATGATATCTTGAGTACTTTGACAGCTCCAGTTTCCATACTAAATTAACTGTCTTTTTAAAGATTTATGTTTAAAGAATTCCTGTAATAAAAAGTGTTAATCGCCAGAGCCAAATTCACAATTTAATGGAATCACAGAATAATTTAGGATGGGATCTATGACCCTCTTCTTAAAGAAGTTCTAACTAGAGCAGATTACACAGGGCTGTGTCCAGTCGAGTCCCAAACATCTCTGAGGATGGACATGCCACAAACTCTCAGGGCAGCCAGTTTCAGGACTTGAGAACCTTCATGAGAAAACCAGTTTTTCCCACTTGTGTTCTTTTCCTCACAAAGTATCGCTGCACACTTCTGGCAAGAGTCTGGCTCCATCTATTCAGTTGCAGACAGAAGCAAGGACTCCCTTGAGAGTTCTCTTGTCAAGGCAAAACAAACCTCATTTCCTCAGCCTATCCTCATCCATCATGTATTCCAGCTCCTTGGCCATCTCACTCAACCTTTACTTGACTCACCTGAGTATGATAATATCTTTCTTGAAATGGGGAGCCCAAAGCCAGACACAGCACTTCAAAGCACTCTCAGAAGTGCCAAACAAGGGCCGAAGGATCATGTCCCTGAAACTGCTGATTGCATTCTTAGTAATAGAGCTCAGAATGCAGTTGACCTTCTTGCTACTGAATCACATTCAACTGGATGTCCATAAGCTTTTCAAAGCTCTTGTTTTCAGCCAGCTAGCTGCCACCAGCCTCTACTGTTGTATGCAGTTACTCCTTCCCTGGCATGGGACTTTGTACTTGCTTCTGTTGAATTTCATGAGGTTTCTGGCATTTCTCCAGCCTGACCAGGTCCTTCTGTGCATCTATCCACAGTGCTCCAGTGTACCAACCAGTTCTCCCAACTTGGTACCATGAACAAATTTGCTGAGAATGCATCTTGTCCCACCATCCAAGCCATTAATGGAGACAGACTTTGAACAGCCCCAGTACCTATCCCTGAAGGAAGCCACATGCTACTTTACCACCAGACAAACTTTGCACCACTTATCACAGCTCTTTGGGCTTGGAAGGCCAAACAATTTTCCATCTACCTCATTATTCATTTATCCAGCATGTATGTCACCACTTTCATGATAAGGAGACTTTAAAATAGTGTGTAAAAGGCCTTGTTCAAGTCAAGGTATACACCACCCAGCGACCCTCCCTTTGTCCACGGCACCAGCACTCATCTCACCTCATCATAGAAAGTTGATCTGGGATGATTTGTGCATCCTAAATCTATATTTGTTGCTCCCAAATACCTTTTTGTCCTTCACACCTCTGAAAATGGCATCCAAGAGGATTTATTCCATCACCTATCCAGTCACTCAGGTGAGGCAGACCAGCTCATAGTCCCCTGGATCTTCCTCTTGCCATTTTTCATGATAAGTCTGACATTTATTTTTTTTCCAGTCATTGGAAACATCCTCTAAAATTCATGACCTTTTGAAGAGGTTAGACAACAGTCTTGCAATGATAACAGCCAGCTCCATCAACACTCTCAGATTCATCCCAACTGTTCACAGATATTTGTATATGACTAATTGGCTAATCCTGTCTTTGGGTAATAGAAATGGTATTTCACCCTCTTTTCTCTCTTGAAAAGGGAAAAAGATAAAGTAGGCATTCAAGCATTATTAGAAAACGAGGCAACACACACTCAGATATAATGTTAATTATAGATTTTCCATCTCTTTGCCCGGTTAGGCCCAAATGCCACTGAAACAAATCTGACAACTTCTATCAGTAGACTGTGGTGTTTTAAAGGCTTTTGAATATAAATACAAAACAGATATTAAGACTTCAATTTGTAAATTCTGTGAAACTCAAGGGCAGTGAAGAGATTTCCCAGTGAATGTATACAACTCCTAAAAGATAGAGCCCCAGGTAAATTGAAAGAGTTAAAGAATCTAGAAAACTCTCATATGCTGATAAACCACCTTGTAGTCAACAACATGCTGAGATAAATAAGGAATTCTCCTGACTGGAATTTAGGAATAAAGAAAACCAACAAAACTTAGATTGGAAGTTTCTGCTTGGTAGCCTGACTATATTAAAAGAAGAATGAGGTTAGGAAAAATTAATATGTGCACAGTCAATAAACCACAGTTACAGAGTATCTTTTAAGCAGAATACATTTTACTTGCCCTGCTTGTCTTGTTAATAGCATGATATATTTTAAGACTTGAGTTCTCTTTTGGCAAATTTGTACTTTAAACATGCTAGGTCCTCTTTCTTAGTTAAGTTCCTAATTTACAGTCATCATCAGGTTTTGTTCATATTCTACTTTTGCAAGGCAAATTATGTTATCTTTATATAACACTTTAGTTTAGAAATAAAAAATTGATAACTACTAAATATACCATAATTTCTCTCCACAAAAATGTTTCAGCATTCACTGTAAAGATGCAACTCTGAACTTTTCTTTACATGAAGACAGTACAGCTCAGTAAAGGAACACTAATTACAGTAAGAAAATCATCTGAAAGGAACAAAGCTTAACATTAAAACACAAGGTAAGATTACAGATCAAACTCCTGTAAAAACAACATAAACAGCAATATTAAATATTTATAATAGATGTTAATCAATTAACTCACCTGTGTCCAAAGTTTAGGCTGGGATATTCAGGAATTTTATGGATTTTTGTTTCTTTTTTTTTTTTCATTTTAATATTAGCAATCAGAAGTAGTCAAGAGAAGTTGTGTTAACTTTCCAAATGTTTAGTATAAGCATCAGAAAAGCTGGTTTTAAGAGTGTCTCTCAGCTTTATGAGGCAGAACTAAAACAGTAAAAAAACTTCGGAAAAGTATTACAATTATATTTGGACATTTGCAGTTTATCAGGTACTGTTGTGACTCTAAAAATAAGTGTATGTAAATAAAGGAAGATTTACCATACTTAAAGTACTGCAGCTTTATAAATATATGGATATTTTACATATAAACCCAGAAGAAATCTCAGATTCTGCATCTAAATGTGGGGAAAATAGCAATTATTTGCTCATAATCATGTGATACCAAAAAAAAAAGTGCTCAGAAAAAAACTACTATATATATTCTATATTATATGTTTTATAATTTATGTTTTATGTTTTTCATGTTATGGTCTAGTACTTATTTCAATAAACCCGTTAGCATTAGGATTCCAACAAACTCATAAATACTCCTGTGTTTAAGGAAAAAATAAAAAATACAAAAACCTGAAACCAGCATAAATCACAAGAACCCTTTGGTGAGCACATATCCAAATTGAAGTACTTTTATGCCAACATTATGAGCCTTTGCTCTTTTGGTTTTGGTAGGCAGAACTATAGTGCTCACTGTAGTATATACAGTAGTGAAGGAGATGCAAAGATATGCCCACATCACATAACTACAAATGATGAATTTGATATAGTCCTGTTTGCCCTTCCTTTCATTGCTTTTTCTTCTGAACCATCACAGATAATCTTTTATTCTGTCCTTAATTTTCTGATGACACTCCATAACTAGGTTTATGAATCTTTGATTCATGCAATCCTTCATCTTTCTAATGTGGCTTGGGGAACCACCATTTTTTACAGGAATCATAAGCTAACAAATCATGCCCAGCAGTCATATGGATCTTTAATTATTGTGTGATTAAGACTGAAAATTTTTTGGTTCTAATAAAATCTTTTTGGTTAATAAAATTCCCAAATGTTTTTTAAAATACAAGTCAACAATACAACAAATCAAATACAACAAATGTTCAGCATTTCATCAATGCTGAAACATCTGGGCAAGTGTCATCCACCCTCATATTGGTGTGTTGCACATTACACTATTTAATCCAACAGAAAGCTCAAAATTGTTAAACTAAATGAGGAAGCAAACAACTGGAAAATTAAGGAGGAGATGACAAAATGTCCATTATTTGTTTGGCAATGCACACATTAAGGTTTTCAGCACATTGACAAGAGTGTCAATACTAAAATACTTTACACCTTGCATAGCTAAAATATTGCTTTTAAATTATCTAGTTTAATCTTACAGAAATGTTTTTTATCAGTAATTTTAATATGTTTTTTAGTTTATACTGCTTAAATAAGTGCCGATGTGTATTAGACGTCTAAGCTTCATATTTATTGGACATCTAGGCAGTAAAATAACTGAAATGTTCTGAACTGCTTCAGAACATTTGCTGAACATTCAGTTGACCAAAGTGTCTACTTAAGACCAAGAAAAAGATCAGTCTAATTTCCATTAAATATTTAGTCTCTTCATAGAAGTACAAGCACATTCCTCATATGTTGATAACTACAGATAGACTCCCAAACCTAGAAGCTGATTTAGAGATTAATCCCAGCAGCATGAATTCAAAAGATTCTAAAAGTATTTAAATTATTTATATTATTCAGACACCAAGGCCTTTTCAGTTATTTATCCTGTATGCTTATCTCAGAAGTCTTCCACATTCACTATTAGTCTTGTGTCCATTTTAAATAACCAACTGTGAAATAAGTGTAAATGTTTGTCTAAAAGTAGTTTCTGTTTTCAAAGTTGTGATTAAATGTGCAGCAAAGATGTTTTGCAAGTCCCTTAAGCTATCCTTGTGTAATAACAAAGATGTAATTCACACCAACTTGAGCAAAGTCTTCAAGGCTGCCTCCCACAATATCTGCGTTAAGTCATTGTGATATGGATAAATGTACAGCTAGATGTATAAAAGCTGGCTGAATTTTTGGGTTAATGGGGCAGTGGTTAGTTGGTCATCCTCTAACTGGAGTCCAGTAAGGAGTCTAGTACCATCAGATTCTGTACTGGGACCTCCCCTCTTTAATGTCGTAATCAACAACAGAGAAAGCACTGCACTGCAATCCCATCAAGTTTCTGGGTGATACTATACTGGGGAGACAAGTCAATACAGTTGAGAGCATGGCTGCTACTCAGTGCTGAAGGAACAGACAGACAGGAATCTGGTGATATTCTACAAGGACAAAGGCCAAGTTCTACATCTAGGAAGGAAGAAATCCTTGCACTGATCGAGACTGGGGATAGGTTGCTTGAAGAGCAGCTCAGCTGCAAACGAGCTGCAACTTTTGGCAAGCTGAACATAAGCCAGCACTGTGCCCAGGTAGCAAAAAAGGCCAACAGCATCCTCAGCTCCATGAGCAGGAATACAGGCAGAAGACAGAGTGAAATTATTTTGCCCCTTTACTCAGCACTCATGAAATCACATCTGTGTCTAGTTCAGGATTCCCCAGAAGAAAAAATACAAAGATAAACTGAAATGAGTTCATTTGTGGACCTTTGTCAGGGACCTGGATCTCCTGCCCTGTGAAGACAAGCTGACAAATCCAGGTTTGTTATACCTGGAGAAGAGAATGTTGCAGCAGCCTTCCAATCACTAGAATGAGGTTTTTAAGATGAAATCAGTGCATCATTTTGCAATAGTGGATGGTGAGAAGAAGAAAGACAAAAGACATTACTTGGAACAAGGCAGCTTTAGAATGGAGAACCTTAGTCAGGAGATCAAGTGCTGGAAGTGGTTATATTAGGCTGAACAAAGCCCTGCACAATTCATTGGTGTCATAACCAAGTCTGTTTTGACCACCTGGTTGGACCAGAGATCTTCTGAGGTCCTTTCCAAGTTGAATTTTCCTATAATCCTATCATTCAATTATTCTATATAATTAAATTTTGTTAAAGACGTGGTTTTCTTGGGGTTGTCAGATACACTAGCAGAAGGAGTTCACATTTGTCAGCACATATTGCAGCTCTTTTCTGTGCATAAGATAACAAAGCCAACCAAAGCACCATGTGGTTTCTATTAGAAAGTGCTGACTTTTTTAACAGAGCAAAACAAGGATGACTTGTGCAGTACAGCTTCCTGACACTTTTACAGGGATTCCCTGCACAAGAGACTGTTCTCAGGTACTGGCTGTTTGTAAATGTAAAACACAGTTACTTGAGTGTCTGTTTAAATTAAGCCCATATGCTGAGGTATCAGCTCACCAATGTCCAGAATGTAGCCAGGCTACCTCCTAACATTCCAAACACTGATATTGTACATGTAATGTAATCAAATTTAGATGTCTAGCCTTAAATAAAGACAGTACATGGGCTGCAACCAAGTTCAAGATGGTACAGTATTAATTAATCCACTCTGTGATATGAGGATCCCAAAACAGCTCATGTTACCTGGACTCTCTTGTTATGCAGAAACTACTGTTCTGGAATTAGGTGATAGATACAATAAATATAATTTTCGTTATACTAGAAACCAAGATCAATGTCATAAATTTTTCTGATAACTGTTTTTCTGCCAGTCATATAAGATCCTGGATGGCAAGCAGGAACACTAACAAAGAGATACAAGAATGCTGAGTTCATCTTATCAAAGATTGTCTTCATAAAAATGTTTTCCTCTGCATGCACAGGTTTTCAGGGAACACATATGTGAAGAAAAAACCCTAGAAACTCAATAAAAATTACCAAGTCTATTTTGTCCTTACACAGCTCCCTTAGATGTTTAGCCAGAAAATATTCTTTTACTACAAAATGAGGCTATAATTGCACCTAGTGAAAAACCCAAATTGCAAAGAGACTAGAAGAACTACCAAGTCCAGTTTTAAATGTAATCATATACTACAGGCCAACAGTCCTCTAGTGAAAATGGCTGCATATGTCACTATGTGGAAAGATTCATATTCTCAACAAAGAATGTAAATCTCATAGCCTGGTTGAAATGGCAAAGCATTTAGAAAAAAACTTGTCCAGCAAGACTCAGTTACTTTTCAGAATATGTTTATTTCAGATGGATTATGGCTTTACAAGAAGCGATATGAAATATTTTTCTTGAAATGAGGGTACCCTACAATTAGACTGCATATAAAACACAACTGCTATGATGTAAGCTGCTGAGAAACCTCCTCTGACTCATACAAGATACTCAAAAATTCCAGAGTATAAGAGCTGCAGATTTGACTATTTCAAACTACTCTTATGAAAAGCTAGATATCCAGTATGGGAGGTCTTTTTTTCTTCTTTTTTTCCTCAAAAGAAATGTGAATCTTTTCATTACCCATCACTGTCATAAAAGTTATATAATTTATTTATTGGTACAAACCTCGTGAGAAAATTTTTGAAACAACTTCTACATGTATATGTTGTTATACATGCCTTGCACCCTACACAAGAGCAACTTGCTTATCCTACCTCACCTAGCTACAGCTTAAAATACAAAGATGTGATGGTAACAGTTAAATAATGAGCAGTAGTGACAAATTCATTATTTTTTCCCTTATTTTTACTTACCTAGCTAAAGAATAAAGCAAAATTGAAAGCGGAAACATTCAAGTTGCACTGCGGAGAGAGACATAGCTGGAGAAGGCATACTTGCAAGGTTATTAATTGTTATGACAAAAGGAAGATCTGCCTACCCAACAGCAGGCACCTACTCAACTGCACAACCTGAGACACTATTAACTTATGTTTGACTTAAGTATGTACAGATTCTTGACAGTTGTCTCCCTAGCACCATCTGGTGTCTGCCAACTTGTAACTTGTGAGAATGCACCAAACAAAAAATTAATTCGGCTCATGGCCTCATGGGACAGAAAAATTTACAGTAGGCATCTTTACAAAGGCTCAGAAGAATATTAGGCAGGCCGGAATGAGCATACATTATGTTTATGAATTTCACCAACCTGAGTTGGTGAAACATTGAACAGACACATATTTGCCCATGTCTCATGTACTTCCTCTGTTGGAATATGAAGGATGATAGGAACATGGATGTTCCTGTTAGCTGGATTTTACATATGAAATATTTCCTTCTTCAATCCAAATTTTACTTGGAAGGTATGCTAACTACATTTCAGTTAGATGGTGCTTTATCTACCTTCAGCCTGTATGGCATATGAAAAAAAATCACATAATATACACTTTTCAATAAAATCACACTGAAAAGATATTCAGCATAGCCTTAAGAACTGGAATACTATATATATATTTTTTTTTTACAATGCATAGTTGTCGACAGCAATATCAGGGCACAGCTGTGCAGAAAATGATTCAACCTACATATGCTGCCACTGTGTATACTATACCGTAATTCATAAATATGAAGAGTGAAAGTATCATTATTCAATGTCCCTGAAGAAAATGAGAACCTATGTTTTTTTAGTATTCATCCGTTTTGCAGAATGATTTAATTTAATTTTAATGTATGCGTTATTTTTTCTTAGGGAACAAAAAGCAACCTTGAAAATAATCAAATACTGAATCAATATGCAATAAACTGTTCTGATATAACTTTCAATTTGTTTTAGTACAATTAAAATAATATGTTTTCTAAATACTTTTAGAAATGTGCACCTGTTATATCTTACTATTATTACAGAATATATCACTATTTGATGGTTTCATCAAAAAATCCTAGATGGTAGTCTATCTGAATTATGTTAAATAAAATATGGCCACTGTCTTAATTAGTCTGCGAGATTAAAATCAAATGGATCTGGGATAAAAACTGAAGTCTAAACATGCCGTATATATCATATGTACAACAGGGCACATAGAAGTCAAAAGGTCATAATTTTTTCTGAAAATTACATATTCTCATGCAAAATCTGATAGTCTTTATTGATGGACAATGTCATAAAGCCATCACTGTGTTTATAGACATTTAATTGAAGACAGCATAAAACGATAAACTAAGAAACATGCATGGTTGACTCCTCCAATTCAAACCATAAATCATACTGATGTTCAGACAAGTCGCCCAGACACAAATTCTGATGATAGATGAACCATTTAACTTTGATTTTTGAAAGCAATGAGCTCGCTAGCAATACCTCACACTGACTAATACCACATATGGTCATATAAGAACTCATCAAAAATCCATTTTTCCCTTGTGTGGATGCTAAAA
>WBMZ01011734.1:0-12500 GCA_013400975.1 Atrichornis clamosus | reverse complement strand
AAGTATATCTGAGGAGAGCTAATTAAAACCTCTGTAAATGACAATGATCACTTTCCTTAAAAATATAACAACACTCCAAATCATCACACAACTGAGAGAAATGAATGGTGATCTGCTGTATAACTTTCTAAGAAAAAAAAAATGACTGTGGGATGTCACAATGAGGTAGTTTGCATTCTGTTCTCCTTCATCTTTTTTCAAGGATTCTGCAATTAATTACAAAACGTAAAAGAAATCTAATCTTCCTGTACCCCAAATCCTCAAGGACTGTTTCCAGAATCTTGGTATCAAGGGATTACAGCTGCCATTTGAGGCAATTTTTTGGCAAAGAATTTTAACACTTTCTGCCAAAGAATTTTAACACTTCACAAAGAAGTGTTAAAGTAAAAATCTGAAAGAAAAAGGAAAACTTTAGAAATGTAGGCTCCTGTTCATCCTAGTCACTAAATTAGCTGACTGAAACTGAGTCAGACCTCCATCATTCTGTTCTTCCTTCTAAAGCAAACTGCCTAAAAAGAGTAAATTGAAAAGCCCAGCAACAGACATAGTATTAAAGAGGTATGGGCATTTCTGATATCATTCTTCACGTATATCCATTTTGTCTGCAATATGTAATAGCCATGACATTTATGATGAAAGGTTTAAAATGGGTGTAGGAGCAAGGATGAAAAGAAAAAAAAAACAGAGGAGAAAGACTATATAAAAGCTAGGAATTATAGCTGCAATCTGCTTCCTGATGAGGATACAGAAAAGCAAAAATATTTATATTCATATCTTGACCTTGACTGACAATCTGTCAGGTCCATCATGTAGAGCAAGTGAAGTTGGTAACGTGCTTTGCAGTCCTAATTCTCTCAACAATCAAAATTATTTGCTTTGTTTTCTACTCATGGAAGGACAAGGGTATGTATTTTGTCCTGGTAGGAAGATGGGACACTGCTGAGAAATGTATATGAACATAGATCTGTGACTACACTTGTATTAACACTGTCACCTAGAGCTTGGCAATGACCTCTCAGCTCCATCGTAGAGATGGGGTTGTTTTCTACCCACAAATATATACGCAACATTTGTCCTGTGTGCAGATCCCTACGGCCACTCTATTTTTGCTTCCCCATCTATTACACTGGTGCCTAAGAGGAATAAAAACAAATAAAAATTAAGGACAGAATCAAAGTTTCCTATTTTTAGACAAGAATAGAAAAGTCTCATTTCAGTGACTACATCACAAGATATTAATTCCTTTACCAGCAAATTCATATTTCATAGCCAAATTACAAAGTTCTGCAACATTAGAAGAAAATCATGAACCAGTCTTTTAGATGGAGAAAATAACAATGCACAAGTTCTGCAGCATTCGGGCTCCTATATTGTTACATGTAATAATGTATCTTAAATTATGATACCTATAGGATATTACATGTACATTTCATAGCAATCACATGTATAAAATAGAGGAGATGGCTGAGAGGGGACCTCATCAATATCTATAAGTATCTAATGTGGGGGTGTCAAGAGGATGGAGCCAGGCTCCTCTCAGTGGTGCCAGGCAATAGGATGAGAGGCAACGGGCAGAATCTGACACATAGGAAGTTCCACCTGAATATCAGAAAGATCTTCTTTACTGTGCAGGTAACCATGGCCTGGAACAGATTGCCCAGAGAGGTTATGGAGGCTCCCTTACCAGAGATATTCAAGACCTGTCTGGACATAGTCATGTGCCATGTGCTCTGGGATGGCCCTGCTTGAGCAGGACGGTTGGACCAGATGACCCACTGTGCTCCTTTCCAACCTGACCCATTCTGTGACTCTTGCATTACATTTTGAAAGAACTATTTTCTATCACTCTTCTTGGCTACCACTACTCAGACCATAGGAAAAAAAAATTATCAAAGGAAAGAACACCACTTAGCATGTGGCAGGATATTGAAAGAAAGAGCAATTCATGACACTAAACTCTCACTTATAAGACAGAGAATTGACTCAACTTGTACCTCAACTGTATTATTTCTTCTTTTAGCCTGATCTATTGTATATCTTACAATGGAAAACAATGTTTTGGTGCCACTTAAGTATTTTGGGTGACCATAAAGTAAGACAGATTTGACTGAATAAAGCTAAACACTGGATGCTGCTCACATATCCAAGAGATGTTATCACTTCTTGTTAATACAGCAATACATAGAAGGAATTTGAAATAAATGGCTGCTCTGTTTCCTCAATGAAGCAGTTACCCAGAAGCTGATAACCTTGGATGGTGGAGTCTATGCATACTACATGTACTGAAGACAAGTGTCCATCAATTTAGTAATCTCAGTCTCTACAGATTTTATTTATTAAAACTATATTTTTACCTAATTTTCTATTTTCTGTTGATATTGGCACCTAATTAAAAAAGTATTTGGTCTTTTCTGTAGTGTTTAGAACATTTGTTCCATCTATCTAGTTGCCAGAATGCATCAGGCAGTTGCATTTTTTGATTTTTATGAAATAAAACAAAATTACAATCTTCCAGTGAAGCCTCTATGCCTTAACCAAATGCATAACCATAAGTAGCAGTAGTGCATTATATTGCTCATTATTTAGACAATCTGCCACTAGCTTATGATATGGTGGAGGTCTTGGGGATAAGATTGTCAAAGACTGTAAACAGCACTGTCCACAATTCCAGTGAAGCATCACTTGTTCGTTATTTACAGCAAAGGCATTACCAACTCCTTTCACAGAAGGAAAGGAATCTATATCAGCTCTGTTTTGTAAAATAGTCTCAGTTTGGCAGTTTTAATTGCATTTAATTTTATGTACTCTGGTATAAGCAAATGATTCTAAATACATTGTAATAAATGTCTGGAAACTTTGTAGATCTATTAGAAAAAAGATTTGATTTTAAATTGAGAGATACATGCCATTCTCACACACTGCTACATTTTCTGTGCTTCAAAAGTAAACAAAATCTACAGCTAAATCTATTAATTTTACTCAGTATAAACATGAGCTACACAATGCCATCTCTTCCTTTATAATTATTTTAGGCGTTAGGTCATAAAAGTCATATGAAATTTTACAGTGAACTAATCAGGAAAAAAATGTTGTGGTTTTACTTAGAAGTTTTTTTCCACCAGGTATAAATATACTCCAGTGTAGGTAATGCATATTCCACAGTAAAACATAAATAAAATCAAAATTTATTTAGGCTTCACATACAGCATCATTTTCAAAATACTTTGCATGTTATTTCAGAAAATTTTGTTATGGGAGTTTTGTCACTCCTATATTGTGGCTGAGCTGTACTAAAGCTTTGACACACCTTCCTTTCAACTTCTGTGAAATTGGATTTAAAAGTGACAAAGGCATCACACCAGTGAGCTTCTTCAGCTGAAGTCAAGTTCTGATTGTCTGCTGAAGGCTGCTTGTGCTGATGAACAATTATGTTTTGGTGCTCCAGCCGTGTATTTAAATCAACAGAAAAGACAGAGATAAGAATAAACAATGTTCTAAACAGGCTACAAAGAAGTTAACATTTCTGTCATTGTATATCATTCCATACAACTTAATATATATTTACTTCTACCAATGTATCTTCCTGTTGCATTGACTTATACATTCCATAAACAACTGAAATCTTTTTGTAGTGAGTTTTTTAATAAACCTTTACAAGCATTTCTTGATATATTATAAAGATCTAAGTTCCTCAGACTTATTACCTTATCATTTTGTAGTATTCCTACCTGTAGCATGTCAAAAAAGTGTTGCTAAAGTATGTTTGTCTATCATCTATCATGGTTTTATTTTCCATCACTGCAAGGCATCTTTCTAGAATACATTTTCTCATTAGGAAACAATTTTGGATTTTCTTTGAGAGTATTTTCCATTTTAGGATTTCCAACTTTTATATTTTCATATTTGCTTTTTTGAATCCCTTTACTGCTGTGCAAAAAAGTAAACTATTCTGTGTGACAATCTCCAGTTTGCCAAGGTCATTTATAATGAAGCTTACTGTATATGCCTAATTTTATATTGCATAATAAATCTTCAGCTACCCCTATACGTGGCAACTCTGAAGGTTCAATCAGATGTTGGATGTATCAATATTTAATGTATCTCTTAATAAAAATTAGCACAGGCCTTCGATGAAAATAAGTGTTCTTGGTTTATGTGGTCTGCGTCAGAAGATTATTAAAATAATTTTTGTTACAGTGTAAGTATTCATACAGGCATAATAACAAAGTTAACTATTAGGTTTAACATCGCAAAATAGGCTCTGAGATATGTTTGCCTTCACAAGGAAAATGTCCTCAGCCAAATACCAGCAGATTACAAAGTACAAAAGAATTCAGTACCAAGAAGTAAGAAAAGTCTATCTACATAAAACAATTGCTTATTGTAATATAGCTCAGGAAATAAAAAGGCATATTTTATTCTGTTATTGTAAAAAATATGTGGTCAGCATGTTTTAGATAAGACAGTGACAAAAAAGGACAATTATATACCTGAAATGTTGTATTTGACCAAATATTAAGCCTTTATTGAATGCACCAACGCATTTCAATTTTGTGTAACAGATTCAGTTGTAAGGGTCTCTGATTCAGTAGTCAGCATTCTATCTTCAAAATAAGTGGAATCAAGGACAAAAAAAGGGTTTTTGGACTTCCTAAAATCTTTATTTTTCTGTGGATCAGTACACTATTCAACATATTTTTCTCAAGGCTATATTTACAGCCAAACATTTTTAAAGTGCTTAATTTTGATTGAAAATATTTCTACTCTCATTTGGACACTTAAAGATTAATTAATATTAATGTAAATATTCTAACTGAATCTACTATGCAGAATGTTTACAAATGAACTTTCTTCTTTTGTGTTTAAATGCCAGACAGTATTTTGATGAAAAGCAATGACTTACATTCAGCTATTTAAGACAATAAAATTTCTCATGGTTTCACTTGTGCTGCAGTGAATTTACTGCAAATTCCACCAGTCTGACAGATTCAATCTGTCCATCTGTTGAAATGACAAGTTGTATTTGCAGCATCAAATATTTCAAGAATTGCCAAATATATTAAAAGTGACAAAGAATGCGAAGAACACAAAGTGCATTCTGGTTGGAAAATAAAATTTCAGAGACAACCATCCCAACCAGTTCACACACATGGTATGTAAATGTGTTCAGCTAACATTGGTTAAATTCACTAAGTTAAAAAATCCAAGCTATTTTAAAGTTTTTCTGTGCCATTGATGAGCCAAGCCTCTCTCTATATATTTTTTTTTAATAAGTTTTTTTGCTATTTGGAATGTTAATTTTGCTCTCACTTTCAGAAAAATGCATAATATCTGTGTAGGAACTCTAAGAAGTTTTCTGAGGCAGAATATGCTCTGCAGACTGGTTATAACTACAACTGTGTTTGTTTCAAGAGTCTGTCCTTGGAAGATGCTGACATACTGAGTGATCCAGCATAGCACATCTTAGCATCTAGCTTCAAATGGGTAATTTATCTTCAAAAATAATTGATGCACGATCTGAAGCATTAAGCCATATTTTTCAAAATCAAGATGTGTGTATGTAACATACACTTGATGACTAGTTTTGTGCATCTGAGTTTAAGAAATGCTGATGCTTTTTGAATTAAAATCTTCTGAAAACAAGTTCTAACAAAACATTACATTGTAGTTATAACAAACACACTTCTGAAACTTAATCTTTAAACAGTGTTTAATTCTGTGGATTAAAAGGTACATTTCTCAACTCTTCACATAGTTCAAACTAAATAAGCTTCAATATACTTTTCCCATGAAGAGAGCTTATTCTTAATGGAGTTGTCTAACCAAGCCTGATTTTACAGTTTTGATTTTTTTATCTTTAATCATTTTATGATGCTAAAAACCACAACTGAGCAAAAAAAGGAGTTTGTGAATATCATGACCACTTCTAAAAAGAATCAAGAGTCTAATAACAGGCACATTAATTAGCAACATTTTGCAGCAGGCTTTACTGGAAAACTTGTATAATGTGTTCTAAAGAGGCATTCAAAAACCTCTGTAAAATCCCAAACAAATATTAACTTATGAAGTCAGTAGAAGTTCAAAGGTGGTAGCAATCTTGCTAATAGATTCCAGGGCATATATAGTTTTAAACTTAGCTGAAGCTTAAATATTGGTTTATTTAAAAATATAATGTGAAATGCAAGATGTACTAATAAAAAAAATTCAGAATACTTAAATTAAAAATATATATATATTTACTGAAGCCTGGGTATTGTCCCTGTTATTTGAACTCAAGATCCCCAAATACAATAAAAGCAATGAAAAGAGAAAAGCTGCATTCAGTCAAAAGATCCTATGATTCTAATATAACTCATGAAATATCAGCAAAATATTTTGCATTGCCTAAAAAATGATATTGTCATTCTGGTTAAAAAAACAAACAAAACAAAAAAAAATCCCACAAAACCCAAAACACATAAAAACCCCAAAACAAACAAAAACCCCCTATGCACAATAATCATATGAACTGCTGCTTTCACAAGCAGCAGAGCAATAAGTCCTAACTTACCACAGAGTTTTATCATTCATTACCTACTTTATCTCTTTGACTCCACTGACTTGGAAAGACTAAAACAAAGTCCAGTCTGTCACACCCCTCTGTTTGTGTGTGAGCCAGGAAGCAGCCACTACACGAGCTGTGTAACAGTGCAGTTAGAGGTAGATGAAACTGATGGATTTCAGAACTTCTCTTGTTCCATCTCGGCAGAAACAAGGCTCCCACTGCTCCATGTCCCCATGTCCAGCCAGTAGACATTTCATAAGTCGTGTGTTGCCAGTAGGTGATCAGGCACACACACGCAGTGCAAACAATACACACGTGGCCAGCCACACAGATGGCACAGTGAGAAGGGCCTGTACCGCGGCCCACATCAACACAAACAACTTTTATGTAAATACGAGCAGCACAGACAGTCCAGTCTTCTCTTTTCTCTTCATCTGACCAAGACTGAAGTTTGACACGTAGATCTAACACAGGATTGTCCTGTAAATGACCCCTGGATCCTGGTCTCCTTCAGTTGCTCATCCCCTTGACCTGAGCTCTCTGACTTGTGGTCCTACACGGGAGGTTGGCACTCTGACTTCTCTTCCTACCCGTCAGGGAGTCTGACTGACGTCTGATAGCTCTCTTGAGTGCACACACACACACACGCACACACACAGTGCAGGCCCTCCAACATCAGGCCTATGATAGCCAAAGTGGCGTTCCCAGATCCTGTTCTGTGCACTTTTTGGCAGCCAGACCAATGTGTCTTTCAGACCATATTCTCTCAAAGTCTCTCTTCACTGGAAGTTACACCTCTTATCCCACTCATCTGTTAGTCCAGTTTAAGGTTTGTTACCATTCAAATGTACAGGCTCACGATAGAGAGCATGCCCACGTACAAGGTAGTTAGAAATAGAATTTAGTGTGAATGCAGAATATGCCGAAGTAAGAAAGTGCAGGGTTCAACCAGAAAACTGTACATATGATTCTTTATTTTCTTTTCTCTCTGCTGTCCCATACTTGTTCTTACCCAGTACTGAGCTGATCTTTAAAGTCCTTTCCAACCCTAACTATTCTATTTCTATGATACTGGTGGATGTTACATCAAGGGCAGTAGGCTAAAAGTTCTCCTCTCCTTAAGGAGTAGCCAGTTCAGTGTGCTTCATTAGGTTCCAAAGGCTTCTTTTTCTGCTTTTCACATTGCTCCTCTGAGACTGTCCAGGTCCTATGTTTAATTTGATTAGCTTTCAGACAGACAGCCTAGTCCCTACCTTTCAAAGGGCATGGTATTCTGAGTTTCCACTATGTAGTTGCTTTTTTTCACAAAACATATAAAATGATCTTTGAGATTTGTATTTTAGTTTTTATTTTGAAATCATTAGAGGACAGATTGGAAGTGTGATCACATATGGTTAAATTTTGTAGGAAATGGGGAATAAAATCTTAATAATCTTCCTTTTCTTCTTCTTTTACTACTCCACTTTCTTCTTTCTCTTTCATTAACTAATTCATTTTTCCCATTGCCAGTAAATCTAAGGACACTTATTTTCTATCTAGGCAAGAAATTCCTTTCAACATCATACTATTTACATTTATTACCATCAACCTTTGTCCTGCTGTTTGCATTTTCCATGTCCTCTCATTATCAGTAGTGCATACACATTACAGACTGGACTCACCTTTAATCTCATTGAACAAAAATCTAGAGCTGCTGTCTGAATTATTTCATGCAGTTCCATGCTAGATTTTTGTCAAACTTAAAACTTGAAAATACACTGAAACTAGTCAGTGTCTGCTTGCCTTTTTAGGAGAAGTATTTCATTCCATCATTCTTAATTTGTTTGCTGTTCCTGCAGAGCTAGGAAACAGGTTCTGTTTTTCTTCTTCCATTTCCCCCTAGTGAAAACAGATCACGGCTTGCAGCTACCTAGAGCTGTCTTAAAAAATGAATGTCCTGGCTGTCTCCCCTCCCAACTTCTTGCCCACTCGCAGTCTGATCCCTGAGGAACCAGAGTGAGAAACACAGAATCCCCTGTGGAAGCACTGTTCAGCAATAGGTAAAACCTTGGTGTGTTGTCAGCTCTGTTTTGGTTACCCACATAAAACACAGCATCATAGAGACTGCTATAAAGACAATTAACTTCATCCCATTTGAACCCAGTACATTCCAGCAGTATTTCATAATTTTGCAAGACAATTCAAAACATTTTCTTAATATTTAGATTCAACCTTTGGTTAAGATATCTATCTTGCTTTTCAACCATCTGATGTCTATACAGTCATTTTATCAATTAAGGTATAAGTTAGGTGTAACTCAAGTACATTGATGAAGAATAGTAGTGAAAATTGTCTGGGAAAGACTCAAAATTAATGTACTTACATGCACAGAGTATATTTTGTAGTATATTAATTTTCTTGTAGTTATACTGCATGGCACTTTTTGTATGATATTTTGTCAGTACATGACAGAATCTGACAAACTACATAAGTATTTTGTAGATGATTCTTCTGAATGTCTACAAAAAAGGAATCTAAAGAAGTTATAGAAATGTGAGCTTCATGGCTGTATGTACAACTTTTATACAGCAACAGAGAAAACATTAATAGTCACTTTAAAAGTTGATACATCTGTAAATAAACCATCCTGATTGGTACAGCAACATATCATTACATTCAAAAACACATATATATGTGTATGTGTTATAGAAAGCTTATATTAATAGAATTAAAATAATTCTCTCCCATAATTTTTCTCTATTATGGAAAAGTTATGTGGGGGAAACATGTATGATGATGAAATTATGAGTAAGTTAGCACAGTATAATAATTAGTTCAGTTATGATTATGAAAAATCAAATTACATGGATATCTCTAGGTACATATTCTCTAACTAAAGAGAAAACATGATGAGTTGCAGATAGAAAAATCTGCCAGAATGCTAACTGTAGTAGTGGCTTCAGTGAAGGCTGCCAGTATTAGTGAGAATGACAAAGTGGCAACTTGGAACTGCATTTTCAGTTCCATCAACTACTTTTCCAGGATAAGATGTTCAAAGGATGCATTTCTTGGAGCTGTTCTATGGTTCTACTCTTCTAAGAAGTCTTCAAGATTTATTTCCAGGGTAACTTTCACTACAAAGGAAAAGTACTGCTAAAAAAAATGCACCATGTGAACATACCTGCAAAGGAACTGCACTTAAGAGAGGATATTTTTAAGTTATTATAGATTTTCAACCCTGGTGCTTATTTATAAATTCACTACCCACATTCTTCTCCCTCCTCTTTCCCAAACCGACGTCTTAAACACTCCTGAAAGAAAGCTGTGTCCTAGACATTAATTTTTATTATTTTATATAGTTGAAAGATTAGACAGAATCCCTGGGTTCTGTCAACGTGCTTGTAGTGCAGACTCACAGAGTGTGAATATATAGATAAACAAGAATTCGAAGAATGCTACTCATGTAAGATCATGATACAAGATAGCATTCAACAGTTAGTCAGTAGAAAACACCCATCAGTGAATTGCAAATTGAGAATTCCAACGACAGTGTGACATTTTGTTCAGCTGTTCACAAGGTAGAGGTATTTCAGTTTTTCTTACCTTGTTTATTTTCTGAGAATTTTAAGAAAACATTTGCAACATATCTGAGGGCAAACCTTCCACGCAAACTATTCACTTATCCAGGAAGAAAACATACAGATCCTTTAGGGCTAAGGTACAATTACACCTGCATCACCTATTTAAGAACAATGCTTGAAAAAGACATCAAATAAAAAAGAACACTCTAAAGAAAGTAGGAATAGAGAAATAGAGACTTTGTTGTATAGAAGTGCCTAAACTGACACCTCAGGTATCTCAGAGATGAAGCAACTGTTCCAAAGGGAAGTTAGGAAGAAGATCAAAAAGCCCTGATTGTGTTGTCGATAGCTTTGTTGCAGAGTCAAACCCTGGGCTGAAGGGTATCTACCCAAAGTTTCAGAGAAAGGTTTTCAGAAAAAGAGAAATGCAGTGACAAAAGGGCAATATACATAGCAACACATCTGTCTATGGGGAGAAAGTAAGATATTAGGGCAGACAACTGAAGAAAAGAGTCTTAAAGCAAAAGACACAAATCATTTCCTTTGACTCATTTTTTCTTTCTCATATTTCCTTATCTCTTACCAAACCAAGGGAAACATTTCAAACAACAGAAGTAATGAGCTGTAAGCCACAGAGCTTCTTTAGTGTGCCTCTTTGAGAAATCTACAGTCCAAGAACTACAACCCAGGCAGTAGGGTGATACAGCTCTGAGAGCTCTGTTGAATGGGGAAATAGTATGTTTGTCAGTCAGTATGAATACCTATACCCACCACTGCCTGTGATGCTTAAATATCCTTCAAGGGCAACTACAGAATTCTGATGACTTTAGCTTACATGTCAGAACTGTGCTAGAAAAGGCATTTTAGCAGTAGTTCTCCATTTATGACATCCATGCAAATATCTAGGCAGAAATAATAATTTCCTAAAAAATATATGCTACATGTGCTACACAGATCAAAACTTCATAATCATTTAAGATGACTTAGGGTTGGACTTATTCATAGTTTATAAAAATAATACTACAAGTTCCATTTCATCTTCTCTCAGCCTAAATGATTGTAGTTATTAGAGGAACTACTATTTTTCGTGTAAGGGCAGCAATCAAAAGTCAATCAAAGGATCAAGAGAGACTGCATCCATGCCAGTAAATTAAATATGCCAGGAACTACTCTTTGTCACTGAAGCCAGTGATCATAGATCAGTCAGCATCCATTATTTAAAACATGTGGACTGCCTATGGGAAATGAGCCTATGCCTATACAAATTCCTGAACCATTCCCCAGAATTATTTGTAGAAGCACAGAAAACATGAGAATTCTTACAAGCAACAGACCCTACTACTATCATATTTATAAATAAAAGTGCAGCCTCTTATGCTGGACCAATAAAAAACAAATCACAAAAGAAGGCATGATTCCTGACCTAATTAATCTGTAATGCCATTTGAAGTTAATCGTAAGTGAATGTGATAAATAGAAAGAAGAGAGAACTGAACACTGTAATTAAAATATGACAACATGAATATGCAAGCTGTAAAACTTGATTGTTACACACTGTGTAAAGGTCTGGATTCTTGCCAGGGAGACAAGAAGGAGAGGAAAGAGTCATTCATCAGTATTCTTCCACTGATGTTAAATTTAGCAAACACTGGCCAGTCAATTTATTTAAAGAACACCGGGTGGACTAAGAGGAACAAGTTTAAGAAAAATATGAATCCAAGAAGATTACAGAGTGCCTCAGGATTGTAATGGAAGAAAGTATAAAGACAGCCAATGAAAGAGCAGAAAAAGAAATTTCACATCACAGAAAAAAGAAGGAATTCAAAATATGTGACATAGCAAATGACAAGTGTCAGAAATGAGAAAAACCCATGAAGGTTAATGAAAAAAATTTAATTTCATGAGACTTAAGATGAGAACAATAAAAAGTAGTATGGTGGAAATGATAGAGCAGGTAAATGGTCTTACTATTTTAGTTGCTCGGTGAGATTATGGTAGTAAAGGAGAAAAGAAAAGAGAGGAGAGTCATGAGCATTTGTAGAGACTTCTCAGGCTACGGGGAAAAGAAGTTAAGGAAGTAAACAGTGTGTATAACTCAAGCTTGTGAGCAGGTGGATAAGAGTTTGTCATGCCAGAGAAAACAGTCAAGATGGGTGAAGCTTTGGTTTGAGCCTGCCCAGAGGCCAGGAAATACTCAGGCTCGCAGACCTCCCCCTGCTTCTCGCAGCTGGACAGACGAGAGGGAAGGAAAAAAAAAATATTCAAAGCATCCATGAGGTTTGTGATTAAAAAAACAAAATCAAGAGAAAACCAGAGCCAAAACAGGCAAACTATTTGGAGATGTGAAACTACATTTATTATGTTAACAGAAATTAAGAAAAATTGAGAAGCAATAT
>WBMZ01011733.1:227498-340538 GCA_013400975.1 Atrichornis clamosus | reverse complement strand
TGTCTTTTAAACTAAGACACATAGTAAGAAGAAATAAAAGGATTGGGAGAGAGGAAAGCCAAGTGCAGTGGTGCAAGGAGCAGCAATTAAAAACTGATGCTGCACAATGGCAGGGCATTTAAACAAAACAGAATATTGAGGGGTGTGAGGGAGAGAAACTCTTTAATTTTTCTAAAGCAGTTTGTAATGAGTAAATGACATTTTTGAACAGTGTAATCAAGAAGTTGAAGGAACCCCACAATGATATTTCTCCAAGCTACAAAAAAAGACAGACTTGCGTAACTACCCAGTTTCCAGAGATGAACAGATGGCACTAGTAACAGAAATGGAAAAGGCAATAGCTGAAATGAAAGCACAGAAAAATGCAAACTCTATCAAACAGTAGAGACTTGCACAGACCTGAGAAACAAGCTTGTATGCAAACACAAGTCACAAGTCAAACAGTGCCAGACACAAGACACTGAAGAGAAAGGGGCAAGCAACATAGAAAATAAACCAGCACTCAGGCAATCGCAAATGTACAAGATATTAAAAAAATAAAAGTAGAAAAGCTCTGACATCATGTAGAAAACTTAATGGAAAACCTTTATGCATACAATCATCATGTCAAGGGTTTCAGGAACAAATTCAACTGCTGATGACTTTGAGATTTCTCACAGATTACATTAATGAAACACAATAAGTAAAAAGTAAGGGTTAGTCATATCCCTAAAAAAAGAGAAAAAAAGACAGCAGTGAATGAACAGGAAAAAAAAAACCTAAGAGAAAAAATCAGCACTTTTTTTCCAATGCTAAAGCCTGTACTAAAAAGCGCAAATTAAAACTGTACAATAAGATGAGTCTGGGGCCTTTATTGTAAACAAGAATTAGACACATGAAAAGGGATAAAGGCTGAAATTTCGCATAGAGAGGAAGCCACAGCTTCTGAATAAAAAAATGCATATAGTGACTAAACCCGAAACATATACTAAACCTAAGACATACAACAAAAAACCATAAAATTCAATAAAACCAGGATGAGTCAGTTACAGTAGATAAGTGACACATTGTTTATCCCTCACTCTGAAGAAGTAAAAATGCTACTGCAGATATCCATTCTTTGCATTATCAGTGCAATAATCTAGGATTTAAAACTATCTGATATTTTCTCAAAAACCTCCAAGTACATTTGCCACCTGACACAACAAATGGAGTAACCTTCTACAGGATACTGTCTCAGCACACTGCAGCTTGAATGTTGATAGGAGCTGGAAGCCAGCTACCACATCCTGAAAAATAAAGCAGTAAATGAAAAGGCAATCACCCTACAGCATGAGATCAGCAGGCAGAGCAGAAGTACCACTCCAGGCAAAGGCAGTGAGCTGCTGGATTGCTCATCAGCTTCATTATCAAGAGATGGTCAAGAAATACTTGAAAAGAACATCTTAAAATAAATGTCTACTTGACAAAAACCAGCCAGAATTTTTAAGGGTAGGTAAAAACTAGTAGCAAAGGATATTAGAGGATATTAGCCAGTGGGGAGAGGCTCTTTTTTTGTTGGTTTTTTTTTTTTTCTTTTTTTCCACTTAGTTGATTACTGGGTTGTGGGAACTTTGGAGTGTAATTTTTGCCCTGTTTTATTTTTAATGAAAATTATTACAATGAAAACAGGTATTTCACAAAAGTGACTGAGAGGTAGGGAGCTCACTGCTGAGGCAGTGGCCTTTCTATGGGAAAACACACCAACTGAACAAGAACTTTAACCTCACAATCAAACAGAAAACATCAACCATCCCAACTAATTGAGAATTTTAAGGCAGGCACTAGAAGGGAACGGGAAAATAAAGCAGAGGTATCCAAATATGCATATTCATTATTCTGCCAGGCTGGTCCTGCTAGGGAGGAATTCTTCTCTGTGCCCATAAAGATGAGAGACACAGCGATAAACTGAGCCAGATTGAAAGCATCACTTAAAACATGAGTGGATCATCGAGAACAAAAGGGTTGTCAAAAGTAAGAGCCACTGTCAGAGGGAAGGCTATTTCTGAAAAGCCAGAATTGCCAAATTCAGCCCATGACACTGGGTTAAGTGGTCATGGTACTTGCAGAAGTCAAGTTAAGTGGCAAAGAGAAAATGAGAGCTCATAGAACTAGCAGCAGGTTTTAGATTTTAGAGTCTTGCTAGTTCCAGAGAAATCTTTACAGGTTAAAATAAAAAAAGGAAAAAAACCTGAAAACAAATGAAAAGAAAAAAAAATTAAAAAAAAAAAAAAAAAAAAGAAAAAAAAAAGAAAACAAATGAAAAGAATTAAAAATTTTTAAAAAAAAAAGTGAAAGGAAAAAAGAAAGCAGAAAAAACAAAAAAAAAAAAAAGAAAAAGAAAAAAGAAGAAGAAAAAATAAAAACAATAATACTTTATGAGCAAGCAGCTGTGTGGGGCTGAGTTGGTACCCATGATTAAACCATGACACAAAGAAGTAAGCTAATCTACCCTCAGACAAGTGTTTTGATTTTAAATATACTGTCTCAAACAAATATGATAGAGGGAAAAGTGATGCAGTCTCCCTGAACAGGGTGCTCTGATCTCACATAAAGAAATTGGAAACAACTTTCAGGACTTTTTACTTGGTGAGAACAGCACCTGTGCAAGAAGAAACAATCAGGACACTGCAAACTTGTGTCTCACTCCTGTCTCATACAGAACCAAGAGTCTCTGTGAAAACTCATCTGCTTGAAATGCTTTTAGCCACAGGGAACCAAGTCAAATTTGCCTGAAATTTACTCTGCTCATTAGGAAGCATTTCCTACCGTGGAAGTGACTATGCGAAGTTGCACAAGGAAACTGGTTTCTTATTTCAGTCAGCTCTCCATCCTCCTCTTTACTGCCTAGCTGCCTATAGCTCCATACTACTGTCTAGAAGCTACTGTAACCTCCATGGAATGGGTCAAGAGCATAAAACAGTTTAATGAGAAAATAATTCTTGTTTCTTTCTTTTCTATTCAAGCAAGCTTCTGGTACTATATAATTAGCACTTACATTAAAATATCATCACAGAACCTTAACACAGCCCTTGGTAATGTTTCTACTGCAAAGTAGCATTTCAGTCAATTGAATGCATAAAACATTAAAATAAATGAAATTTTCTTTCTTCTCCCTTTCATCCTGATCCAAAATGCGCTAAACTGATAGAAGAATGCCAGGAATGTTGCAAATTCTCAAGCTCAATACATTGCCTTTACAAACACAGCTGTACCATCACAGGACAGCACATGAAGAAGCAGCCATACTTTCTGGAGATACTCAAGACACAGATACCTTTGGGAAAAGACGGCTGGCAAACTGGTATCTGATTAGAATCTGGGAAGATGCAAGGGAAATGTGTGCAGCTCAATAGGACATAGGACTCTATGACGTTTTCCATCTCTGCCTCACCCTTGGACTTCACAAAACTTAAGTCTTAGTTTCTCTCCCCATGAACTGCTCAGCAAGCCTAAAAGGAATTCAACATCTAGTAAGTGAAATTAATCATCATTATGTTGTCAGCAGTAAAATCCAAAAGAGATGTTATTAAAAATGTTAGAAATACTTAGACACGAGTAAGAGTCAAAAAGCCAGTTCTTGAGTATTTGAAAGTCAGAATACTGCTTCAGAGTCCAAAGCAGCATTACAAACACCCAACTCTGAACTTAGAGATGCTAATTCTAATGAGTTAATTAAAGAAATATTAAATTCCTATTCATAAATTCTTCCTTCTTCCAGAACAGACATTGATTAATGTTCTCAATAAATAAAAGATCATCAACTTTTATTCCATGATAAATCTTTCGAACTGTCATGTGTTTGCACTTTCCTGCTCTACCCACTGCATCTCCTCCAGCTGCTATGAGCTATCAGGAATATTTCCAGAATGAAAACATGGAACTGTTCCTGTTTCTTACCAAATGCCAGAACTGACAAAAATGAAACAGAAAGTGATATTTTCAACAGTTTTTACCTGATCCCATCATGCTTGCTGAAAATAAGTGCCCAAATAAAAATGCACAGAATAAGTCAGTGCTACTCCTACTTCAGTTAACCCAACCTTTTCTTTGACTGACGTGGGAGGAGATTCCTCATATGCCAGTCCACAATTCCTAACCAGAGCAAATGTCTCTACACTCATTTCTCATCTGTAACTTCACTTGGGGCAGGGGTGGTGGTGGATGGAGCAGTGGACATGACAAAAACACCCAAAAACAACCCCAAAGAACAGGTTGTGAAACAAAACCCCCTAAAACAAGTCCTGATCCATACACCATAGTTTAGTTAATATCTGGCCATGATAAGCAGTCCACAATTGTTTACAGGACCATATTAAAGAGCAGAATGTGTAAGTTTGTTATTTCCACACAGCCACATGCCTACTACATAAGCTGGGGCTGGCCGTGATTCTTTCATGCAAAAACTTGTGAAGCAGATGTCTAAAACAGATAGGTTTGCAGAGAAATATTTTGCCAAAACATTTCATTTTTCAAAATATTCCTCAGCTTTGTAGCCAGAGACTACTGAAGCAAACAGCTTTACAGTCCTTCAGGAGGACCCAGCTAGACTAAGACAAAAACAAAGAAGCAGCAATGAGTATAAATGTGATAAGGCAAAGCATTGATTTTCAGTCCACCACATTGCTCCTTTCAAAGGCACCCACCTCCTTGCACTGGCTACATGGGCAGATTAAGCTTCTGTGCTTTCTTTGCCTAAGAAGACTTGATGCAAAAATTCTCTTTTCAGAGTTCCTTATCTCCAGTGTACCCATCTTATGACAGTACCGACTAGAAGTCCTACCCAAAGTAGATTGCCTGCAATAGTTCATTAATTAATTTCCTTTCCTATTTAATATCCAAGATTTAAGAACTTGCTGGACTTTCATATTTCTGTCCCTGCAGTAAGGTTTCTGAGAATCTGGTCAAGACCTTGCTGCAACAACAGAATCATAGTAAGAGCAATATATATATATTATGGTGTTATACAATTAAAGACATGGTAATCTGCTTTAAACTATTATGGATAACTCTGACCATGCTGACATTCCCTATCAACACCACCTTTAAGTAAAGCTGAGAAAGACATATAAATGCAAATGTGGGGGAAGTGGTGAACAGAGAAAGCTCCTTCCCCACGCATGAAACAACCAAAACAAGTAAACAAAGACACCATCATTTAAGTGAAATCTGACAGCTTTTCCCCTAACATCTTAGTAACACAGAAACATGAAGGCAAGTAGGTTGTGAGGCCTAAGATGGCTACAGGCAGTAAAGATGTCTTTGATCCATCAGTGGTGTCTCATCTAAATCACAGGGAAGGAAAAGGCAAGAAGGTTCACACCCTCAGTGGAGAGAAATGGAAACACTCCTCAGCAAATGAAAAGAAGGAGACAGGCATACTAAGACTAATGATATTAGTTATATTCTACTTACCTATTTGACTGAGTCACAGAATATTCTGAGTTGGAAGGGACCCCCAAGGATCATCCAGTCCACCGCTTAAACGAATGGCTGACACAAAACTACAACCTTAGTGTTAATAGCACCACGCTCTAATCCACTGAGCTAATCTCAGCAGGCAACTGGTGTTTGTTTCCAAATTTAAGGCCATTCCCCTTCAAAGATCCCACTGTTTGAATGCGGCCTCTGGACACTCAAACTGGAAAGTTTGCCCCTCAAATATTCCTAGACACTCCAAAGGCATGGACATTTAATTTTCTCTTGGTGAGATAACTAGTTGCCAAAAGGGAACCCCAGGCAACAGATGTGGCTCTTGTCATTTCCAACACTGTGTGACAGAAAGGTAATAGGAGATGACCTATGCTGACCTCTACAAAACGAGACAAGACTAAAAGGCTGGAAGCTTTAACCCTTGCTTCGATGCAAACAAAATCATTTTCTATTACCCAGCTTACAATAAAAATGAAATTTAAAAATCAAATAATAATTTCAACAAAGGTCACAGCAGCGTCCAACGCACTTGGAAACAGAAGTCACATGAGAGATTCACCTTGAGGTTCCCAGATGATGGAGTAGAGTGCACCATCAGCAAGGCTGCAGATAACACAAAATTGGGGAGAGTGGCTGATACACCAGACGGTTGTGCTGCCATCCAGATGGACCTCGACAGGCTAAAGAAATGGGCTGACAAGGACCTCATGAACAGCACAGTGCTACACAAAAAGCTACAGAAAAAAATTAATTATCAAGATTATGCTGTAGAGGGGAAAATATTTGGTTGTCATTAGCTTCAAAACCAATCAAAAAACCAAAAAACTCCTTGTAACATGCTTTTGTAACTCCTCTTTGCACTCAGCCCAAGTTGCCACAAGTGCATCTCAGCAGCTTGGGGGTAGATACTGAAATCTGCAGAGGGCTACTGCACAGGGACAGAAACATCCAAGCATTCTGCCAGGTGTTAAAGTGCTAGTAAAGATTTTCTGTGGGAGCTTGTAAATGTTGCAAAAAGTGACTTCATATTCTAACAAAAGTTTGCACCAGGTCAGTAGTTACCTTTATTTTTCAATGGGCTTAAAATCTTTGTTGCCGTACACCACCACCACTGCATACCACTTGAGACAGAAGAAAACAGAAGAAGTATTTGGTTTATAAAGCTGTGGTGAGGATGGACTCCACTATACCCAAAGTAGGAGCTGCCCCTTGATACACCCATATGCTTCTTGGTTGATTTCCTCTACCGTGTTTTCATAAAGCCTTTTCAGTACTTAGTGCAAATTTTACTCTCTATAGCTCCTTTTGGGGGGACTTTCTTAAATCTCAGCCCCGTAATGAGCTAAATTTTTTTAGCATCAAAGCAGGAGACTTGTTCATGCTCTAAGTTACACAAGGTTTGAGCACACAACCCAGGAGAAATTAAATTCAGCCTCAAAACTACATGAACTTAAACATTAATAAAATTAAGGTGGTCATTTTGGGCTCTGAACAACAGAGCTTAATGACTGCTGTGCAGGGAAGATTTTTATATGGGAACATTAGGAATCTTTGGGTGCTGTTCATACCAAGTCTACTCCAATAAAAAAACAAAACATCACACACACATGGTCATTGCCACTTATGATGAAAGCCTTAAAATTTCTGCAGCAACTGATGCATTTTTAATATACCCAGTAGCAGTTCACAGAGTAAGCTTTGAGTGCACAGTAGTACATAAACCTTTCCATCTCCTTGTCTAACAAAGATTTATCAACACTAGACCTTCTGTTATTGCTGCTGCTGCTGCAAAGGAGCAGGGAGAAAAGGGCTAAGTAAAACTCAGGTTTATTGTTTCTAGGAAAGAAGAGGTTGGAAACTGAAAGACCAGAATGAATAAAAGGTAGCCTAAAAAATGTCAGCTTGTAACTTACAACGAGTTTTCAGCCAAATTCCAGCCAAACCCTCCCTTTTGATGCCATCAAACAGATGATAGAGGGCCTTGGGAGTCCAATTTCCACCTCTGCTTGTGGAGCAAGCCTGTTCTGGCAGCAGATGCACTTGTTTCATAAGGAGGGTCAGAGAACGAGAGGAACAAATCTTGGTTGAAAGGCATTTCCATATAACTGATTCCAGAAAAGTTACAGGCTCCACATGGGACAGAAACAGTAAGAGAAACTTCGAGATCTGCTTCAGGACACGACCATAAACCTTAACCTTAGACTAATCACCTTCCTACTTGTGTGTTGACAGCCACCACCTGGAAGCTGGATAACAGTCCACAGTTAGTGTACCTCACAAATACAGTGAGACGTAATCGCTAACATTTGCAAAGCACATAGATAAAGTTCAGATGAAAAGGTTCACTACCACTGAGTACACACAGATGGAGGGAAGAGATAACACACTAACTGTATTTGTTCAAGTGGTGCAATATAATTCAATTCTACAACCATAAGCAAATACGGCTACGCACACGTGCATGCACACACATTCTCCTTCAGCCCACTTGCCATCAGCTATTTGTGTAACACAAAGATGTGATCCTGGAAACTCTGCTTGCTCAATTCCATCTTTGCAGTATGCATGAACGTGGGCAGTGTGTCTTGTAAACATCTTACAATACCCACAGTGGGAAAAAGACTTAAGATTCTGCATATTTTTCCCTTCTAGTGCAATAAAAACAATATATAGAAGGCAGGGTGAACAAAAATATGTGTAAGGAAAACACAGAACAAATTTATGCTTAATACATCTTTTATATCTTTTTCGGTAATGTATCAGCAGCTGTTCCCGGCGTTGTGTCACCAAATGGCGCAAGCACAGTTCTCATGACAAAGTGTTGTGTCGCCACCTATGACATTTAGCAGAAGTGGTGTGGTCCCCTTCAGAACAAACCTGTAACAGTAGATAAAAAGTAGCCCTAGAAGCCCAGTCACACTGAAGGCAGTCACAGCTGATGGATCACAAAGACTGGAGCGCGCTGTGCAGGAGCAGGAGCAAGCAACCTGTATTCCCTGCGCAGCTCTCACGGCCTCTTCACCTACAGTGCAGGGATTGTGGCTGTGCTCACGCAGCAGGTACAGCTGCTGGGCTTAAAGCAAAGGGCACCTGGCACCTTCCCAACCACACAGCCTACAGGACAGGCAGCTATTTCCTTGTAGTCAGGGTTCACTGCCTGACAAACATATGTGACATGTTCCTGCAGAATTACAGGATGGTGAAATGACAGCGTGAAGAAAGACTCCTCTTTTAATGGCACTTCAGTCTCAGGAGACAAAACTGGAAATAGTTTACCACTGTGAGAAATTAGCTGAGAATTGAGCATCAGGTGTTGCATTCTCCCTATCTTCCTGAAATAAACTTTAAAGGAAAATGGAAGTGAGGAAAGAAAAAAAATCTTAAAAGTATTGAGAATGATATAAGAACTTTTGGATCTATTTTCCCTGCTTACGTTCTTATTTGAGAATGATTCATGAACTTTTTTTTTTTTAATTAGAAGAAGGGAGATAACTGACTCTAAGCTTTCTCCCAGCTGTGCATTATTACTTGAGAACAAATGCAGTGTATCTGTTTAAGTCTTCTGTAAGGTAAACTTGCCCTTTGTTTGTTTGCTTGCTTGCTTATCTGTTTTCCATGCTTGCCATATCCTTTATGCAAATAAGGTAAGAAAAAAAAATCCCCAAACACACCCAGGCTTTTTAACAGTTTTATTCCCTTAATTATCTGAAAAGCTTATGCATGATTGGGAAGAATTGACCCCCAAACATTAAAACTATGTATTTTAAAGCAACCCTATCAACAAAGAATTCATTTAAATCAAGATCAAGGAGGAATGTGATGATCCGTTCTAAACCATCCTCTAAACCTCATGATCTTCCTGGATCCATCTCCTCTCAAAAAACTGCAGTTGAGCAAGAATATTGTTCTTCCACTCCACAAGATTATTACACCTATTGAGGGGCCTGATTTTGACTGGATATTTCCAGTCAAAAGCATCCTCCAAGATGAGCCACACAAAGAAAATGGATTCGCACAAAGCTAATGCTTTTGACAAACTCCTTGTGTTCCCATGAAAACCAAGTTCTCCTCCCCCTTTGCAAAAGCTGAGACATGCAAATTCAGGCACCTTCCTGAGCTCCGAACGGAGCTGCCAAAGACGCAGCCAAGGGAGACACCAAAGCCTGGAGAGAACCCCCCGAGCAGTCCTCAGAAGCCACTCCAGGATCGTCATGATGCCAATACTCGGCTGCCCAACTCTTTACTGTTTGCAGCCATGGCTTAGTCACACAGCACCCACCCACCCCAAGGCCCAGTTTAGTGTTTCAGGCCCAGGCTGAAATCCATACACGTTGTACTGAAACAGGACAGTTAGCATTTCAGCCACCTGAACTTCAGGAAATAAAACATGCTTTAAGCAACACTTTGATAAACTCAAGTACATTCTTCAAGGCTGACCTAAAGAGCAGAGTTTCAACTTTTATTAGTATAATATATTAGTTCCTGCCAATCCTTATCTGACACCATTGCAGAAGTTTGCTCAATTTCTTTTCTCATGTTATTCAAGTGATAAGAGAGGAAAAAGGGGATAAATGACAGGTCATGCTAAAGAAATAATGTTCTATGTGAGAAATTAAAGCAAAAGAGAAAAAAGGGAGAAAAATAAAAGAGAATTAGAGAAAGAGAAACACAAAATGAGAAAAATAGAAAAACAGAGGGAAAAAAAAGAAAAGCAGAAAAGAGAACAGAAAGCAGAATTGCTAGGAGAACAAAGCTCACCTGAGGAGTATCTTCATCTCCAGCAAATTCTTCACATCCAACTCCCTTCGTCCAGGCAAAGCCTTCTAGAGTGCTGAAGTGCTGAAGTACTGGTGTAACATGAGTCCATGCAGGTATCTGAAAACACCTACACAAAGGAGTTTTTGGTGCCACAATATACACCATAGTTCAAGATGCAGTTTCTTGGAAGGCAAAAATTTTCTAGGTAGCGTTTGTGTCAGATACCACTCTCTCATCCAAGAAAAATCTCACATAAGCCATTATAGGGACTCTGAATTCACGAGAATTCCTTTGCCACATCATTGCTAAAAACCTTTCATTTCAAGCATATATTGTATGTGTGTGAATTTGTTGGCCTTCCACAATTAGTAAGTTCTTTCTCAAGGTTAGACACCTAAACCACTACAAAAATAGTACTTTCCCTCTTGGCATTTCTGAGGTCTGCCATAGCCAAAGCCTTAACAGGAGGGATTCACCTTTTGGATGCCTCAACATCTCACCTGACCAGTGTTCAGCACATCAGATAATAGAGAGAGAAAAACTTTCCCTTCAGCTTAACTAACAAGCTCTTCAGTGCAGTTTTACGAACTTTTCTTGGAGTAAAATGGCTTAAGCTGTCTTAACATCAGAGCTAGCAATTCTTCTAGTAAGGAAGAGAATTCAGGCTGCCAAGGGGCTGCAGAACACTATTTCAATAGTAGAACAATCAATGAACTTCTCAAGTTGAACACTGTCAAAAGAACTCAAAGAGTCTCTTTCTGTATTATTTTTTTAAAAAGGGGGGGGAGGGGGCATGGAGACAAATGGACACATTTGAAGTCCAAAAGAACTCATTTTAGACTATGCAGCTAAAACATCCTGCTGCCACCTATAAATAACACTAATCACAGAGTGGGGGGGATGGAGAAAAAAACATATGGTTGGAAGGTATCATCAAGATTTATATCACAAGTTAAATCAGGAAATTCAGTAATTTTTTTGTCAATGCTGCTCTGTGAAAGGTTGCACAATCAGTCCTTATAAGGAGATTCCATTCAACAATACTGTCAGATTATTCAGTAAAAACAACCTCTCTTCTTGAGGAACAAAAGCAGTGAAGGTTCTATAATTGACTGAAGTCTACCACTTTACTTGCATTTTTCATTCAATATACAATGCAGAAAAGTTATACATTCCTCAAATGCCTTGGCACAATGACTTAATAGCAAGTCCTGAAGGCAGTGAAGTATTATTAAAAATTTAAATGTATTTTTTCTCCATTTTAATGTGAAAACATTTGCAAGTTTTATTTATTCCTCTGTTTTTTAAGATGTTACTGAAGTTATGGGTAATGAATCATGAAAAAGAAAAGACAAAACACTTACTGTTCAAGAAATCTTTTTTGGCTTTGGAGGTTGGTTGGCTTGTCTTTTAGACAGAATGAAACTTCACTAGAATCCTTTTGTTAATGTTGTATTTCTTACACTAACTAGCTATAATACATCTCCTTGAAATTATATATCCAGATGCTAAATATTGTTTTTTACTGCAAACTCTGCTGTGTTATGTTCATTACAACCTGGGAATTCCACCCTGTTTGGGGCAAATTAAAGGAGTCAACAAGCCCAGAAATGACAAGATGTTATTAAAGCTGAGTAAGCAAAAATGGAGTTCATCTTTAGCATTAAAGAAGGGGTACAAATTTGGGCATCTGAGCTAGAAAATGCCAGTTTTCTGTGATACATTTTAGCCTTAACTTAAAGCTGTTCTAACACAGAAGTTTAAAAGATGTTCTCAACTCCAGGAGAGTGGTACACCAATCATTCCTCACCTTTGTTTCTGAATATTACATATAACCTGTGACAATGCCTAAACAAACTGTGACAATAAACCCAAAATATTAAAGCAGTCAAGCTCCTTGGCATGGTAGAAACATCAACCCTCTTAAAATTTCAAGAGAATGAGATTTTAAACAGTGTATCTTGGAAAAGGGGAAAAAAAAAAAGGCAAATAAGCAAGTTTACAATAATCTTACATTCAACAGCAAACTGAGTTCAGACCTTGAAAGGCCCACTGCTCCTACAGCTGTTTCTCACAGTACATAAGCTTTCTTTTAAATCAGAAGGATAGTTTCAGCAGGCCTAAGGCCCTGTAGTGCATCAAGAAAGCCCTTAATGCAAGCATTATCATCAGTACAGTGAACGAACCACCAACAGAATTTAAAACAGAATTAAAACCTACATCTTTCTTTGCCTTTGTACCTTCAAAATGCCTACAGGTCTTGTTTAATACTCTGAAGTTACCTAAATCATTGATTATATATAGACAGCACATAAAAGTGTACTAACTTTGTATAAATCAAAATTTTATGGTTTATTGCATTTGTTTACAATTTTTGTGGGGGATTTTTTTGGTGTAGCTTGACCTGAAATCATTAAGACATGTCTACATAGTTTTTTTCAAGATTCTTTTATCACACAGTGATCAGTTCTCTACATTCATTTTCTGTAGTTCTCTCAATTCCAGTTTTCCAGAGTTCGTGAGTACTGACACTAATGAGAAAGTACAAGTTCAAACCCACCTATACAAACAAGACAAACTAGACAGAATATTGCAGATAAGGCTACTTTTTTTTCTTTTTTATATAATATAAATTTGTTTCAACCAGGCACAGAGAACTTTGGAACACAATATCAAAAGCCATCTATGATAATCTTTGAAGGTTAGGTGTTTGCAAATTCCCCAGTCGAGCACTTGCCCCTATAGCTTTAACAACATATACACAGACCTTTTATTTCCTCAGCACTTAAGTGGATTGTTCCTCAAACACAGCCGTTCTAAACTGTACCATATTTACGAGAACAAGACTAGAGGTGGGCTGACTAAGTGCCACCACGTTTTCTTGAGCTGTGTGCTTTGCTTCACGACAGAGCTGGCTGCTCCAGGGCCGGGCTCGCTCACGACAGGGACAAACATGCACAACTGAGCCGAGAGCAGGTGGCGGCCAGGCTCGAAGGCACAGCCTGGGGCACAACAGGGACACGCACTGGCCACAGCAACCAGAGAACCAGGACTTGCACACGTAACTTAAGAAAAACTGCATTATCAAACTGTACTTTTACATGAGGTTCAAGCACGTATTTTTTCCCATATTCCCAATTTGCCAGAAAGCTCTGTAGGACATATCATTCCCCAAATTTTAAAGGTGTTTAATTAAAGTTCACATTAAGTCACAAAATAAGCACTCGCTTTTCAGCCACCTGTAAATTTAACGAAAAACCCTTACAGTTTAAGATTAGTAAATACATTCCCAATCTACAGCTTCTTGTAACATTACTAATAATATGTGTTGTTAAAGAAATTCTCTCAAAACATACATACAATAGATACTGTGGGTAAAGGGCACAGTGAACACATTATTTCATTCTCTCTAACAAGTATCTAGTGATTATGGGCAGTGTTTTAATGCTGATGTTAAAAATTACATGATTCTTATTCTTCCAGTCCTGTTTTACTTGTAACAAGAATTACAATTTCAAAAGTGCACATATAACTGTGAAGACTGTGGAAGGGAGGACTGTGAAGAGTACGAATTAGTGCTTGTTCCACATAGGTGCTGCTATAGGTCCCTGTGGAGCCCTTTCAACGGTCACAAACTCATCAGGGTTGTCAAAAGCTTCATAGTGGACTAGTAAATCTTGAATAGCACACTCCTCGATCTGAAGGAAAAAAAGAACACGTGTCAGATCTACATTTACACCACTGGCACCACTATGAACTGGCTCTACTGGTCCTGAATGCATGTCTGCTGCTGACCTCCTAATCAGGAAGGAGCAGGAGATGGGGTGTTCTTCAGACAACTTGAAGAAACCTCATGTTTTCAGGCCCTGCTCTTCATGTGAAACTTGTGCCACCCTGGTATCTGCTGGAAAGGCAAGACAGCAGGACACAAGCATTCCAGGAGGTCTCCACTGGTGAAAAATTAACACAGATGATCAAGAAGCTCATCAAGGGAGACACTCTGATGGATCTCTTACTCACAAAAAAAAGAAGGACTGGTCAGGGATAAGACGGTCAAGGGCAGCCTCGGCTGGAATGACAGTGAGATACTAGAGTTCAGGACCCTGAAAGTTGGGAACAAGAGAAATAGCAAACAAACAACCTGGGACTTGAGAAGAGAAGACTATGATCTGAAGGGGTTGTCTTGGAAAAAATTCAGGGAATATGGCCCCAAAAAGAACGGAGGTCCAGGACAGCTGGTTGATTTTAAGGATCACCTCCTTCAAGCTCAAGAACAGGCCATGCCAATGAGCTTCTTAGCCAAGTTAGAGCGGCAGGAGAATTACACAGACAAAAAAAGAGCTCCTGATAAACCTCAAACAAAAAGAAAGCATACAAGAGGTGGAAGCAGAGAAAGATGATGTGGAAGCAGAGAAAGGTGACATGGAAGGAAAACAGAGATATTGTGAACACACAGGAACAGAATAAAGGAAGTCAAAGCCCATCTTTGTTGGAATCTGGCAGCAAAAAAGGCTTCTACAGCAGCAAAAAAGGACAACATGGATCCACTGCTGAATGAAAAAGACATAGAAAAAGGCTAGGGGCCTAACAGTCATCTCCATCTTGGTCTTTAGTGGCAAGATCAGTCTTCAGCAATGCCAAGCTCCTGAGATCAGAGCTGGCCAATGTGACTGCAAGCCCACTCTCCAAAGAATCTCTGAAAAATTGTTGCCGTAAGGGTTGGTTCCTGAGGACTAGAAGGAATCAAATGTCATTCCTACCTTCAAGAAGAGCAAGAGGATCTAGGTGACTACTCAGTGATCCCTTGGAAAGTGGTACAGCTTAAGTATTGACTAAGAGCTTAAGTCAACAAGCTTAAGAAGAGACCTCATAAATGGAACGTGAGACTGACTGAAAACTGGCTGAACTGGTGATCTCAAAATGTTGTCACCAGTGGCACAAAGCCCAGCTTGTCACTTGCACCAATACTGAGACTGAGACTAGGGCCAATACTGTTTGACATCTTCATCAATTACCCACAGATGGGACACAGTGCACCCTCAGCAAGGTTGCAAGCAGTAGAAAACTGGCAGCAGTGGCTGACATACCAGAGGGTTGTGCTACCACTCAGAGCGACCCAGACAACGCTGGAAAAATGGGGCTACAAGGAAACTCATGAAGTTCAAGAAAGGGAAACAGAAAGTCCAACTCCTGGGAAGAATAACCTCACGCATCAGTACACACGGGGAGCTCACAACCTGGAAAGTAGCCCAGCACAAAAAGGAGTTGGGGTCCCAGGGGACAATTTAGCCTTTTGGCCAGCAATGTGCTCATACAGCAAAGAAGGGTGACAGACTCCTGTGCTCTATGAGGGACAGCATTGCCAGCAAAATTAGATAACCCTTCCCCTCTACTCAGCACTGGTGAGACTCATTTGGAGTGCTGGGTCCACTTCTCAACTCCCCAGTACACGAGACACACGGGTATACTGAACACAGTCCACTGAAGAGGTATAAAAATGATTAAGAGCCCAGAGCATCTGACACTGAGGAGATGCCAAGCACACTGCACTTGTTTAGCATGGAGAAAAGAAGGCTTTTGGAGATCTTATCAAAGAGTATGAATACCTGACAGGAGAGAATAAAGGTAACTGAGTCATACTCTCCTCAGTGGTACCCAAAGACAGGAGAAGAGGCAACTGGCACAAACTGAGAAACAGAAAATTGCATTTAAGAATCTTTTTTGCTGTGAGAGTAGTCCCTCGAACAGGTTTCCCAGAGTGGCCATTAGTCTCCACCCTTGCAGATGTTTAAAACTTGCCTGGACAGGGTTTTGAGAAACCTGCTCTAAACGGACTCTGCTCTGAGCAGGGCCTGGGATCAGAAAATTTCCAGAGGTTCCTTCCAACCTCAACCATTCCCTGATTCTGCAAATACATTTATCATGGACTCCACAGTCAAACTGACTTTAATACAGGCCTATCTCATAAAACAGCAATATGAAGTTATTATTAAATGATATTTAATATCATTATGTTAATGACAAGCATTAATACATAATTACATAATAACTGATCTCTGAAAGAGCCATTGGAAACTCCTTATGTTACTTTACAGCAGCAGTAACTTAACATTTTACCTGGATCAATGCCAAAGGTTTTTCTCTGCTCCTAATAAGAGCAGCTTCCTGCTGGAGCTCTTCCTCTACAATAGCTGAAAACATGACGGGTGCTATAACAGGAGAGCTGGTTGGTGATGCTGATGACCAAGGGCTGCAAAAAAAACAAATTACATCAAACAGCAACACCAAGAACAAGGTCAGCACAACACACAAAAAACAAGCTCCAGAATCTAAGCCACTGCCAAACTTACTTATGATTCTCCAGCTGTGGAGAATCCAGAACATGGTCTTCCAGACCTGGGTTACTTCTAGTGGTACACCTGGAAAAAGGCAGGAAAGGAGAGTAAAAGTCACTGACAGAGCATTCTCTTACATCATACTGTCAAGTACAAACTTACAGTAGGCAATTACATCAAATGTGTGGGGGTTTTTCCAGAAGAAAGGCATTGCGATATAATGCTGAAGTTGTTTTTAAGTGTGATACTGTGAGGTAGAGAAGAAGACACCAATGCTCATTTCTAACTACCAGACCTTAACTAAAATTCATCTTGGCCATTAATTCTGGCATTTCCTAACATTTGAGCATTTGAAAAAAAAAGCGTTTCATTTTTGGTTTTGGTTGTTCATTTAAAGAAAAAAAAAGCTTTTTTGCTTTTTTTACATGTAAATTAGCCAACTGAGTTATGCACTAACAGCACTACTTATAAAAGTTTTCAATTAATATGAAAGAATATGGCTTCAAGATAAAAAAATCCAAACACCTGTTCTGCATTCAAATTAAGTGTTTCATGCAAAAAAGCCAATGCTACAATAGCACTACTAGAGTACATTACTTTGAGTGTAGGCCCAGAAATTATGGACTTTCAGTACATATTCTGTAACCACCTCCCACATGCATAAGAATACATTAAAACTAGTATTAACAGAATAGAAAAAAACATCTTGACATATTTATAGAGTTCCCAAAAGGAAGATACTTTATTCAGTTGCAAAGTGGTAATCTCTCAACAAAAAGAAATCACATTTGGTGTACTATATTCCGTAAGAGACAAGTATGTTTGTCAGAAAAACCTTACACCAGTAGGAAGAAAGGGCCCTATTCTCAAGATTTAATACCTACCTTTGACAAGTGCTGCGATTTCCAGAACCCTAAAAAGTGTTACAGAATACTGTGACATGCTGGCAGACTTTTTTGAATTATTCTAAGGCACTGCAAATAACTCTAAGGATGTTGCTGTTTCAATAAATCACTCTCAATTTTCTTTAAGGTTTTGGTAATCCTTTGTAAATGACCACAAACTCTTCGGCAAGACAGAAAAAAATCTATAGAAAGCTATTAGAATTCTAGTAACTACCAAGTTCTCTGTCTGAAATATTTTTCCCAGAACACAATTCCAAGGACAACAAAAAACATGATTCCTACCTCTAAGTGGTAAGGGCAAGATCTCAAAAAATCTGAAGTCCAACATCCAGCATCAAAAACGGATTTAAATGAATCATATTGAGCATTTTGTCATAAAACATAATTTTTCCCACAAAACAAACAATGCACGTTGCCAGGTCACGTATCCTTGTACTCAGTCTGAAAAAAATGGACTGAGTAAATGGACTGCAACATAGGTGGAAAACGGTCTGGAAATGGATTAGCTGAACAAAGTCCAACTGGAAACCAAGTACTACCGGTGGTCCTCAGGGACTGATAGTGGAATCAATCCTGTTAAGCATCTTTGGTTGAACAGAAAAGACCCTCAGCAGGCCACAGCTAGATGTGGAGAGGGTGGGGACAGTGCACATTCTGATGCCAGGCTACCTTTCAGAAGCCTTCAAGAGGCTGGAGAAATGGGCAGCTGAGAACAAATGAATTTACACAGGCGAGTGCCAAGTCCTGTATTTGGAAGAGAACAGTCCCACAGTGCAGTACAGGCCAGGGCTGACTGGCTGGAAAGCAGCTCTGCAGAGAGAAAGCAGAACCTGCAGAGTCCTGGCTGACAACTAGTGGAAGATGCTACCGGAAGGTGCCTTTGCAGCAAAGACAGCCAACTGCTTGCTGGGCTGTACTAGCAACAGTGCAGCAAGGCAGGCAGAGCGAGGGATTCTTCCCCTTTATGCTGTATTTGTTCGTCTACATACAGAGTACCGTTCTCAATTTCGGGCTCCTCAATACAGGAAGGATGCTGTCAGGCTGAAACAAGTCCAGGATTAGGGACTGAGGCACACCACAGGAAGAATGTGTTTTGTTAATCCTAAAGGGAGGCAGCAAAGGGGAGATCTCATCGCTGTCTTCACTACCTAACTGGAGGATAGAGAAAGGATGAAGCAAGAATCTTCTTAGAGGTGCACAATGACAGAATAGAGGAAACATACACAAGAGGTAAAATAGTAAATCCCAGATAGATACAAAGAAAAATAAAAATCTCATATGGAGATGATTATCCACTGAAACGTCACCCAAAAAGTTTGGGCTATCTTCACACTTGGAAGCAGTCACAACTCAACCAGACCAGGTCCTGAGCAACATGATCTAGTTTGACGTACTTTGAGTGGGAGGCTGCACTACAAAATCTAAATTGTTCTGTGATTTTTAAAGCAGGACACTACGTTTTAGCTGCGTCCAACTCTGGGGTCCTCAGCACAAAAAAGACTTGGAGCAAGTCCAGAGCAAGGCCACCAAGGTGAATAGAGGGATGGAGCACTCTCCATCCAGGGAAAGGCTGAGAGAATTGGGTTTGTTCAGCCTGGAAAAGAGGAGGCTTTGGGCTATTAATTGTGGTCTTCCATTACATGAAGGGAGCCTGCAATAAAGGTGTACAGGGAGTTTTTACAAGAGCATGTAGAGACAGGACAAGGCGGAATGGATTCAAACTGAAACAGAGTAGGTTTAGATTAGATATTAGGAGGAACTTCTTTGCTGTGAGGGTGGTGAGGCACTGGAACAGGTTGTGTGAGGCACTGGAACAGGGGAGTTGTGGCTGTCCCATCCCTGAAAGTGTTCAAGGCCAGGCTGGATGGGGCTCTGAGCAACCTGGTCGAGTGAAAGGTGTCCCTGCCCATGCAGGGGAGTTGTAATGAGGTCCCTTCCAACCCAAACCATTCTATGATAAATCAGCTTTTACTGCACTTAATGATAACAACATATTAAAAAGCAGGAAAGAACCAAAGAAAAGGAAGGAAGAAGAAGAGGAGATGAAGGCAGCTTTCTGTGCTTTTTATACTGATGTTATCTCTCAGTTTTATCTTTTTCCACCTGCTTTAATAATACTCACCTTCCTGCACATTTGACAATAACTGATTTGAGAGCTACACTCTTTTTCCATTCCCAATCCAAAGAAATCACAGCACTACTACAAATGAACCCAGGTAGATTGTTATACTTAACAAATCTGCTTCACTACAGACTACGAGTTCTTTCTAGAGTAAAACTTCTATACAAATAAACAAGCCAAAAAACCCAAACAAAAGCCAAAAAAATCCACCTCAACAGGAATTTCCAAAAACTGGAATTAATAGTTCCAGCATCACAGCATACTCTAGCAATCAATGAAAAGGTAAGTAAATCCTTGTATCATCTCCCTCATTTAAAGTCAACATGGCTTTAAAATATAGGAAGCAGTCCAGGTATTTCAAAGCTGTTTGTACGTATGTGCATCTGTGTTTCTTGTAAGACACTCAGTCCAGATATTAAATCAACTGCAGACATTTCAACATGCTAAATTAATTCCTCAGCTGGCATCAAAATAGCTAGGAGAAATGGAATAGACAGGAAATGTGAAGCTAGCATATCCAGAAAAATGGAAAAAAAGCCTCAAAAATATAGAACTTGGAAACCTGGAAGTCTTGGAAATTAAAGACTGATGCAAAGACATAAGTGGTTCTGCATGGAAACAAACCAGCCAAGTATCATCAGTACTGAACCAACCTGATTAACACAGTTGGCTGAACTTGCCATGACTCTTGTGCAGCCACCAAAATGTCCCAGCCCTCAGCTCCCCAGTGTTTCTTGAGTATTTGTTCAGGAGAAGCCAGGTCAGGTTTGGTGCCTCCCTGATCTAATAACTGCTCTCAGAAAAAGAACACAAAGCCTGGTCTCCTGCAGAACCTCTTGGGTTTTGCTATACCATTTGAATCATGTGCTACTTATTAGCTCATTATTAGCCATGACAGAACTAGGCCATTCCCACACAAAGCCACAAATACTTGTTTCCACTAAGACACTTCACTGCTCCCTGGAGTAACACAGTGAAGACAACTCAGGCCGCCACAACAAAGTTAAATCATGTCAGGCCTATGTTTTTAGCTTGGACTGTGAGCTACGTATGCACAGCTGCACAGCGTAACTCCCCAGGCAGAGGTGCCCCTGGAAACAATGCAGCCACATCCACATACCCCAGCTTTTGGGATGATCTGCCTCTGGATTAAATCCAGTTCACATCACCACAATTCATGACATGATTTACCTAAAAAAATTTTCTCTATTGCATAAATTGGAAGGTGAGAGTACATAAAAGAGTGCTTATGCAACCATCCAAAATATCCTCATCCAGAGACTGAAGAGGATTGTCAGTTTAATTACTGCACAGTTATCTAAAGGCAAAAGATAAAGCAGGAACATCAGCCATGCAAGTATCCTCAGTGTCCCATTAGCAAGTCTCACGTCAACAGGTGAGGATTACTTATGCTCTCTGAACGTGTAATTTTTTCCCTTAAAAAGGAAGAGGTAAGGGTGTGGATAATTAATCTTCAGAGAAATAGCCCTTGAATGCCACAGCAAAAAATCAGAGCCTACTGTGACAGGAACTGTACAGTTGAAAAACAGAATTACCTCAAACTAGAAACTAAACTCCTAAGTTTCAGGAGGAGGAACTAGTCACCTTGGCTCTTTATACCTAATAGAGACAAAAAAGCATCTTCAGGCACAATTCAAAAACAAGCTGAAATAGCTCTGGAAGGGCATTCTTTTCAAAGTGATGATAGTCAATTTAGCCATCTACTAGGCTTCCACTAGCTTAATGTATCATTTTCAGACAGTTAACATGTTAGACCTGGATTCAGCTCAAATAATCCATTTCAAGAGCATGCAGACTGGCTAGACTGCTCAGACTAGACAGAGCACTGCAAAAGGAAAAGAAATGACTTTAGGAAGGTTACAGAGCTGTTGTGACAGAGCTAATAATAGCATCTAGTGCAAATTCTCTTATCACCAGCCCTTGCCATCTCCCATATGATGAAAAGTTTTATTATTGTGCTAGCAACAAAATGAACAATACCTGTTTTACTGCAGATTTATGCTTCATGTCCCCCCATCTCCACTCACTACAGTAACTTCAGCTTTATGCCTCTGTTCCTGAAGCATACCTCCCATCACACACATCCAAAATCCCTCCTACCTCTCTCCTCAGACACCACCCCACACACAATGTTCCCACACTTCTACCCTCATTTTGTTCTTTATCTACCAATAAGATATGTACTACTTCTGTTCTAGGGAAACACTGGTTTTTATACAAGCTGAGCAACCAAAAGCAAGGCCCAGCAGAACTTTCTTTTCCTTACAGAGGAGTCAGCTTTTGGAGGAGAATGGAACAGGAGTTTGTAAGAAAAGCGGACAGATAATGACAAGGCTCCCTGTGCACCAACAGCTCTGCAAAATTCTCACTCAAGGCAACTGTGCAAATTTGAGTCAGGCTGCTATGAAGAAGGTTGAGCTGTAAGAAGAGCTGTGTGAAGGATTACAGAAATTCCCCCTCTTTACTCAAGAGCTGCATTTAAGGTCAGTCCCTCAGGCCTTTCTCGAGCTATGCTGCAGCTATGCCTAAGACCAGCCTTGCTGTTCCTGAGCCTGACCTGACTTGCAGGTTTGACCTCAACCCTGCCACATCCCAATGCACCTGTCTGTGCTCACTGACTGGCTCATCCTGATTTCTGTCGCAGAGCCTGCCCTGCTCACCTCACTCTGGCACACTGGGCTGCGCCCTTGCCAGGGAGGCCACCCCAGAGCCAGTCCTGCTGTCACACTTCTCTTCCCAACCACCGTGGGTCAGCTGGCCTGCACTGCTTCCGGACAGTAGGTGGGAAAGGCTCTAAGATTTTTAGTCTCTCTGTCTTGTAAATGTATCTGAAATGTCTAGCATTCAAAGATACTGCTGAAAGGGGGAAGAGATGCAGGTGGGTGGGGAGCTCAGTCATAGAGACCTTCAGGAATAAAGCTGAGACTTCTTTCCTCAGCTTAGGCAGTTATTTTAACCCAAAACAGACATTTTATTTGAGGTAGCAAGAAGATGCATAGCTGAAACGTTTAGACCAAAGAGCAAACTAGAGATATAATTCATATGCCATGTTTTTGTCCTTAAAACTGTAGTCCCACAGTAATTATAATACAAAGACATAATCAATGCATCAATATTTCTGTAAGCCCTTCTAATCCATGAAAAATTGCACCTAAACAATTAAGTCAGCTTATAAGAAAACTCAGATTAGGAAATGCCAGAAATGTGTTTAAATAAATTGGTTTTATCCACTCGGTGGTTACACAGAAATACTCCTTAGCAAACAGTTTCATGCATGCTGTATCTGAATTCTAATGAGTATCTAATTTCTACAGAAATTAGAAAATACAAGTTTATTATTTTATACATATATACATATACAAACACACACAAACAGACGTATTTTGTTTGGAGCCTGAAGTGTTTGTTCATCTATATGGATACAAACACATTGAACCTGAAACAAAGTATTAGCAGTGGCATTAAATTGCTTTAGTCTTTAAGCTTCCTATTTTCAAGAGTATTCCATTCATGAAATCCCATTAACAGAATCATCAGAAGAATGCTTGCAGGACTCTTTTTTAAAATGACAATTTTATTCTTTCTCATGTCAGCAGCATTTAACAGGTCATTGTGCTTCTTGTATAATGGTTGATAATTAGAGAAGACTGCTTTCTTACCTCATGGTGTTTTGGACTGATGAATCCTCAGATCCTTTATATCCACATCTTTTGATACCAGTACCAGGTGAATTATTCACACTCATACATTTTTCTTCTTCCATTACAAGATCACGGAATGACTTTGGCAAGGCAGAATGTAATGAAGATGACCTTTAAAAAAACCAAACCAAAACAAAACCAACTCACTTTATACTTGCACTTTCCAAGACTTCCAAGACATTGTTCCATGATTCAGATAGCAAAGAGACCTTTTCACTTACTAAAAATGAAAATACAATATTACTTAGGTTTTGTATCTCACCATTACCCTGCTAGGCCCCACTTGCTAAAATAAGTCATTTTGGGTCAAATAGGTAAAGAACAGGAAGTAAGTGTCTATGAGAACGGAAAAGGCCAGTAGTTTTGAAATTTCATTGGAATTAAAAAAAAAAAAAAAAATCAAATTCCAAACACACCCCTCCACCTATTACCCCAATACATCTTCTTAAAAAGCAGGTTTTTTCCACAGACAGCTTGTCTTATGCAAGCTGTACCTTTTCTAACAGTACTTGTCCTTGAAAAGTATTTTCATAAATCATACAATGCTCTAGTACTGTCGATCTAATACTGGCAATTTACCACCATGAAAGTCAAGTATAGCTGATTTTTTTTTCCCCAAGATACTGAATGATTTACTTGTACCTGATGGAGGTTCTATAAATCACTTACTCCACAAGGAAGTTCAATAGAACTGATATCCTTCATTTTATTTTACTTGTCCAAGCATAAGTTACTGCATTAGAGCCTGCATATTACCTTTCAAAAATAAACCACCATGAAAATATAGCAATTTAGCGTTTTAGGTATTCTGAACACTTTCAGATCCCAAAGTCTTTTTATTTACAAAATTCAAGGCAGTTACCATTAGTCCTTCTCTTACCCATCAAGGCGTTGGAATTAATTCTTCATATATTTGCCTACATTTAACTTCACTAAGCATAGCGGTCCCATTCATTGTAAAATACACAAAATACATTCTGAAAGAACAGTTCTGGTTATTATCTACTCAAAGAAATGAGAGACCAATTATAAACACTACTGAAGTAAAACAAGCTCTTATACAACATCAGTTGTTTGTGCAGCTGCCGTAAGAGCAGCATCTGAAGTCGAAGACTTCCAAACTGCATCTAGGTGGTATATAATTTAAGATAACAAATATGAAGGAATTAAAACAGTGCAACATTGTGTCTGAAATCTTACAACAAAGGCATCTGAAAGCTATGTCTGAGTTAGACCACCCCAGATTAAGTTTGGGTCTTTTTTCTTTTTTATTTAAATATTGGATAAGTAGCGCAGAAGACACAGAAAGCAGAATGGGAACCTCAAGATGTAGGGGTTCAGAGTCATTTTGCACATTCTCAGTTCCTGCCACCAGCTGGTACACAGAAGTTCAGGAAAGTGTTTGACCAGAATTTCCCCAAACCTATTATACTGAGTAGGCAAATAGTCCATGGGATCTGCAGTCACAGAAACTTCTTCTGCTAATAACATTCTAAGTAGTCTACCCATTTTCATGAAAATTCTGTACTGCAATCAGATCCACTTCCAACAGAGAACCACAAAAAAAAAAAACCCAACAGAAAACTCTAAAAATCTCTCCCCAAAAACCCAATTATTTGTGGTTTAAAATGTTTTGTCTTAAACTGGTACAAAATTTTCCTAACAGTAACTACCCTAAATTTCAGCTTGTCCTGCCTGATGCATTGTTATTTCTATTTAATTTGTAAAATTAGAAAAACTAATTTATACATATGTTTTTAAAAAAGAAAGTAGAACAGGACTAAGTTTCTCTAGGCCATAACTGCCAAACATCAAAGCATGAAATTTCAAAACAGCTGTTGATGTTTCAGTATAAGCTGGAATACCATCAAACTGATAACCTAGACGTTAAGATACCTAATTGTTAATTCTCAAGAGAGACTTCAAATTTCTTCATGCCTCCAGTCTTGAAAAGCCATAGACTCTCCTGAGCTTAAAAAGAGCCCCAAAACAAGTAAGCAACGCCCATGCTCCCTCGATCAAAGTATGTTTGGAGAACTAATAAAGTCAACACGTAGCTAACTTTAGACATTCTTTCAAAGTACTACTAGTGCACTATTTTATTTTTCTCATCTAAGTTTCACTTTCCTTCAAAGGAGGAAACATAGATTCAGTTTCCCCAAAAATTATGAAATTGAAAGTTTCTTTTGGTGGAAAAGGAATGACAGACTCTGTCTTTCAGTCAACCAGAAAACAGCCAGAAGGTCCCACACCCTTCTGGCAAGTGTGCTCACCACACAGCCAAGATGAATATCCGATTTCACTGGAACCCATGTTCTATGGCTTTGACTATATTGCATGTGTGGAAAGCTCAATCTATTGCCAAATGCACTTAATAGTCCCCTGTGAATTTACAGACTAACTCTGCAAATATAATATTAGAGTAGATGAGTAACTCTCACCATTCTACCTTACATACAAAAATACTTTGAACAACTAGCAGGAGCAATGAAATAACTGACGGCTTGCCTAAAGCAGCTTCAAGTTTATTCAATAAATGCTCCCTTCCAGCAGCTAGGCCTAATTTTAAATATTCATATAACTCCCACCGGCTCTTTGCTTGAAGTCTTGAGCTACCAACATTTTCCAGATCAGCAGCCAGAGGAACGCAGGAGAGGAACGTGTGGAATCATGCGTGGTGACCACATGAGCATTAGATTGAATTCCATCCTCCTGAAATTTACCCCTTCCCCTTAAGATGGTTTGTGTAACACAGTAGAGCCCAGCTCCTTTCAAAAACTCTTTAATCAGAACCTTAAGAGCACAATGGAGACAGTTATGTAAGGGTATTCAAAAATCAGACCATATTTGCTTTTTAAATGCAAGGAACAGTTCATAAGCAGTTAGTAGTTTAAAATTAAATAACACCCAATAGGTAAAGAATTATCTATCAGAGAGTAGGTGAATAGCATGACTAAGTCAAACTATTCAGGCAGGACCTGCCCTTTTTAAATCTATGCTGGCTAGACCTGACCAGCTGGTTGTCCTTCACCTGCACCTGCCATCCTGCACTCAGGATGATCTGCTCCATGACCTTCCCTGGAGCTGAGGTCAGGCTGACAGGCCTGTAGTTCCCCACATCCTCCTTCCAAGCATTCTTGTAGATAGGTGTCATGCTGGCTCACCTCCAGTCATTTGCGACTTCCCCTTTTGACCAGGGCTGCTGGTAAATGATTCAAAGTGGCTCAGTGATCAGATTCACCAACTTCCTCAGTACCCTTGGGCAGATCCCACTGGCCTCATAGATGTGTGTGTGTTTAAGAGGTGTAGCACGTCACTGACCATTTCCCCTTGGATTACGGGGGCTTCATTCTGCATCATTCCAGCCTATGGGGATGGGTACCCAGAGAATGACTGGGCTATTAAAGACTGAGGCAAATAAGACATTAGGTACCTCAGGATTTCCTTCATTCTATGTCACTGCACCTGATAAAGGATGGAGATTATCCTTCACTATCCTTTTATTTCTATAAAAAATTTTATTGTCTTTGTTTTTCAGAATTTTTATATTTTACTGTCTTTATGGATAATCACAACATTAGTAGTAAGATTAAAAATAGTAGATGGAGTATTATTTTTTTAATATGATAAAGGATAGAATAACTCAGTGTTTCCTGTGCTCATCAATATGTGATTCAATCGTCAGTCTTTTCACGCAAATTTTAAGCTTCAGAGCTATAATAGCCCTGTGACACCTCCATTAGCGAAGGCAAATAATTAAAGTGCTGCTTGATCTGCAGGATCACCTGTGTAAAGCAGGAAGCATGTTCTTTAGGCAGCTGAAAGGACCAATTTTAAGGATTCAAATTCATCTACTCACTAGACCTCAGAAGATGAATCTTGCAAACCTTGTATCTCCTATTGTGAAGGTCTCAATTACTGTTCAAAGGTCAGGAAGAGTCTGAATCCTTAGGTGCAAAGCAACTCATTGTCTTTCCTCTTTAAGACATTACTGTGGGCTTTGCCCAATAATATATCAGAATAACTTTTAGGAATTGGGGAGTAAGTAAGACCCTAAATTTTAGTATTAGGTGTATATGTATGGAAATAAATTGAGAAGACAGGTATCTTAAGAGTGACTGTGGTGGGTATGCAGAACCCTTTGTTCCCACTGAGGTGCAAACAAGTAAGCTACAGAGAGAGGAGACTGACAGTTCTAGGGTAACAGTACAAAAGTAATCTGCAACAAAAGTCTAGGCTTTCTTGAACAGGGAAAACTGGAGAACTGCCCAACATTTATTTCAAGCTAAGAGCATGCAAATAGATATTTATCCTGTAATAATTAAACCCATTAAATTTACACAGCTTGCAATTTTTACATTTTGCATTTATGCTTTTATCCAATACCAACAGTAAATGCGAAGAACAAAGCCTGAGTTGGGCTAGCACCTTATTACATTTGTTATAAACCTAGTTCACTGAACAGATGATAAACTATTTTTTATTCAATACCATGATATTAACTCAAACTCTTAAATTGTGTATAATCAGCATTCACAGTCGTTTCAAACCCTTTAAGCATCCTTCTACCATAAAAATTTTTAGAAGCATCTGACACTCCCTCCAGCTCTGAGACATGTAGATAACTTTGTTATCTCTCATTTCAGTCAATTGTGCAGTACTCCAAAGTCAGTCTAGACCTTTCCGCCAGGAAGGGCTAACATTTTTCTTTGTGTTTTTGACAGAGAAAAAACACCATTCATAATAGTTTTCAATAACCTTTTCCTGAATAAGTTTCAGAGCTTGTGCTCAACCTTCTTCTATGCTTTACTTGGACACCATCTGAAAAGACCACATCATACACAGGAAAGCACCAGATGGGATGCAGTCTTCTGACTCAGAGCAGAATTTCAAAGAACTGTTAAACTGCAACCACTGCATTTCCCTGTCCCCTTTGAATTTCTGGATTACTACCAAATGTAGATACAAATAGTTCAGTCTGCTTTTAAGAGGCTATTAAATATAAAACCCCCCCCAAAGCAAAAGAATTGATATTTGATTTATAACATACCACGCATTCCCTAGTTTTGCAACTTTTGTAGGTGGGGGTGGTGTAGTTACTAGAGTGGTAGGCTCCAGGCTGCTCGTTACTGATCCATTATCTTTTGCTGCCAGGGCAATCATTTTCCTTTGCTTCTGAGAAAGCTTGATTCCATGAGACACCATTCTGCTGTGAATGGATATTGCAAAGAGAGAAGATGTAAGATCAGAGTCCTTTGAGATGACTCATCTTTAATCCTGCAAATTAAACTGAGAAATACTTCTTTCCTAGAACAAAATACTTTGTTTAGAGTGCCAAAAGGCAAGGCAGGGAGCGCTTAGATGGCTGGGAAGGAAAAAGGGGATCAATTAATACCAAGATGTCAGAAAGAAAAGCATCATTAAAGTATTCTTCACTCAGATGCCTGTAAATGAAAACATGCAGAGCAGGAATCAAGCCTCCAAAAGAGACAGACTACCACCAGATGAATACTGCTTTCTATTTTTGTGATTCTTCAGCGACTGTGAAGCTTAGCTCCCTTAAACCAAAAATATTCATGCATTTAAAAAAATAGATACAACAGCATAAAGTAATTTTTTTCCTATTTCTAATAATTACCTTTTCTAAGATATTTGGATTCTTCAGTCTTGCCTGTTTTGTTTGTAGTTTCTGAATCTAGCTGGCAAGCAAGCCTTTACCAGGTTTCCTAACTACTGTCTTAATTCTCTTTTATAAGAATGCCACACCTCAAAAGTCATGACAGCCATCTCCAGTACTCTTCCATGTGTTGCCAGTTAAAAACCACTAGGTTTAATATTAATACACTGCTTTGTAAAGAAGTACATTTATCTCCCTCTGTCTTTTGGGATGCTTCTGCAAGCAAGAACCACCCTTGCTTCTGTCTGAAGAAAAATTGTCAACATCAAGACAGGTGCCGGGGGAGGTCAAAGATGGTGAGACAAGAAACAAACTTATCAAATACATTACTCATCCATAAGTAATTTCCAAGGTCCTAAGGAGAAGAATTAATTATTTTTGGTCTGAAATAGGAAGACTCAGCAGAGCAGGCCACTTATTTAAGATCCTAGTTCACTGCTCTTTTGCAGTAGTTGACAAAACAAGACTAGAGTAAAATAAAGGGATAAATTTTGTATGCTCAAAGAAAAACAACATAATGAACTGAAGTAAACAAAGCTGTTCAAAACCAAATAGGACAACTTTTTTTACTGCTTTTTTTAAACTCCAAACTGCCTAAACCACTAAGTAAATTCATAATAACCTAGCCTATCACACTTTTTTTTATAGATTTTGGTTTTTTACCAACCCTGAATTTGCCTTTGGCATGGTTCCACATTTCTGCATACTTTCTTCCATTTCCATGATGGTTCTCAGATCCATAGCAGGAGGGCTGGCAGGGCTAAATGAAAATAAAAAGTTACCTTACAAGGCACTGATTTTTACTTACATTCCACAGTTCTAGCCTTCACTGAAATCCTCTAAATCATGCATAAGATTGGTAACTGGCTGCATAATTTATGTCTGTTTCCTCAATTATGGCAAACCTCAAATAAAATGTTTCTGACAAAACTTTTATAAATATATACATATTTCAGGGCACACTATAAAAATACTTTCAAGACTCATTATACTATGAAACAAAAACATGTGAACTATGATTACTTTTAAAAAATTAGATATCAAAATCCAGGATATTTATTTAGTAGTCAAATGCTCATGCTAAGTAATAGAGAGGCACTGCTCACAGCTCTGTCCTGAAGGTTGAATTAGATCTTTCTTTGAAGAACAGGATTAAAATTATTTCACACGATAAACAGAACAGTTTTTGCAGACATATACAGCGCTATACAAACATCAGTAACATTCTCTAACGTCAGGAATCAGTTTCTTTTTCAAAAATGACCTAATTTTGAATTTTCACAGGAATAAGCATGAATTAAATCTAGACATTCCCAAGCTTTACATAGAACTATGAATTAAGGTGTGTGTACCTAAAGGCATCTGTAAACTAAGCTGTGTTACAGTTAGATTCAAGGACAGACTTTGAAATAAAATATAAGCAGCACTTCCTCCATCTCTCCCTACATAAACCCAACTGCCATAGAATAATTGGTGAATTAACCACTGGGAGGTCCTACCAAACCCTGTCATCACTGTTCCTCCACAGTATTTCAACAACACTATAGTATCAACACTTTATCAATCTACACAGCAATGCTGCCTGCTGTTTTCTTGACTTCATGCCAGCAATACTTGAAAAAGTGAAGGAGAGTATAAGATAAACGCATAAGGGCACAGTAACATTACAACAAAGTGCTCCGATTTTATTTGTTCCCTTTCCATACAACCATCTAAAAAACATTCAAAAAGAATCCTAAAATAGAGGATGAGGGTAAAGCTTCTTCCAGTTTAAAGACCAAAGAACTGGCTGACAGATGTGCTTCCCTCTCTGCATAGACAAAACATAGATTCACCCTGCTCACTAAATGGGAAACTTCAGAGCCGCAACTTTAATTTCTACAGCTTTATTACCTGTATAAACAAAGCCTATCAGCCACAAACCAACAAAGCCTGGGAAAACTGTAGGAAATTATTGTATGATTCCCTAAACCCTTAAACACTTCTCTGTTCAACCTTTATTGACAACTATCAGAGACAGGACACCAGGCAAGACAGAACTTCAGTCTGTAACAGTACTGGTCCTCTCTCAGACATGGGTACTGCTACAGATAAAAAATAATAATCCATTTTTTTATTACCGTACCAGTTAAAACCTGTGGGGTTGATTTTTATAGCCTGTGTAAGTCCAAAGGCATGCCTAAAAAATCTCAAAGTACAATGGAGTTTCTAATGGCTTCAAGCATGGCCTGATTCTACAAAAAACTCTGAAGTATTTTACAAATTATTAACCAAAGTGGTGTTCTAACAACAGATATTAGAAGTACAGACTGGTAGCAATTAAAAAAAAAATAGAATAATATACATAGCATTGCTTTTCTCTGTGAATAATTTAAAATGTACCCCTTTTATTAAACTACCAAAATCTGAGTTCACACGTCAAATAATGTATGACTATTTTGAAGAACAGACAGCTTTTTAGTCTGAATAGAACATTATTAGCTTTCCCTACCAAGTGTAGAACAGTGACAGTAAGTGTTACTACACCTGAAACTGGTTGCTACCCAATTGGGAGAGCTTGCAGAGTTGTGTCTGGCACTGGGAATGGACTGTGGAACAGACTGCGTCAATGCTGATGCTCCCTTATATGACTTCAGCTCCTTGATAGGTTGAGAGGGTTTCATACCCTGACTGCATACTTTGTCCTTCACCTAAAAATCAGATAGAAAATTGTTGAATAAACACTACAAACACTAGTTTTTATCTGCTTAATCAAATAAACAGTTACTACTTAAAATTGTCTACTCCATTTTAAGTACAAGAGCTTCACAGAAAGACTCCAAAATACAAACTCTGCCTGTGATGGAATAGATGAACACAAACAAAAAATTGCTAAGACAAAATCCAACCTCAGTCCTCTCTGGATGAAATCCTTTGGTGAAATCAGGGGACTGCAAGTCTCTGGGACTACCCACTCCTGCATAACTACCTTCAGAGTCAGATGTTAAGAGTTCTGGAAGTGATTCTACAGAGTTAGTTTTATCCAGTTTTACTGAGCCTAGAAATAAGAAAAGATAGTAGAACTATTAAATCATGAGAGTCAGACTAAACAATGCTTAACAAACACAAAAATTATTCACTCCATATGATGAATATAAAATAACCAGAAGTTTACCCAGTTCACAATACTAGACTGTAGTAAGTAAAAGCGAATTGTACACCATCTTGAATATCTTTTCAGTATAATATTACTCCTAGTTTTCTTTCTGTCCCACAAAACACAAATAACAATGACACCTTTTCTTTGATGTTTTCTACCATCATTTCAATAAAAAGTGGCTATTTTTTATATTCCAGAAAAAATCCAAACCCCACAACACATTAGTAGAAATTATCCATTTATTAAAATCACATGAGAGTGTCCATTATCTTTATTTGATAAAATACATGCTTTTATCTGAACTCTGGGCAGACGTTCAGTATGACAAACGTCCTTCCAAAAAAACCTTAATCTTAAGAATTCACTCTTCAAATTCAACTAGTGTTCACTAGAAAAGAAATAATCTAAGATTTCCTTATGGAAGTACAGAAATTGCATTGCATTGCATATTACAGTTTATGTTCTGTTTTTATACCTGAAAGAAATCTCTTTCCCACTGACCTGTAGAAGCTGGACTCTGAATAATATCTGATAGATTATATCCTCCAGAGCTGTCAGACCGTTTTCGTGGCTTCTTTTTTGCCTTAGTTTTTGCTCTTTTGAAAAGGGCTTCCCTATTAGGAAAAAAACCCCAACAAACCAAACAAAAACCAAAACGCGTTAAAGCCAAAGAAATTGAGTTTCAGAACCACCCATGACAATGTCAAGTTTTTCAGTCAGCAGTAGCAGTTATATTTCAAGCAGTAGTACCTGGTCTGACCAGCTGGCACTAGCTGCTTGTTCCTGCTCTGCTTATGCACTGCCACAGCTATTTTGTAAATTATTTGGGGGGAAAAACAGAATTCAGGAGAAAAAGAAGAAATTCTTTCCAATCTGTATCTAGTCTCTGGACTATTACACTGCACAAAGACTTCTGCTGAGACAGTGGAAGATCCAGCTGCTGCACAGGCTGGCACTGCCATCTAGGTCAGATTAAACCTGCTACACATCACAGCAACCGACATAAAGCAAATTACAGACAAGTCTCCACTATTATCTCTCTTGATTTCCCCTGTATTACTAAAGTTCAACAAACTCCACACCTGGTCTCCTTTTCCCCCAACACAAACACTGCCATCATGATAATACTAATTATACAATAAAGCAGACATAGGGCCATGTTACCTAAATGTCACATGTTTACCTATATATGCTATTAGGAAGAATGAAATCAAATAAAAGGCATGTTTCATTTTAATAAAACTACCAGAAATCCAGAATTACATGAATTGCAGATACAATACCCTATTTCAAAGATTCTTTAAGCAGCTCTTTGTGAAGTAACTATATAACAACTTAATCACTCCTGCATCGCTACCTTACAATGCATGGGGTGTCTATTTTTTAATCCTTGGACTTTCCAATTCCCTAGAAGCTATCATCCAACCTTGAAAAACACTGAAAGGCTTGAAGTATAATACAAAATAGCCTCTCAGTTCCCTTGATCTACTAGTTCTTACCTGTACTCGTTCATTTAGTGCAACTTTTCCTGACACTCGTGCTAGAACAGTACACAATCCTGGAGGTGAGGTTTCATCTGCACTGTGATATTGTATCTCACTATTTGAAAGCCTCTTGCCAAGGCATCCTATCACACTACAAAACTTTGTACTTCACTTGACTTGCTAATATCAAGAAATTTAATTATCACAATTTTCCAAACTTATCTATAATACATTCAAGTCTGTTTTTTTCTCTTTTGATTTCTCCTACTTCAGTGAAGTTCAATGAACTTCACAGTTGGTCTCACACATACACAGATACTCTCATCACATGCACAACTCCCAAACATTAAAGTAAGTGCTTGCTTTGCAACCTTTATTCACAAGCTACTTACGAACTGAAAGTCCTCCACTGCAGTTTTGTAACACTTTCAAATACTTAAGGGAACTGAGAACGGTCTTTGAAATCTCCACTTCTTAATATTTCAATTAATTAAATTAATATTTCAATTCTGAACTTAAAGGGAGTCAGGCACCACACAAACAGAGATTAATACCACACACAGTCCATAAGATAAAAATATTGGTGAAAACCAGATACTTACTGAGAATTTTGTTCTGTATTCATTTCTTCCCTTAAAAAGACAAAGTTCTCTCCATCTTCAGGTTCAAAAGAACTTACATCAGGTCCATCTGGATACGGAGTAATTACTCTCCTGACCATAGCTGGAATCTATAGTTGTAAAAGCCATTAAGTTATTCTTATGTTGTATGCTAGCAAATATATGATCTCATGCAAAAGGACCAAAGCCAACTGTCATTTAAAACACTTGCACAGACCAAGCCACTATTTATTTAACAAGCTTATAAATTTAAGTTACATCTTTATGCAAAACATGAGAACTATTTTAAGTGACAGGTTCAGAATGCCTACGTTTCACGTCTCTAACTCCTGATTAAAAAAGCTTCAAGATTTTGCAAACATTTATCTTTTACAGTTAAATACTGGATTATAATGTGTCTTGGTTTTCACCTTTGCATTATGGTTCAACTTTCACATTATTCTTCTTACTGATTTTAAGATCTATATGACCATCCTGAACTTTACAGCTTTCTTCTCCTTTCTTCCAAGTAAGAGATGCTCTTTTCCATAGGTTTTGCTTATGGTGTCTCATGCAACAATTGTTAACTACAGAACATTAATACATATAATGTGTATAATTAATTAAAAGACACAACACTGTTGCAGCAGTAGCTAGTGAATAATCAAATATGAGCTCCTTGAGAGTGATAATAGCAGCAGTCAACTTTATCTTTTGAGTCAGATGTTCCATGTTTAGCCTGTCGCCTACAGACCCTGGAGGTATTTATTTATTACTCATCTATTCTCAATTTAAACCTAATCAACTTACATCAAGTTGTACAGCTTACCATTTTTCTGTAATAAACAGAAAGATCCTTCACAACTTCATCACTTAAGACATCCAGAGTCCTAAAAAATAAATTTATTTTTAAGAAACAAATTTATCTTAGCAGATTATAAAAAAACAATCACATTAATGAAAAATTCCAATGAACGTTTTGGATGAATCTCACCTACAGGCACTATCACCTATTCATAGAGTCAGAAGGAAGACACTGAACACAAAATATAAACTAATTGGTCCCTTTGTTGTAAGGCAGGATTAAATACTCAACCTTTCCACCTACCTTTACTTAAGGGCACAGACAATATAGGTCGATATAGTTATCAGGAACTGGTCATTACTTTACCTATTTTTGCACACTTTCAGGTCTTTCTGACAGGTATCTGAACACTCCAAGTCTATGTAAATTCTCCATAAAATTCAAACACAATACACAACATAGACATTTATAAAAAAAAAAACCCTAAAGCAACAAACTTCACTCAACAGAGCTCTCCTGTCCATGTGAGCAGTACTGCTTGCACAAAGCTGTCAGGATTAAGTTCTATCTGTCCCAAGTGACTTAAATTAAGTCTTTCTACCCAATACCAACATTTTCAGATTTTCACTAAAATGCAGATACAGTCTTAACCATCGTAAGAATGTTGCATGCCTTTTCTAGGCTTAAGATGAAATAAATCTGAATTCAAAGTAATATTTAAGGCAATATTATTAGATTTTTACTCTTCTCTCCAAAATCAAATGTTAGAATGTTTATATTTGATAAAGGTGTGAAGAGGAAAATCGCTAATATAAATGAACTCCTGCATCTGTGATGCAAGTGAAGCAGCTGTGTGACATGGAAATGAAGTGCTGCCATTGTGAACTGTTTCAGATCTCTAAGAACTTCTATAGGTGTAAAGAAGTCTGACAAAAAGGACAGAGAGAACTAACTATGGAAATGAGGTTTATTTTTTGGCTGAGTTTTCTTGTGGGTTTTTTAAGTTTCTGTTAGAAAACAAGTTCAATCAGTGCTGATAAGGTTTGCTCTGAGAAGATGATATGTACTTAGGAAGCAACTTGAAGGCCTGTCCGAAAGCATCAGGAGAAGGAAGGCCAGAGCACACCTTCAGCTTCTCAGAACTCTAGAGGAATCACTGTGGAAAGCAAGGATAATAAATTCATTTGTTCAGCTCCCACTGCAGACAGTTAAAGCAAAAAGACTACCAGATGGCAGGCCCATTCTCTTTGGATAATGCAGCAACTATATAAGAAATCTACTTAAAATAAGTTCAAATATGCATCACAACAATTATGTTTAAAAAAACTCAAAGAAACAATCCAAAACCAAAACAAACAAAAAAACCTCCACAATAATCCCCACCCCCATAAAAAAATAATCACCAAAAATGGAGGGGGGGAAAAAAAAAACCAGCAGTTTCAAGCATCTTCAAAAACACTTTAAAAACCCAGAAAAAGACTAGGCCTAATGTTAATCCCACTGAATTCAAGAGAGGTTCTTCGTGCCAGACTGTAACACATGGTTGTGTACTACAAGAACTAGGAGAGTATGCACATATATTTAACTAGTTTCTCTCTCCCTGACTGGTAAAAATGAGCCTACCTTTAAACTAGAAGTATTCAGTTGTATTTTAACATTTAACTGCCTGTATTAATTCTTCCAGTATTTTTGCCTCTTTGGGATATTTAAATTTTACAGCTAATACATGAACACATTTGTATTTCTGCTTACCTTGCCTCAAGCAAAGCTGCCATATTGAGTCCTATGAACTGTAAGCAAGACAATTTTAGCTGCTCAGCATTATACATTGTTGAGAACTCCAACAGCTCGGCAGCATTCTTTAAGGTAACTGCAGAGAAGAAACATAGTAAATTAAATTAGATAATTTGCTGTAGTATCAAGCAGCAGTGTTAAGACTTATTGTACAGCATGATCTAGTTATTGAAAATCATATACTACCCCATTCATAGAAAAAATGCTAATGCTCAAATGGCCATAAACTATGTAGCTTTGTAGCAGCAGGAATACAATGGCTGCTTCACAGAAATAAAAAGCCCTACCTACAAACCAATCAGTTTCAAAATATTGAAACTCAGCAGTCCAAAACAAAGGGAAAAAAGAAAGCTGAAAATAGGAAGTTTCATACACAGCATAAACAATTGTTGAAGTTTCATATGTTCTAATTTAGGGAGGAAGAAAAAATAATGGGAGGGAGAGAGGGAACACTAAATACAAGGGCAGAAATAGAATTCATGTAATCATATTTTAAAGAAAATAAATTTGAATTCAATGAAATAAATGTTTTATAGTGCAATGGGGGCAGTTAGCTTTTTCTTTTTTTTTTTTTCCTTTCTTTTAAATTAAAGAGCATGAGATGAAGACAATGATGCATAAGGAATGGAAGATTGTGATAACCTAGAACATTGCTCAGACTAAGGAAGCAACTATTAGCAGACAAGCAACGAACAGCAAAACCCAATCTGTTGAAAGGAAGATATGCAAATAAATCTGTGTGAAAAAGGCACAAATATCTAAACTCCACCCCTTTTTTTTTCCCTCTAACCCTTTACAATACAAGTGGAAGAACTCACGTTTTTCTGCAATGGCTACTTCACAGATTTCTTTGAGTCTGGATATAAGTAGTTGGTCTGCTACCACAAGAACATTACATATGAATTCCACATTTTGAGAATCTGGAAAACAAAGCATCATGTAAAAACAGTGGGTAAATCAAAAGCAACTATAACATGTACAGCTTCAATAATATTTTACCAAAGGACAAATATAATGTCTTTGCAAATTTTTATGGGATTTTCACAGCACAAAGAATAGCTCAGAAGAGCAGCAACAGCAAATTTTTTTAAGCAATAGAAGGAGAGAAAAGGAAAACTGCAGTTTGACAAACTAATGAAAAGGTAGAAAAAGGCCTGGGGTACAGCTTTCACCTCAAACGCTAAAGCAAGAACAACAAAAATTTGGATTTTTTTACATATAACTTCAACACAAGCATATTAAGTATTGAATTTCTATTTTAAAAATACAGCAATTGCAAGAGCTACAGTTGAAAACATATTAATGGCACCTTTTATGGCAAAAGCTTCATCTGTATACAGGTAATCCAAAATTATCTGTAGTATATCAGAATGGATTGGCATTTCCAGAGCTGAACAGGTAGCCTAAAAGGCAAAAGTAGTTAAAAAAAGAAAGTAAGAGAAGCTGACTACTTGGAATAAAATACAAAATTCAGACAGCACTTATATTTAGCAAATTACTCAGATCAAAGATCACTTTTTCCAAGTTAAACAACTACTTAAGCATTTGTACAAAATCTGTACAAAGTCTCGACAAGTTCTTCAACTAACTGATTTGTAGCAGAGTGATTAAAATCTGTTCAAATTTCTGAATAAATATCCACGAAAAAGTTCAAGTGTTTGATCACTTTGATCCTCTTGTCTAACAGTCCTCCTTGATTATATTACTTTACCCAAATTGTCTAAAAGTAGTACAGGAACCCTCTATGCAAGTACTGAACTGCTTCCCTTTCCAAGTCAAAAGATCTGATGAAATCACAAGTTCCCATACAACTGTAACATTGAAGTAGTCACTACTGCTAATCCCACTGAAAGTAAGGTCCTCATTAAGCCCTCCATTTGAAGAACCATCAAGGTAAAGCTTCTGTAAGAGCAAACATTAGCCATTAAACCATGTAATTGTCACCATTCATGTTTATGTAACATCACTGCTTAACAACTTTGGTTTATTTCAAGCGGTATTAAAGTAAAGCTTCATATTAAAATATTTATTTTGTTCTGGAACATGTTACTGGTACTGAGGTATTTCCCTTCTAAAGTTTAAAAACTTCTTACAGACATTAAGATTTTTACATAACATCTAGAGCAACTGATCACAAAATATTTACTAATTAATTTAGGTTGATTTAGATTTACTTACAAAATAATAGGTAACTTATGAACTACATACTACTGATATAGAAATCCATGATACAAATGGACAATCAACACTGAAAAAAACACCTTAAATCAAATCAGTTGTCTCACAGTGTTTCAGATATGTTTTCTCAGGGATGACTGAGGAAAAGGCAACACAATAACCTAGAGGACAAGTGAAGTTCTGATTCGCAGAGGAGAACTGCCACTACTTCACCAGGTTCTTAGATTTACGTATTGCCAGAAAGCTATGAAATTTGAGAAACTCCTGCGTACTGCTTTAGCTTTCAGTCTCAGAAAAATGCTTCTCCGCTTACACCTTTCCTCTCTTTCCATAAACATCATCAATAGTATTCAGATAATTAAACAGAGGAATTTAGTGAAATCACAATGTCCAGGAACAGTGAGGGGACTGACCTACAGCTAGCAAACAGGAATCAAGACAAATTAAAGATCTACACCTTTTGAAACAGCAGCTAGTGACTAAGTAGAATAGTCCCTGATATCTTTTATTTCATTAAACAGCAAAAGTCACCTGGAAGTTTTATACACTGACTCTTGATCCTGCTGTCTCTTGCACACTACATATGACAAGCTATTCCAAACTGCATACTATTTAAATTGTAAGATGATTTACAAAAAGAAAATGAAAATTCATCTAAAGCAGTATCCCATAAAAACAGTCCACTGCTTTTTACAAATCCATGAAGTAGTTCAAACTGTCTAAAACAAAAGCAGTAATTTCCTTTGATATCGAGTATTACATTTCTTACTCTCATTTAATACACAATCTCAGTAGTACAGAGTAACCAAAAATGTGGCTTGTCAGGCTTTTTCTTGCAAACAGAATCCAAGAATCCAGCCTTTCTCTTTCCTTAGTATTTAGGATATGTTATTATAGGAAAAACTGAAAAGTTGTCACTTATTTGATGCAAAAAAAAAAAATACCACCACATATGTTTTTTGTAGGCTTACCTCAATCCATGAGCTGCTTAACATGCTGTGAAAATAATCTGTAAAGAAAGGCATTTCAGTTCAAGATGCAATAAAATGACAGTTAAAAAAGACAGTTTGGCTTATGTTGTATAAATATATATAAAAATACACACACATACCAAGTCTTGCACAAAGTACACACTTATGACACGGGAATTCCTTTCCATCTAAAGATTTCAGGGTCACATCGCAGAGGTATGAACTAAAAGATATTTAATAGAATCAGAACTGTGACTATTCAGAAGAGCTGCAAGTTGTAAACTCTACAAATAAATGCTTACTTTAGCAAGTTAGGATTTATCCTTTGAAATAAAACACATCTGAACTTTAATACTATCACAGAAAATTAACTCAGAAGTGCAGACACAATAGTTTTCACAGCGAATTTTTTTGTTCAAAGTTGAGCTCTCAAAATTCCATCTGAAATATTCCCTTCAAAGTACGGTCAATTACTGTTTCAAAACTCTTTCTTTATAACCAAAGAAATGAATTATGGCTAATTGTAGTCAATGGTCTGTGTTAAGTTACCTATTTCATCACTATCAGTAGCTATTACAGGCTTTGGTGATGCATTTTAAAAGTGCAGTAACCCAAAGTCTGTGAAAAAGCTACTTTGATGCAATGTTGCTTTTACTACATAAATAGACTGGTTCAAGACTTCGGGTATAAATAACTCCAATCACATCAACAGAATTAAAAACCAAGCATCACTTTGCTAAAAGCAAATTAGAAAGCATACTATACATTTGCTTATTTCCAATCCATGTAGTCTTATTGTCACCGCAAGCATATTTACAGAAGTCAAATTGCTTCTGACTGAATTACCCATAATATTTCTCCTGGCATTAGCATTCTGTGCCACAGTTAATCCATAGAACACACTAAGGTACAGTAAAAAGAAACAATATACCACACACAATCTATCCCAGATTACTAATTTACAGATCTGTCTATAAGCATCTACAGAGAACTTCCAAACCTGAGTTACTATGAAAGAGAGAATTGTACACCGGAAGTTAAAGTGCAGCTGATCAACCTTAGCCCACACTTAACAGGTAAAGAGATGACATAAGAGGAAGATGGTAGGTAGGGGAATCTGGATTTGAAAAAATTACCATTTCTTCTGATTTAACTTTGGTTTGTTCCCATTCTTCTTGTTGACAACATTAATTTTTCCATTTTCTAACCTGACTCCATCCAACCTGCAAATTATTAACATTAGTAACAAGCAATACAATTAGTATACACTTCAATAACAACAGTTTCACAAAGTAACAGTACTTCAGTGGGCTCATATTATGAGTAAGAATCAAAATGAATCATCATGCAAAACTGGAAAGGGACGGCTGTTACTTTAAAAGTCTTCACAACAGATTTAAATGTAACTGACATTCTTTCCACATCTTAGATATCTCAGATGAAAACTAAACTGTATATTAAGGCCAAAGTCCAATACTACTGAGTCAAAAATCTAGAAACTATATGTATTGCAACCAGTCAGTAACTGATCAAAGACAGCGGTTGGGAAGAGATGCATGTTTCAGCATAGGCTTTTTTAGCATCCTAGCTCATCAAGGAAGATTGTGAATGGCATGGCAAGATGAAGGAGTACTGTTGGTGGTTTATAAACTAATACACCTCTAAAGGCAAAGTACTTTACCATGGAAATTTTACTTAGGAACTCAGTTTTAGCAGCAGCTTCACACTTTGGCTGCATGTGCAAGAAAACTGACCTGAAAAAGCTCATTTTCCTCTTTGAAAGAACAAATACAGAAAAAAACTCAAACAAACTGAGTAATGCTGTTCTACAGAGACATTTAATCTCAATTCCCTTTGTTTCACCATGTAACATTAAAATTACATCAGTTGAACAGGAATTTACTTTGTTTTGTGTTGTTTTATACTAAACCTGTTTGCTGTCTGTGAAAAAACTGGTAGATTAGAGATGACAGTATAGAAGTTAATCAATCCAAAACTGAACTAGATCAGCTATCTCTAACATAACTAGTATTGATGTTTTACAAAGTCTTTCTGATATCAAATCCCATAGAGCTCATGCCTTAAAAAAAGATACTGTCATGGTTTAACTCGGCTGGCAAGTAAAGACCACACAGCCACTCACTTATCCCCACACCACCCACCAGTGGGATGGGGGAGAGAATTGGGGAAAAAATAGTAAAATTTGTGGGTTGAGATAGACAGTTTTAATAGGGCAGAAAAGGAATGGAAAATAATGATAATGGTAACAGATTTAGTATATACAAAAGAAGTGATGCACAATAGAATGGCTCACTACCCACCAACCTGGAACTGTAAATAAACCCAGCCAGTTCCCAAGTGGCATCCCCTCACCATCTACCCTTAGTTTCTATTCTATTCTAACATCAGTATCTTAATTTCCATTATTGTCATAACAACTAAAGTTAGATCAGCTTGCATAAAAACATTCCATGAAGAGCTTGTCAAAATACAAATGCATTTCCTTTCACCTACCTTCCACTTAAATTGCTGAGTCCAAACTTCTTTGCTGCACTTTGCAACATTTTAATGAGGTGAGCTTCTTCACCACCTTTGCTTTTTTTAGATTTGCTCTTCTGTTTTTCATTTATAACTTGCACTTGATTATTTCTATAAATCTCAAATGCAGACTTTCCATTAACATTTTCATCAAAACTCATTTTGCTTAGATTAGAAATTAGAGTATCTTGATATTCGTCTGATTTTTCTCTATATGGGATTTTTGGTTTATAACCGTGAGTCAAAAGATCGCAAGTATCAGTGTATATGAACTGCAGAAGGTATGCAAACAGATCTGGATGAACTTTCTCTATTACATAAAGATCACATCCAACAGCATCTTCATCTTTACGGTAGATGTCTGGAGTGTCTAGCTGGTTGTCACTGGCAACAAACAGCTTCTTGAAGAAGTCGGAGCGTACAGCCAAGATGTATTTGTGCACGGGGTACATTCTAGTGCCAATCTGAAAAGTCACATCGTGGATGCTGTCCATTTCATCTGTTTCATCTAACAGTTTGCCAAAATCCATTCCAAAACTTGACAGTGACACACTTGGAATTTCATAGAGACTAGAACAAAATTAAATCCATAATAAAACACTATTTACAAGCTTCATAACATTTTACGTAGTGTGTTTAATGAAGAGGATAAGGTTGTCTCCATTTGGTTTTTTGGGGGTTTTTTCATACATTGCTGCACTACTCAACATTCCTCGTACTATTCTTTACAAAAATACTAATAATATGGTACTTAGGAAATTAAACTACATAAATAAGACCTGTCTAGTTTCAGAATATCAAATATAGTATTTTGCCTTTTTAATGTACCAAATAAATATGTACTATCAGAACTATCTTATCTTCATCTCATTTTTCCAACATGAAAACACAGAAATGTTTGCTGTATTTCCTATTACAAACCAAAGCAATAAGGGAAAAAAGCTAACATTTAGCTACTTATCCATTATGTTGGAAACTATTATGAGAGTGTAAGGAACATGATTCAGTATAGTACTTATTTACGTTATGCATTTTTTTCCAAGGACATAAAAATTCACTTTTATTTAGAAGTTGATTACTGGTGATTACTGAAGGGGAGAATTTTTGCAGTATTTAGAGCTCAGAGTGTGTTAGGAAATACACAGCAAATGCTTGCCTTAAACACCTTAGGTAAAACATCAACACCCTCTATACTAATTATGCAAATATATAAGCTGCGGCCCCTTTGGGTAACTTCAACATAATTACTAACAAGTGCTATTCTCTAGCAGTACAAGTAACCATATTTACTGCGACTTCTATATGAGCCAAAAAATGGTTTGGAAAAGAATGATTCAATTGCAATCACACAAAAAAGGAAAAAATACAGCTGTTTTTTTTTTAATATACCTGGTTTTAGGATCTGACTGTAGTACAGCAAAATTGCAGCCACTAGGATCAGTGGCAATACTAACAGCTCGGTGGACAAAAGTAAGCTTCTGAAGTCGAATTCTTTCATACACACTGTTTGTATCATGTTCACAAGACACATCACATGAAGAATGCTGAAGGCCCGACACAACTTCTGTTAAAAAAAAGAAAGTGAATACAAATCACAGAAGGATCCCACTTAATTAAAATGCAAGTAATACAACAAAAAGGCAAGACTAGCTTCTGTATGTTCATTGATGGAGTCACTGAATAAAGCTAGATCATGCTGAAGATTTCAGATTGCTTATTTACAGTACATATAGGAGGAGACCTTTTTATCTAGAATTTCTTGTGGAAGTGTTTTGGTACTTCTTCATGTAAAGGAAAATACTCCACCTAACATTCAAAGCAATCTCTTGTGGACTGAAACAAGCTGTGCATCAGCAAACAGCACTGCAAGACAGTTCCCTTTTCCTGTCAAATGATTACAGTAGAAATAATACAATTGTCTTTGAACTTCATATTATAGCTGTTTAGGTTATACCAAACTAACAAAATACTATTGAAATAATATTAATATATCTCTAGAAATTTCCATTACCTGGATAACTGAATATATGCACACTGTTCATGACATTCATTAAAATCTTACAAAAAACAGAAGCTCTTATTCATTAACATCATAGTAGATGTTCATGAGGACAAGAGGAAATGGCCTTACGTTGCACCAGCAGAGGTCCAGGTCAGATATTTGAAAAAAATTTTTCTCTGAAAGAGTGAAAAGTTGCCCCGGGAGGTGGTGGCATCCCCCTCTCTGGAAATGTTTAAGAGGCACCTGTATGTGGCACTTTGGGATATGGGTTAGGGATGATTATGGTGGTGCCAGGTTGCTAGTTTGACTAGATAATCTTGACAGTATCTTCCAACCTTGATGGTTCTGTGTATGTGTGACGCTATGTGACCACCCAGGCATTCAACTAGCCAACAGGTGTGGATTCTGAAGTTTCCTTGAAGATATTAAAAACTACAAAAAGAATAGCAATAAGCATAAAAAGGAGTGCCTACAGACAGACATGTACTAGTACCAGGACAAAAAGGAGTAAAAAGGAGATGCATTTAGTGCTTCTGTAACAAGGGAACTACTATGTGCTGTGTAGAATAAAGGACAGTAGGAATAAAGTATGCAACTCTGAAATGAAAAACAGAGGAAAGACTTTTTCTGTGAAAGAATGCAAAAATAGACCGAAAACTAAAGATGGAATCTCAGTATGAAAGGAACTACAGCTATAAAGTTCAAATACATCCCAGCTTGGAAGGAAAATAATTTCTATCCATAGAGTTTTAAGACCCCTACATGAAAAGAGGTGACAGTTTCACTTAAAATCTTGTCCTGTAGTAGACAGGTATGCTCCTCACAGAAAACCAAACCATCAGGACCTACTTTCAGCAATATGAGCCAAGTTAATAAGGTAGAAGTTGCTTTAGACCCTGTATTGTGCCCAGTTAAGGGTCTGTGAAACAGGCTTCAGAGACTCAGAAGTGCAAGCAAGTACGGGCTCCTTCTTTTGCTCAATACCAGTTCTCTCAGGACTTGTCATCTGAGACAATATCATTACAACAGACCCTTGTGCTAGGGTGAAGTAACTCTTCAGAAGTTTCTTTTCTTCCCAGAAATCTCCACCTAAAGGTTAACTGAAGGCTGCAAAGTAAATTAATCTTAGTATTACCGAGGAAAGAGTACAGTAGCAGTCAATGCTAAAAACCATCAGTCAGAGAGGAAAGAACAAAGTCACCACATAATACTATTAGAGACTGTAAAGATTTGATTAAACTTTTTTATTGATTTAAAGTACTTAAAAGGCACTAAGAAATCACAGCTAACCTTTCTTTTCTGAGATTTTTTTCCCTTCTTCCAGCCACTTCCCTGTAAAGGCTTCACCATCCTGTGTGACAAACATTATTTCGTTCCCATTTAAAGCAACATCAGACATGAAGACTTGCCGGCCATACACCCAACGACACTGCTTCATGGAGTTGTTAGATGATTTCCAACAAAACACCTATAACATCAATTGTTTTGGAGAAAGGGGAACTCTTCATATCATATAAAAGCAGTTACATATTACACACTACTATTTTAAACACAAGAACATGCCATCTCAAAGTTGCAAAGAAAAGGAGGAGGGCATTCTTCAAAATTTCAGGATAAAGTGTTATGAGTATCTATTACAGAGAATCCACAAGTAAAACAGGGAAAGTCTATTGGGATACCAAGATCCGTTTGCCAATGAAGGTCATTTGAAAAGCTTCTCAGAATATTCAAATACCTTCACAGCAGCCATCTCTAGAACAAGTTTTACTGACATTTCCACAGGGACAGCAGAAGTCATCAAGTCACGAAACAAGTTATATCTAGTTCTTAATTTACAGATTTGTCCAATTGATTTGCTTATAAATCAGACAAAGTTCAAAGCTAGCACACTGGAAATTTAAATCCTTTCCTGTTAACTGTTCGACAAAAATCTCAAATTCTTCTGTACCAGTCAAGGTTTGAAAGGGAGATCATGACCAAACAGAAACTTCAAAACCTTCAACAGGAACGTGAAGCACTGCATGCACAGCAAGACCCCAAGATACACTGTACATGTCTGAAAGACAGCCCCAAGCAAGGTAAAGCCCAAATGTGGCATTAGCAGTGCTCAGGTTGGGCTTTCATCTTCTGCTGAAGGACCTGCATAGGTCTGTTAACACCTACATAAGGAGGGGACAAAAGAACTCGAGTAACTTATTTCCCTTCCCCTCCCTTGAGCTCCGACAGAATCACAGAATGGCTGAGATTGAAAGGGATCTCTGGAGGAGATCTAAGTTGGTCTAGTCCAACCTCCTGCTCATGCAGGACCACCCAGAGCCAGTTGCCCAGGAACATGGCCAGACAGTTTTTGACTATTTCCAGGAACAGCGATTTAACAACCTTAATTGGCAACCTGTAACAGTGCAGGAGAACCCTCATAGCACTTCCTGATATTCAGATGGAGCCTCTTTATTTTAGTTTGTGCCCATTGTGTCTGGTTCTGGCTCTGGGCACCACTGAAAAGAACCTGGCTCTATCTTCTTTACATCTTCCCTTCAAGTATGTATATACAAGATTTCCCTTGTCACTTTTCTTTTCTAGGCTAAACAGTACTCCCTTAAAGAAAGTGCAATCAAGCCAGACCAGGAAGCACTGATTCAGGAAACATATGTTTTACAATCCCATTCTTCTCCTTACTCAATAATTTATAATGCCTAAAAACACTAAAGATCCCAGTACTTGTCAGTACTGAACATGGAAAGATATAAAATGTACATTGACATAGTTCCTCTGATGCAGGAAGAAAAAGCAGTTTCTTACTGCCAAAGCAGTGTCCCAAAGATGCTGAAGGGGCACTACCAATACTACAGATGGTGAAGGCTAAACCTCACATGATCAAATGCACAACTGGAAGTTTATAATCTCTAAGACAACTAATGATCTAATGAACAGATAAATTCATCTCAAAATTCAGCCAAATGCAAGAAAAAGGAAATAACCATATTCCTTCTTATTTTGATATATAAGCTCAGTTTTAAACATTCTTTAAGAATGGATTACAGTAAGAGAACCTTCTTTGTAAACACCACTAGATGGCAGTGAAGACCTCCCAATGAGGAGATGGAGAAAAGGTTGGAGTTTTGTAGGGTCCTGTAAACTAGTATTAAAAAAGAGTAAAGGAAGAAAACAATAAATTCACTACAGCACTCCAATTCTAAGACAACACAGCATCCACATTTATCAGTAAATACTAAACAATTCACCAGGTTTAGGTGCATTTTGACAATAAAAGGGGTATCTCATCTACAGAACAGCTATGTTTCAGCAAAGGCTCTAAAATTTCAAGTCCAGAGAATCCTGAGACTACTTCTGAAAGGTGCCTGGGGTAAGTGGGGTGATAGGAGATATGACAGAAAAAAAAAAACCAAACAACACCACAAACAAAAAAACTAGACCATAGATATACTATATCACCACTAATGTGTATGTAAAAACAAAGGAGTTTACACCTACACTGAAAAGCCATTAGACGTCCATAGATTTAAAAATAAATGACCGTACATTACTTCTGTAATCCTCCCATAGCCATAAAAATAAAAATCACCAGCAGCTCTACAGAAACAAATCGAATGGGGGACAATAAAAAAAGTTTTTATTTTACAAGATGAGGATGGTCACCTCACAAACAGGGACACAGACAAGGCACAGCTGTTTAATGCATTCTTTGCCTCATGATGGGCAGATGATGGACCAAGGGGGTCTCAGTGCCCTGAGCTGAAGAACCATGACTGTGAGAATTACCAACTCCCAGTAGACCCTGAAACTGTGCAGGATCTGCTGCTCCAGCTGGACCCCTACAAATCTATAGGGCCTGATGGGATTCATCTAAGAATCCTCAAGGAGCTGACTGATAACATCCCCAAACCTCTCTCGCTGACTTTTAAGCAGTCTTAGGAATCTGGAGAGGTCCCAGCTGATTGGAAGCTGGTGAACATTGCCTCAATTTTCAAGAAGCAGGACCTTGGAAAATAGAGGCCTGTCAGTCTCACATCAGTGCCTGGAAAAGTTATGGAGAAGATTATTCTGGGAGGTATTGACAAACACCTGAAAGATAACCCAGTCATTGGTCACAGCCAGCATGGCTTCATAAGAGGAAAGTCCTGCTTATCAAACCTGGTTCCCTGTTATGACAAGGTAACCCACCTAGCTGATCAAGGGAAGTCAGTGGATGTAAGCTTTTTGGATTTCAGTAGAGCTTTCAATAGAGTCTCTCACAGGATCCTTCTGGGCAAAATGTCCATCCCACAGCTGGATAAACACATCATGGGATGGGTGAGCAACTGGCTCCCAGGCTGGGCACAAAGGGTTACAGTGAATGGGGTGACATCGGGCTGGTGACCTGTCACTAGTGGGGTTCCACAGGGCGCCATCCTCGGCCCTGTGCTCTTTAACACCTCCATAAATGACTTGGAGGCAGGACTGGAGGAATACTAAGCAAGTTCACAGATGATACAAAACTGGGAGCAGCTGTTGACTCCCTCAAGGGCAAGGAGCCCCTGCAGAGAGACCTCAACAAATCAGAGGGCTGGACAATCACCAACCAGATGAAGTTCAACAAGCAAAAGTGCTGGACTCTGCACCTGGAACAGGGTAAGTACACACTGGGGAATCAGATGCTGGAAAGCAGTGGCACGGAAAGGGACCTGGCAGCCAGGCAGGGCCACCCTGTCCTGGGGTGCATCAGGCCCAGCATCACCAGCTGGGCAAGGGAGGGAATTATCCTGCTCTGCTCTGCACTGGGGCAGCCTCACCTCGAGTGCTGGGGGCAGTTTTGGGCACCCCAGTGTAAGAAAGACATTTAACTATGTGCAAGTGTCCAAAGAAGGGCAATGAAAATGGGAAAGGGACTTGAGGGGAAGCTAAGAATATCACAGAAAGGTTCTTCACCCAGAGGCTGGCTGGGCACTGGAACAGGCCCCCCAGGGAAGTGGTCACAGCACCAGCCTGACAGCTCAAGACGCGCCTGGACGATGCTCTCAGGCACACAGCATGACTCTTGAGGATGGTTCTGTGCAAGGCCAGGAGTTGGACTCAACGATCCTTGTTAGTCCTTTCCAACTCAGCATATACTGTGATTCTGTGAAACTGGATATCTTCTATGCATGACTTTGTCCTGTATTATGTTTAAAGTTTGATTAATCATTATGCAGCTTGCTATATAATTATAATTATGACAACTTACTCTTCCAGCTTCATCCAGTGCCAGAATGCAAGTCTTCTGACCCCCATTTTCTTTAAGATGCTGAGTATCTACTTTATATTCCAAATATCCCCCACTGACAAGAACTTTTTTAAGGTTCAGCTGTCTGAAAGAACACAAAAGGTTAAATTAGTATTTCTCTATTGTTAGTCCTATGTTAGGTCTATGACAGTTACCTTTTTCATTTAGAGAAGTAGTAAAAAAATATAGTTGAGGCAGTGAGACTGATAAATTATTTATGTTTAGTTTCACCCTACTGGTACTATTAACAATAACTGCTAATATTACAGAAGACTATAATTTTTGTTCTTAAGTAAGTCACATTGTATCTATAGGTTCTTCACAAAATTCCATGAGTGAAAACCAGTAGATGACGCAGTTTAGATTTCAGCGTTACAAAAATTCATTTAGCTGATTGTATTAAAAACCTATCCTATCCCAGCAGGTGATTTCACAGGGCCTAGGTTTTGGTTTTTAGCTGATCAAAATCATACTTATTAACTTTTCCCATTTTCTTACTATAAGAGCACAGGACATTGCATTAAGTTTCTATAAGTGTCAGCACCTTCACTTACAGCCACGTAAAAATTAAGTATAATGTAATCATTAAGTTAGAATATATCAATAAACACTGAGAGAACTTGAAGGGAAGCTGAAAAACTAGCTGGGAGTTAGCCGGGCAAATCTAATCTATTCTAACCTGTCATTGCAAACTAAGTAAAACAAAAGAGGATCAAATAATTTCCTAGATCTATGAGTCAAGAATCCAGCTTCTTCAATAGGTTTTACATCCAGGTTTTAGCATATGGACAAGATAACATTACAGGATCCCTCTTGAAACCTAAATTACCCCTTTTAACACACTATATCTAGACATTAATTATGAAATTCAGATCCCGAATTACTGATTCAAAATCATAACCACATAAATAAACAGAATAGCAGATCTTCAATGTCTCTACCAAGACGCACTTATACAAATTTAGTCTAACAGCAAGCAAAAATACCAGTTTCAATGTTTTTAAAATTATGGCACAAAATATTTCCTCTTAGTGTGTTTTTTTAAGTAACTTTGGTAAACACTAAGTGGCACCTTAGCCTCTTGTAATAAAAAAAACAAATGAAGAAACAAACAAAAACGATAGCCCTATTTCATATGAAAGAACTACAAATGAAGAAGACACAGGGGACCACTGTATTATCTGTACTTTACACACAAAAATCTTTAAAATAGCTTGCAAGTATACAACCACAATGAAATCTTCCCTTATTTTCTTCATGACAAATTAGAAAAGTAACACATACTTTGAAGCTATCTTTTTGCACTGATAGTCTGCAAGTAAATAAATATCTCCTCTTTCAGAAACACATACTGTAGCGCCATCACTTGCAGAGACCAAGGACACAGAGATGTCTTTATGGTGTAGAGCTGAAACTTGGCGAGGTACAGTTACACATTTTTCTCCATTAGGATCCAGCAGATAACCTAGAAAATACAACACACCCCAAAAACATTACTTGCCATTCCACTCACTGTGCACTTAAAAGATATTTGCTATACTATTTTGAAGAACCTTTAAATTCCCCAAGATTTTTAGGTAGGTGGATAATTCATCTTCAAAATAATTAGACAGATAAGAGACCCACCACACATACTTGTTTGCTCATTACAAACACCAGAAAACATTCAAGATTTGATATATAAAAATGAAGTAAGGCATATTCTACAGGGAAGCTATTTAATGCAGTGGTATTGCTTTGATTCCAAGAAAAGAATATTTATTTGATCATATTACAATTCAAGATGATAGAAATACTGTAACACTGGCATAAACTACAGATCATTTCAGACACTGGAAGACACAAAAAAGAAAGCTTGTCAGAAGAATTACTGTAAGTGCATGTAAGCGTGAAGGCAACAGTTACATGAAAAAGACAAGGTCGGAGCTGTAATGCAAGATCTCTGAAAACATTAAAAAAATTAAATAAAACCAGGCCATTGCTGCTCTGCTGCAACAAGAAACCTAACACCAAAAATCTCAAACATAACATAATCCTGCTTTGTGGGCAGGGCATAATTGCAGGGCACTTATGCCTGCACCACTTAGTGGAGCAGAGTACAGATAACCAGCAACAAGCAGCAGAGCTACCTCTACAGCTGGAAGCACCCCTGCTATATGACAGCGTAGGGCTGTGCTCAAACATCTTATGGGGGCAAGGTTTACCACCACAGGTCTATCATGGTGACCAGCTGACACAACTAATACCACCAATTACTGTCTCTCTATGATACTGCACTAGGCCAGAATACTCCCAATAACACAAGCAACAAAAAAAACCCCTTATACGATGTGTACACATTAAAAACAAACAAGAAGATATTCATTAGTAAGATATTTCTCTGACTGTTGCCTCTCAGGTTAAAAGCAGAAGCTGAGGCGAAGTTAAAAGGGTAGGGAAAAGCAAAAAAACCCTTTATTTCAGAGATTCCCTCAACAGCCACAATGGTGGGGAGAAAAGAAGGGCCCTTCCCCTACCCTGGTACAAAAGGCCCAGCGTACAAATGATTGGCAAGTGAGGGTATGGAAAAAAGGGATTGTGTGTGTGTCCTGGCACGACACGCTCTATATATTATGGTTCTGCAAATTAACGTAGTTTACAGAGATCCTCCAATTGAAGGATAAAATTGATGGATCAAGGCCTTGTGGCAGCTTTCTATTGGAGTTCTCTGTTTTTTCTAAAAATTCGTTTTTCAGTTGTCGCAGAGCAATAGCATGTTCCCTACTCTGGAATGCTAAGGTGATAAAATGGTTCTGTTTTGTCTGGGATGTAGGGTATTACTGTCTACGGTTACAGTGGAAAGTTACAGGAATTCTAACATATAAAACTAGAAAAAAGGCAAAAACCCCTTGACATCATGACAAAGAATTTTTTTCAAATACCTTTGACACCTTAAAATAGAAACACAGAAAGAGCTGGAACCTAAGGCCAGAGTTCATGCAGATTAACTCTAAGTACTAGAGCTAGCTAACACTTTTGTTTGCACACAGACACAAAACTGCAAAAATGCAAATCCAAACCAATATAGCAATACCTGTTTATTAAAACAGATAAAAGCAATTAAAATATCCCATTCACAGAACAAATCAAGTTCACTAGTTGGCAATACCTTTTTAATAGGTTCTTTCTCGACTTCAGAATAATACAGCGTTAAGTGAAGATTCTGGTAATGGTGTTGTTGAAAAAAAATCTAGATATAGGCAAGTATTTAACTTTAAAAAGTTAGTACGGAAAAAGTTATCAGTAGCATGTTTACAGTGGTTGATGAAAGAAGGACCTAAGCAGGAGAGCTGAAGGCTAATTCATCATTTATTAAGGGCAGTACCAGCCACACTGCTGGAAGGAAACAAGCACACCTTGGGGTAATTTCCAACTCAAACAGCAACATTCTGTTTCCTCAAAGTCTTCAGTAGCAGGACCATACAAGATACATGGAAGGTAAAAGTTGTAAGGAGTTCAAACAAGAAAGCTAAATCTGACTAGCTCCTATCATCTCAAAATGTGAAAGTAACTGGTAGTAATGAAAAATATTATTTGAAAGGAGTTTGAAGGGATGATGTCATCAGATTGGTTTAAAAAAAAAAGAGAAAATAAAGCTTCCACCAGGCTTTGGTTCTAAGAAGCAGATGACAGGTTAAGCATGAACAACATCTTTAAATGGCTGGGTTTTACTTTCAGAACACTTCTACCTTACCTAGTTGGCCGCCATTCAGCCCCATGGTATACACTGCTTCCTTAGTCCATAGCACTGTATGGAATCTGCCTGCAGCCACTCCAATCACCATTCTACCTTTCAGGTTTTTTGCCTGAACCTAAGCACAAATCCAAAGTACATCTTAATATTAAGTAGCAACAGGTGAATTTCACATGTACAAACTTCTGACAACACTGAACTCCTAAAGTCATTAAGAATGAAGCACTCATATCAATCCACATAAAGTCTAATAAATCAGAATTATTTCAGACATTTGTCAAGTGGGGCACTATTGCACTAGTGACAAAAAGAACTAAACTTTTTGCATTATCTAATCAGAATTGGAATCAATTCTCCTTAGGCTGTCTTCATACGTAAAATCTTGAACAACACTGCACAGGACATGTATAACACAGCCGAAGAAGACTCGGGTGCTGCAGGATGTCAGCTAGAAGTTTCATCTTGCAAGTCCTAATGCCCTAAACACACCGCAGAACAACACACTACTAATTCCACACCTCAAATTTAACTTGATTTTCCAGATTAAGATGATAAAATCAAAGCAAATACTGGGTACAGAGCTATCATTACACTATTGAAGAGCACATGGTACTCCAAAACACAATCCTGTTGCATTTTGGCCAATCATTCTTTTCAGCTTTTACAACACTGGTAATGCAGTGTTATTCTACTTCAGATGAAGTTTTCTTTCAACAAAAGCTTCTTTACTTACAAAAAAAATATTTAGAGATTAAGCATAGAAATACAGTTAAGTTGCTGATGCCCATACCCCCCTTCCCTGTCACTGTTCTTCCCAAAGCACTGCCTGCAGAACCAACAGTGCTTCGAGCAAAGGACATAATGATCAAACCCTGAGAGTCATCATCCAGTGATTCCAAAGAAGTAAAGAGAATGAATCTCAGGTGACACATACCTATTAATTTTACATCACTTCAGCTGCAAAACAATTTGGGGAAGAAAAGGGGTTTGGCAACTGTACCTTGCATCATACAAACTTTAGTAGTGTTCAGGTTACAAACTAAAGCATTTATCAGGATACAGTTAAGATCTGAGACGTCTGATAACACAGAATCAAAATTTATCTGAACTCACATTAAACTCTGTTGTTCTGAAAAAGTCTAAAACTTATTTAGACTCTTCCAAGTCTAAAACTTGGAAGATTTTTCCATAATCTTCACATTTTACTTTCTGTTAAAAAAACCCAAAACAACAACAAACAATTAAGCTTTGACTGATGTTATTTTTACCTGTCTAGGAACACTGCAATTAGAAGGAGGAGGAAGAATACCCAATTGATGGAAAGTATTCAAACCAAATGTGTAAACATATCCATCTTCTGTTAAAACAACAGTATGATCCTTAGCTGCAGCTATCTGGGAGCACTGATGACCAGCTAAGCCTTCCACAAGTCTTGGAACCTGAATAAGAAAAAGAAATCTTGATATAAAAATATACTGGTTTGTTATTAACCAGTGGCCATCTATGAAACTAAAGTTACACCATGAGAAAGTCATGACCAAATATTGAAATACAGATTAAAATGTATTTGAACACACAACACACTCATTAACATAATAACCACATTCAATGCAATAAGATGAACTACTTTCATTTGAAATGCATCCTTTGCTATCAGAGGAGATGAATTTCAAACTACCTGTTCTGAAATTAAATTGGAAACTGTATCTTCAGGACAGCTGAACACATATTAACTACCAGCTCTTTGTTTTTCTTTTTAAATACCACAAACACTAAAGGTATCTCCCTCTAACACAGGATAATTCTAATAAAATGTCACAGAATAAGGAAGCAGTTCTGTGTCTTTGACTCTTCAGGCATTCTAATGAGTTCTCCTTTATTCTCCTTTATTATTAATTACATAACATCCCAATTTCAAAATGCAATTTGAAAAAAAAATCCAAATTTCATGGAATTATTTTCTTTAAAAATAAAAAACCTGAAAAATTGAGCTTCAGTCTTCACTATAGTATTCAGCAGCAGAATATCAAGTTCTACCAGAGAGTTGATATTAGAAATTTTTTTAAATTACTGTGCTGCAAGCTAAATGCACACTACCAGGCAGTGTGCATAGGGTTAGATGCTTAAGTCTAAGAATTGTATTGTCATCATATTTTAGTTTTGTGCATTGCAACAATGTACTATTCAAATGAAAATGACTGCTGAGCTTTCACTTCATAGTTCTGTGAAGTCTAGTAAAAAGCAACCCTACCATCACTTTTCCTGCCACTACAGCTTCACAGTACTGCTGCTTTGTCTGTGCCAGCCTTAGCCCCCATCAGAAGGCATCACAAACCTACCTAAGGAGCCAGTCAAGCCAAAGGAACATTTGCTTTCACTTATCTGGCATCAGCTAGCCTTTAAAACAACTCAGCCATAATACCAGTTTGACCACTGTATTTAGCTATCTTCAGTTAAACTATATTTAAATGCACATTCCTCTACTCTCTGACACCTCACTATTAGCCCTGGAGAAGTTTTTATGTTACTTGGTGGGAAGCAAGGGGGTTGGTGTAAAATCAACGGCAATCTCATTTTGAAAGTACAGCGACAGAAACTCTAATTCCCTGTTTAGATGTGCTGTTAGAAATAAAAGAAACATCATGCTAGACTACATGAGATAATGTAAGACAGCATACCAGGCATGTTTGTTCATCACCATGACCCAAGCGTCCTCCTTGTCCATGTCCACATGTATAAACTTGACCTTTTTGGGAAAGGAACACAGAGTGGAATTTGCAGAGTACCACCTGAAAAAAGAGCAAAAAAGGGATGGGGAAGAAGCAACATAGGCCAAATTAATTTTCCTGGATAATCTGAAAACACCTGCCATAGGTACTTTGTGAAGAAATTCTGCTTTAATAAAGATAAATTCATGAAAATACAACTAAGATACTGGCATTAAATCATAGGACACACACAAAATATTTGCTTCAAATATATTATGTATTACCTTAACCTACCTGAAGAGATCAACAGTTTCAGTTTTTTAAAATAAGGTCAAGCAGGCCAAAAGAAACTCAAAAGATTGAGTTTTAAGGGCCACAATACTGCCCCAGAAAAGCCGAAGAAAACATGTTAAGACTGCAGCACAGATTATCTGCCCTAAATGTTTGCTCAAGTTGTACTTTAAACTTCCAAATATTCTCAAACTGAAGTCCCAAGAAGTTATTAGAGACAAAGGTACTGCTACAGGAAATGTGCTTAACAGCACATGCTGCTTTCAACACCAGATGAATTTTAATTCAACATGTACCAAGCATATTCATTATCCCACTTTATGGGAGTTGCACAGGAAGTCAGCAGCCCCGAACAGTTAGAGAAGTATCATGCTTCTGAATGTATTTAATGATATACAAGCCATACATCCAAGGTAACTCATATAAAAACTTTATTCTTCCCACGAAAACAAAGAACCACCATTTCACTGATGGTGACTGGGGTGGGCAGGGGGGAAGGAGGCAGGCAGAGAGAGGAAAGCAGCAAGAACTACTTTTTCCACGCAAATTTTCAACACTTGATAACTTCTTTGATACTTTTTCCCCCTCACACACCCCTTACTAAGAAAGGTGCTTATGCAATACATTAAGAATACCTGTTTGATATACACGCCATTCCGAGGAAAAAGGTCCACCAATTCAGGATGATGTCTACCCTGTTGACCACCATGACCCAAAGTAAAATTTATATTGTTTCCCCAGGTGTAAACTTCTGTGGGATCTGTAATGAAAAAAATTCTCTCTGAAGCTTGTAAATTTACCAGTATTGTGCATATTGACTTCAAAAAACAACTGTTATTTCTATCTAAAGTTTGAAGAGGAAAGCTTTTTTTACCTAAAACTGAAGTTTAAAAGCATTTACTATTATAAGAAGGTGCCATGACAAAATATTTTAATAATATTGTACCAAAGGTCAAAACTAGTATCAGATATCTCATAATTCATGAAGTCCAAATTAAAAACTGAAAATATTTTTCTACACTGGTACATACATTAATACATTGTTGAAACAGATCTTATTGCAAGACACAAGTTAAGCTATTTTGTTACCAGTTTTCTTGAACACCACATGTATAGGCCTATCTTTCATCACAAGATCCAGGGCTGATAAGCCTTCTTTATCCTGAACATACAGACTGACGCCATGCTGAAAGAGGAGAGGGGGAGAAAAGAAGAACTGAAGTTAACTGCACAGCTTGAAGTAAACCAGGTAAATGTTTAAGGAGCTAAACACATCTTTAAGTGAAGTTTAATACTGATAAAAGAAAACCTTCACATTCAAATAACCTGTAAGCAAATCTAAAATAAAAAAAACAAAAACAATGCAACTCTGTTCAGCCACATGTGTTGATCTATTGACATGAATTTTATTATCTCAATACTGGGTAATAAGATGTAATCAGTGAAACACAAAGGAAACAGACTTAAAGCACTGACATCTAGCAATGGCAAGTATTCATCTACTACGACTGAAAACAAGCAAAGAACAGAGTTTCACAGTTGCTGAGAAAAGGCAAGAGGACACAAACAGCCAGGCAAGAGAGTACTGGGAAAGGTTCAGAGGCACAAAGTATGAACAGGTCATTACTTTAGAACTCAGACAGACATAGACAATCTCTGTAAATACCATCTTCTCAATACAAAAGAGTGCTGCTACACCAGCACTGGTTCTAAGGAAGCCAGGTGCCATCAATCACTCCCCTACAGGGAAAAACTCCAGATGTCCTCGAGTTGAATCTACTAGATAATACAGCTATACCTCAGCTCATGGCTAATACAAAGGAAAACCTTACAGAACCTCACACTTAAGAGGTAAATACATGACACTGAACAACAACACTAGCCAGAAGAACAACAACATACATTCTCCAAATTATAAAGACAACCCTAGTGCAACAGTGCTGGTATTAAGTCACTATGTGCCAGAAAGACTGACCTATTTTCATGACTTAACAGATAGCTGGATATTCTTCACTCTGGAAGTCGTTTAAAACATTCACAAGAGGCTGCAGTGATATTCACATCATTCGAATTTGTGAAAACAAACTCCAATTGCTGAGTTGCAAATCTTGTAGCTAGATACAAGTCTAAGAATAAGCCAAGATTGCCTTCAGCCCACAGCAGAAGTCTGTCATCCACACTAGTTTAGGACCCCAGGGGCTGATTCTGGGGCTAGTAATGTTTAGCATCTTGACTAACAACCTGGATGACAGGCCAGAGTGCTGTTTCCTCAGCAAACGTGGTGATACAAGACCAGGAGTAGTGGCTGATAAGTCAAGAGTTGTGCTGACATTCAGAGGAACCTTGACAGGATGGAGCACTGGGCTGAGAGGAACCACGTGAAGCTCAACAAAGGGAAATGCAAATCCTGGCCCTGGGGAGGAACAATCCAGTACACTGGTACAGCTGGAGGCCAAATGACTAGAAAGCACTTTAGTAGAAAAGGACTTGGGGCTCCTTGTAGACAACCAGATGACCCCAAGCCAGCAAACTCAGAGTTAAGAATGGTGAAAGCATCCAGGGCTGCAGGTGGGAGTGCTGCCAGCAAGCATTACTCAGCACTGGCAAGCCACAGCTGGAGTGCTGAGTTCAGAGAGACATGGACATACAGGTGCAAATCCAGCAAAAGACTAAGGAAATAATGACTGGACATCTGACATATAAAGAGAAGCTGATAGAGCTGGGATGCTTAGCCTAGAGAAGGTTTGGGATGGGGGAGGGGGATAGCATGCCTTATCAATATGCATAATAAATCCCTGACTGAAGGGGATCACAGCCATACCCAGTGACAGAAAAAGTGGCAATGGGCACAAATTAACATATAAGAAATTCTATTTAAAACATATTTTTACTGTACTGATATTAAAACATTGGAACAGAGATGTCTGATGCTCTCTTCAAAATACAACTGGACACAGTCCTGGGCAATCCACTCTAGGTGACCTTGCCTGAGCATGGGGGTTGGACTAGACAACCTTCTGAGACCTCTTTCTAGCTCAGCTATTTCGTAATTCTATTCTATAATCCATGCCTGTTGTTGCTGTAATACCTTAAGAACATATCCTTTTTATACAACAATACAGCAGACTTCAGTTAAGGAACTGGAAGACAGAGCATTTCCTTCGATTTCATTCTGCTTCTTAGGAGAGTATCGGTAGAGCTGGCTAGCAAAAAAATCTCATTCACTTATGTTACTGACAGAGAAGTTAAATACATTGGGAAAACCTGTACAGGATTCCTGTAAGCAAATATCAAAGATACAGGTATATACATACATGAAAAAGTATTTAGTCCTCTAGAGCATGTATCACGTACACAGTTTCCAGTTTTCCAGAGAACGGAATCATGTACCATGCTCATAAAAACACCCACTTTAGTCAAGTTTAATGACAACTTCCCCACTATATAAGGGTACAGCACATGAAATACATATTTAACAGTTATCAGACGTTCAAGAATTAAAAAATACTGGATCCACCATCTTTTTGCTTAAAGTCTTGTAGAAAGCAGAGAGTTTTATATCTACAAATGGCTTGTCACTGTAATTTTAAAAGACTGCACTCAAAATGGAAAATTCTCTGCCTTAAAAGGTTTGTTTTTCAACAACCCTAAACCACAAATATTTCATTTTCTCACATGGTTAAAGGGACCCTGAATATCTCAAACAAACATAGCTCTTCTCTTCGCTGTACTTGGGACAGGAGGAACAGAAGGAAGATCAATCAAAAATATACACAACTTGCTAAGTGGATGGGAAGAAACAGCAACTGTAAGAAAGGAATACGGGGGACTGAGCAAAAGCCCTGGTTTAAAACATGAATGAAATGGAGATTCACTAAATAGAATACTCCGTATCTTGAACTGCTTGTCTCTTAAATGTAAGATTAATTTCTAATTATAACTCCATTTAATCTTCCCTTATTTTAGGTTCTCTAAGACCAACTGGTATAATTACTGCACAGCATATTTTCAGAATATCTTTAGTCTAACCACTCTCTACTTTTAAGATCCTGAGCCTGATATCCACATGAACCAGTCTCCAAGGAAGTCCACAATTAGTCAGGGATCCTACTCAGTGCTGATTTCTGCATGGGCAAAGGCAGCTATCTGTATGAACAGAGACAACCTTCAAGTAAATCAGTGCACTGCAATCTAAACACAGTGTTAAGATAACCATAAAGGAGCTTTCAGTCAAGTTTAAAACTGCACTTTTGCACAATCAATACAACTCTAAAAATTGTAGATGCCAAGGAAAACCTCAGTTGCAAATCACTCACCTTCAGTAACGACAAAACACAATCAATGTATCCATAAAATATACTTCTGTGCAAAGCTGTCCATCCAGACTCTTTGTCTTTTGCCAAGAGATCTACTCCTTTGGTCTCAGCCAACCAGTCCAGCACACCTTTTTTGCCACACGACGAAGCAAGGTGTATAACATTTCTACCAAAGGCATCTTTTATAGTTGCAGCATTGTAGCAGTAAGAAGAGAGAAAGGCCTTTATCTGGCCTTCACTTCCTCTGGTTACTACAGAAATAACATCCAAAGCATGCTGTAGAGATCGACACTTTGAAGTGCACTCTGGCAAGTAAGAATTCATCTTCACTTCTAAAGCTGCTCTTCTCCTTAAAGGGAACAACCCTTAAGTGTATCAAGGCACTCCAATTCAGTACACAGTACAGTGCCCTAGAAAAACTGTAATTCCAAGATGTAAATCCAGGTTTATTGAGCTGCCATTAGAAATTTTTGTACTGTTATGTTTGGCACTTGATCCAAATAAATATTTATAAATATATATTTTTAGAAGTCTTATTTCACCATCTTATATAACAAATATTCTTGTCCATAGAAAATTCCAAAAGTGAACTATCTCTAGTGTGCAGAGGGGGACTCCCCCTCCACACTACCTTATTCTTCTAAAACTCCATAATTGCAAGGGAGACCTGAAAGAGAACAAAACAGAACAGATTAGTAAACAAAAACTGTTTTCCCCAGCAATTGTACTGATTTAACTGCATATCAAACCATCAACATATCAAACAAGCAAGGACAAGACAATGTGACAAGGGCTAAGTGACCTGCCCCATGCCATCTGAGCTTACTCAGACATTCAGTCAGTTTAAAAAAACATTACTCCCTTCCCCACCCCAGCCTCCAAAGGCACCACCTACCTTTCTTTGACATAAATTGTTTAGGCTACAAGGAAAACTAGATGCAAAAAAGTCATCTGAAGAAACAAAAAGTTTGCTCTCCTAACCATAGGGTCCCTCAGTACCCTGACTGTCTACAGTCTAGTTGCATGATTACTTTGTGATCAGAGAGCAAGAACTGAACTAAAAGACTGGGTAGGTGGGGAGAGGGAGAGGAAAGCCACCCACCAAAAAATCCCCCCAGCTATTGTGCACACCTTGGCTAACAGAGACATTGTCAGTAACACCTAGAAGGAGGGAAGGACCACCAGTGTTCACAGCAATAAAATGATTATGCCTCACTTTCTCCTCCCTGGCCTGAATGCCTACCCATGTCCCTACTAATTCTATTCTGCAGAATCAACAGGAAGGCTCCTCTCCACCACTCCCAGAGCTGCTCACAAAGGTGGGAGGAAGGATGGCATCAGAGCAAATAAAAGCAGATTGTACAAGAGACATGAATTCAGACTGCTAGCACCCATGCAGGGCTTAGGTCTAAAGCTCCTGAAACAGGCAGGAAGAAATGAAAGTCTAAGTTGGAAGAGGTAAGAAAGGAAGAAGAAGGAAAAGGAAGAAAAGATAAAAATTCTTTTTCATGAAAATATATTCCCAGTCTGGGACATACAGCACTTCTGCTTAGCTCTGCATACTTATCTTTAGCATATCCACCTTCCCCTGGCACCCCTCTCCTCTAAAGCAAAGGAGTCCAGACAGAAGTACTTGCCTAGCCTATGAAATGTGTGCAGCTATAGTCAAAAGTGTCACAATTCATAAAGTGCAGACTGCAGTATAAAAATCACACATAAACCCAGAAAACAGAAAAAGTGAACTACATACATCATTGATACACTGCCTAATTTAATGTGAACTGCCATTAAGCCCGCCAAAAAAATCACACTTCAATCTTCCAAGCATTAATTTCAAACTGAGTGAAAAAGTATTCAGTTCATGTTTTTACTTGCTATGCAAAATGTAATTTAAAGTTGTTCTACTCACGAATAAAATATTCCAAGAGAAGCTGAACAATGCTATCATGAAAGCTAAATAAATAAAACTAAAAATGTTAACAAATCCTCAGAGTGTGGAATGGGGGACAAGGTGGGAGGGAGAGGGATGGGACAGTGACAGACAACACAACAACAAAACAAAATCCCTCCACTCTGCTCATCTTAGCAGTCATTATAAATGTTCACACCCTACTCCTTGACCCCCACCCCATCCAAAAAACCTGTTGAGCTTAGCTTCCATTGCTTTTCAGACACTGAATGTATAGCCATATTTTGTTAACATCTCTATCTGCAAAGACACATCAGAAAAATATTATTTTGTTTGGAAAAGAAAATAGAAATCTCAGTCCTCCTCCTGTTTAAAGAATTACCATCAAAAGTTCCATAAAGCTGCAAGCAATCAGTTTAGAGCAAACACTAGTACTGGAATATAAACTTCCAAGGGAAAAATGTTCCAATCCAAGAGTATTCATTTAAATATCTCATAACAAAACCTTCAACAATTATTTTTTCAGCTCATGCAGAAGGGTTAAAATACTCGGAATGCGAATCTACAGATCAGAAGTTGTTCCGCGTATACCTTCAAAACAACTTCAAAGAACGGGCAAATGAAGAAGAAAAAAAAGAACTGGTTTTATTCATTACAATTTAATCCCTCATTCCTGACCAGAAATAACATTGAGAAATCTTTCCGAGACCAGAATTGACCACAACTGTTCAGTTCAAATTTGTCTCAGCAAGCTTCCATTCACTCTACAGGGCATTTTCCAAACAACATAAAAACTTCTGCAGTAACACAAGAAATTTCTCATATATGTGTATGGACTTTTGTCCTCTGACCTTCTCAAGCCTCAAACTATAAAGAGAAGTGAATCACTGTCACAGGTTTGAAAAAAAGCTCTAATTTCAAGAACACAGCCTGTTGCTCCAAGGAATCAAAGTGTGGCAGGTGACTATTAGCACACTCATATTTCCAGTGTATTAAACACCCTTCTAAAACTAATAATTTATAAACAACAAATATTTGGAGACCTACAGGAAAAACTTGTCACATTTTCTCAATATGCCACTAGGCAATAAAACTATGCTGTGGAAGACGTATGAATTTTACACATGCCTTGTGTAAAAAACATCTTAAATACAGTTCATTGTTTAGACATTACTGTTAGTGCTATACAGAAAAGAGAAGGTAAAAATAAAAAGAACATAAGGAAAAATTACTCAGGGGAGTCATAAAATAAAGCTGACTAATCTGTTAGATAAACTGGTATGAAATGGCACGACCAGCCAAGGAAGCAGTCCTGCTCTCCCCTGTGCCATACCTTCCCTCAGGCAGATACACAGCCATTTTAAGCACTGAATTGCATAAGAAAATGATCCAGAAGAAAGCAAATCCTGAGATTTATGCCATTACAAGAAAGGAACAGAAAGACCAGAAAAGAACTTAAGGCATCTGAGCCTCACCAAACACCAAAATAATGTGAACAACCAATCAAGCATTGAAAGAATAAAAAGTCTGCCACTAGATAGAAACATAAGTCTGCCTACCCACACTAACTTCATCATGGTGACATTTACTGCAGCTATGTGAAACCTGACTCTGCTGAATTATTTCTTTATAAGTCATTCCAACCTAGCCTTTCTTTACTCTAAACATTACAAAACTAGAAACTATATTAGTATATTGAGATATACACCTTGAGTTCAAGACAGAAGGCTGTAGATCATGTTTTCACCTCTCCACAACTAAGTCTGTCACACTGGTAACAAACACTGTCATGTTCTTACAGTATTTGAAAAAGGTTAATAATCAGATATGATAGTTATACAAAGAAAGTCCTTAAGTGAAACCTTTAAACTTTCAAATTGTGAATTGAAGCTCACGTCTGTGTGAAAACCTTTCTGCTGTCAAATGCTTACTTCTAGTATACGGAGTCCCAGCAGAACAGTGAGCACCTAAAATAAGCACAAAATAGGAAGAGCACCGGCATTTCTTAAACTTTGAATTGAAATTATCTAGAACATGGTGCCCTTTTGACTGTGTGTATCCACTTTTATTTGCAGATATTTCTGTAGGCTTCTCAGCAAGAATCACATTCATGTTATAATACCAGTGTCTTCCTAATGCTGTAATTATTAAAAGACATAAACAGCTAAATAACACTACAAACTTTTGAATATTTTTATGATACAATAGAGATCATTTGAAATTCAAATTATTCATGAAAACTGATTCCTAATTAACATTTTATTATTTTAAAAGTAACAAAAAATGGAGGAATTGGAGCAGTATTCAGAGTATCCCAAAGATGTTTTATTTCAGCAGCAAGTGGGGTTTCTAACCCTTAAAGAAATTAGCTACTTATTATACATGCTCACAGCCCAGGAAAATTTAAAAGACTGCAACCAGTTTGGAAGCAATTGCTTAGTAGCAAGAAAGTGTTTGTGGTATCTTGCTCCTGCAAGTGAGTAGGTAGAGCTGTCTCACTCAGCTCTCCCCCTCACAGAAGGCAAAGTACCACTGCATCACAGTTGTCAGACACCCTCCAAGAAGGAGTGTGTCAGATGTGTCATCTGACCCTATGGAGACAGAACTCCTACAGCTGAAAAAGCAGCTCTCTACTTCCTGTGGGTGTCTCAAAAACCTGCTTCTTTCAAAAGTCACTACAAAAATCAAAACTGTCACACCTCTCTTGAGTATGAAATGAACAAAGATTCTACATATCTGTAAGAGGACGCTAACAAATACCTTAGTGACTAAGGATGATGGTGAGAGATTTCATTTCCTGCAAACAGCAGACGGCAGACATGCAATCTCGACATTTGGGAAAAATGAACAGAGTTGGCAGAAGCCTCCCACTGTGAAGTTCCAGAAATCTCTCTGTGTATCATATTCTCTATCAACACATTCCCAATTTTCTCTTTTTCTAGAAAGCATTTCTACAGAGATTGTGTGCTTTTGTCACAGAGGTACAAGGAAACAACAACCAACCCTCATCTCACTGTTGGCAGTTTCAATGTTCCTGGCATGCAGTCTGGGAGGCACACACTTGATACTGGAACTCCAGTCTGTGCTCCTTCCAGTTCTTCCTGATGAAAGCCTACACTCGGGTATTAGATCTAGCAAAATCTGGCTAACATGGATGTGGATACTGGTACCAAGACAGCAGCTAGTAGCTGCTCTTGTGTTTTTTTTCATTTAATATAGACAATGGTCTTACGTGGAAGTGAAAGAGAATACAGAAGAGATTTAGCTACTCAGAATTCAGTGTCACTCGAAGACAGATTGCTGGGTTGGCATCTTCAATGTGCACTGCATTAAAGTAACGCAATTGTCAAATTAGTGACACGGCCCTGAAACCCATCCTCAGGCTACTTTACTAAAAACATATTTCTCAAGACCTTAACATTGGCATAACTTCATTCCATTCACTGCTTTTCTGTTGGGGTTTATTTATTTTTTTTTAAGTGTTAGTAATTTTACTAAATACCAGTTGCACGTAAAATGCACGTGGTGAAAAATTACCTAGCTCCCCTAATTAGGCTCTTCTTAAAGAGAACTAAGTAATGGTTTCTATTTTCCATATAAAAGAAGCCTAGAGCTTTCCTTGTCAATCCTAACACCCTTTCCTTAAAAAAAAAAAAAAAAAAAAGTGTAAATACTATGGCTTTTCTGAAGGTACAAAAATCATTCGTTTTGCCTTTTGATAGTAAGCTGCTAAGTGAAGTGAGAGATGACTGGCAATGCCAGACACTTCAGGAAGGTTAAGTCCATCCTTATAAGGGTATTGCAATATCTTAAATATTTCCAGTGTGGAATGGCAGGGGTTTGTTTTTTAAACAAGCACGCTGACATTTAATAATATTCTCCAAGTTGGTCCATTCACATTTGTTTCATAACATTGCAAAAGACCTGTAACCATAACAGCATGGAAATCCAGAAAATATGTGCACCCAAAGCAAACTTGACTACACAGACTGCTTGATTAGTGAGCTAATCAAAAAAAGCAAATCTAAAGCTTACAGAACTAAAGCCAAGAATTTCCTATCATGTTACCGCTTTTCCAGGACTTTCTGTTGACTATAGCCTTACCTAAATGCAACTTTCACTAATACATATTAAAGTAATGGTTTAGAATCTGACAAAAGGACTAGAAAATTGATGCTGGGTAGTAATATCATAAACTTAGCACTGGCATTAAGCAAGATATCCTCAAGGAAACACAGATGAATTCGTGAATAAATAAAGCAAGCACACCTTTCAGATATAGGTAGCACATTGTCCTAAGCTTTAAAGAACAGTTCTAATTTCCACTCAGATTACATATCCATAGATAGTTTAACCGGTTCAGGAATTTCTTGCATATTTGTTGAAGAACAGGCAAAAATCTATGCTTTCCAACCCCTTGAACAGTATTATTTGAATACAAAATATATTTTATGGGGAGAAAAGTGACTGAATATACAAGGAAGTCTAAGATATTCAATAGCTAAGAGTGGTTTGACAGTCTGAAATTCCCACACAGAGACCTTTAAAAAACTAGCTTCTTCTTGAGTATATAACAGGAGCATTGGGTTATAAGACACAAAACCCAAGGGTTCTGCTCTTCTCAGTGAACAAAACATCAGGTAGAGTCCCGCTTCTAGTTCAGATATCAAGTTCTAAGAGAGGCAAGTAAGTAGAGAAAAACTTGGAAAGAGCCACTGGGATTCAGAATGTTTATGAAACAACCCACGAATACAAGCTGAGCAAACTGGATGTCTTTTCTCCTTCAGCTGCAGCTTCAGCAGACCACTCAGAGCCTTTGAATAAGGCGCCTGTTACACAAAAAAGAAAAATCAGAACTCCAGTCGACTTTACTCCTAACAGTGGGATAAGTAGTCATTCGTTGAAACTTCCTAGAAGATTCAGACAATATGTCAGGAAGGATTTTCAAATTACAAACTGAATGCAAATGAAGCTCTCGAAACAGGCTAGACAACAAGCAAACTGATCAAGTTATAAATAAATGTGACCTGCCTAGAAGCAAAGCTACAAAGGAAAACCAACTTGCTCTAAAAGACACCACATTCCACTATGCCTGTTATGTCCCTTGGGCCATGGCAGATCCAAGCTGCTTCATTTACTGGGCTGGGGCCTCTGTGCCACTGCTTGGCACAGGAACAGCCCAGCACAAGCAACCTTTAGAGACTCTCTCCAGATTTTCTATGACTTCCTCCTTCACAGCAACAAAAGCATAATCCTTATCAGAATGAGACATTCAGCAAACCAACAACTCTAATGCAGTTGCTCCTAACTGAGCTAAGCAGCACCACCAATTAAAGGCAGACACGTCTGTCAAAAAAAGACCAAAGTACCATTGGTAGCTAAATTCAGCTACAACACGTCAGAGCACATCTATTAGTTGGGAATCATAGTACACAAACAGTAAACTGTGATATGGGCTGGGCTTATCTAGAAATACTCAGGACTACATATGCTTAATAATTTAATACCATTAAAAAAAAATTAAAACATAAAGTGGGATAGACAAAAGAACAATGGGTGTAGCTACAGTCACTTCCACAATCCATCAGGACCACGCTATAGGCTTTACTGAAACAGGTAATGCCGAAGGGAAGTCAAGCACAACGAACTACAAGTGTGCTCTACAATTTCACCACACTTAAAACTAGATCTGATAAATCCGTCAAGGATATTTTCTATCTTAGAAAAAACTGACTTTTTTGAATGAACTCTGAACTTCTGGCACAGTATTATTATAGACTACCCACACCAGATGTTGGTGGGCGATTACTGTTTTTTTGCAAACCACAAATTGTGATCAGTTTCCATGCAAACAGACAACTACACTGACCACATAACCAAAAAAAGAGTTGGATTTCGCCTAGGAAAACTGCGTGAAAGTATCCTTTTAAGCTAACTACGAGATCTCGGCTCTCCAGTGCTTACGGTGCTGGTCAAAACCAAAAGGCACAGACAACTATCACCAAAAAGGCCAGAAATACGACAGGTTTTCCCTGAATCTACAGCTAAGGAAACTTGGCAAGAGGCTGCTGCCAGTGTCAAAAACGGGGGAAGGTCTGAAGTGTTTCAGGGAGCCAGAGAGAAGCCAGGGGCAGGCAGAGGGGCACGGAGACATTCTGACTTCCACTACACTCGTCCACGTAGGCAGGGAAGGACGAGCGACACAAGAGACTTACTGACACAGGCGGCCGAGCCACGAAGCCGGTCCCCTCCCATCCTACGTGGCCAGCTGCCCTTTACCCTCCCTAGCTCCCCTGCCCGGAGCTCTCCCCGTTCCCTCAGCCTCCCACCACCGCCGCCGTCCCGACCCCTCCGCCAGGACCCGTCCCCCGGCGCGGCTCCCCCGCTGGACACACTGGCCCGCCCCTCACCAGTCGCTAGATGAATGGACTCGGGCGGGCAGGGCGGGACGTGCGCTGGGCAGCGCGGGGGCTCATCCTCAGTGACTCCAGGACAGGGACAGGGCCAGGCTGCGGCTGCTACCGCGACACCTCTGCCGGCAACAGCGACGGCGACAAGAGGCTCCGGCGGCTCTCAGCGGGACACACCGACAGCTGCCACCGCACCCACGAACAAGCGAGACACCGATTGGCCGCGGGGCGGCCGCACCTCGCGCACCGACTGGCTGTGGCTGCCGCCCCGGCTCCGCCCCTCGCCGCTGAGCCCGGATTGACTGACAGGAAGGGTCAGGGGGCGGGGCGGACGCGGTGGGCGGGGCGGACGCGGTGGGCGGGGCCTGCCGCGGGGGTTCTGAGGTGGTGTGCAGGGGTTAAAGTAACATGGCAGCCGCCGGTGGGGCGTGAGGAGAGCCCGCGCGGGCACGGGCGGGGGATGGAATCAACGGTGAGAACAGGGAAGGGAAGACAGCTGAGGTGCCTACTTCTGGCAGTCTTCACGGGAGAAGCAGCGTGTCCTGCTGCGAAGAAGGGTGTTGAGTTTCTAGCAAGGTAACGCCTCCCTTTAGGAGGGTTCAAAAGCAAATAACTGAATAACCATACTACAGGTCTCCTCAAAATAATGGAGAGAAAGCATCGAGAAGGCCGTGCCGATTGAGACTGTGTTATACCACTGCAACTTCTCTCTCCGACAGAGCAAGTGGCCTAATTTACCAGCTACAGCTTGATTTTTGTGAGGTTTTAGACACCAGCTCAGGGCAGTCTCATAAGCAAACCTGGTCTGTGCACCAGGATTTGCAAAACTGCTGTTGTAAAGTAACTACCTGTGGTTCACTTAATGTCTGTGTCGGGTAGACTCCAGAAGGGCTCAGTTATTTTTGATGGATGTCTTGGATGATGCAATAGGTGGTACCTACCACAAATTAATCTGGAATGGGATTAGGGTGTAGCGTTTTAGGGCAGGAAGCTGGAACAAAGACAAGCAGTACCTAATATAAAATACAGAGTTAAAAAAAAGCACATCACTTTTTCTTTCCCAAGAAATACATTAATGACGTATTAATATTAATGTAATTGACAAAGTTCCTACGTGTTTCTTTAAAGCCACAGTATTATCCCATCTGTTGTGAGCATTGTAACCTTAAAGCAACCTAGCTATTTTTAAAACCACAAGCCAGTTGAAATAAAGTTATGCATGTTCTTCAGCAGCAGTTCAGCTTGGGAAAGACTGAGTATAAGTTGTATGTAGGTGAATCTCAAGCATTTTTACCCATGCCATCTGACCTAGCTAAAGTGAATTGTACAATCTGCTTTCTGATTGTATAAACGTTTAGTTTGCCAGCAGTTGTTCACTGTTCTAACTAGACCTGCACGCTATGTGAAATTTATTTATGCATTGTTTTCCTAGGGATAGTTTCTTTGTGCTTCAGTCACAAGTATAGGTTGGAGGTGGCCTTGCTCCAAGTATGTTGCCAGCTGGCTTAAGAACAGTGATAACCATCTGGGGAGATAAGAAGGTCCAAATACAGCTGAAGTCAGTCACAAACAATTATGTGTTGCACAATAATGAATTCAAGTGAGTAGGTGGGAGAGGGATCCTTTGGAGTTGTGAAGAGCACTGTGGAAAGATGAAGAGGCTTAAAGCAGAATAAGGCCTAAGATTCTATATTAGAAAGATAATTTCTAGAAGCTGGACTGCCCTGAGGTCTTTCATAATAAATACTACTGTAAAGAATAGAAAACTACAGCAAGGGACACAGAAAAGTGGAAAAATAACTGAGTCATGAATAGGACGTTATAGAGTCCAAGTCAGACAAAACCTTGACAGAATAACCAAAGGCTTTTAGTAACGGGTTTCTATGCAAGACTTCTGTCTTCTTTGCAGGACTTTTAATATATTCATGGAAGAATAAGATATTAACTACTTTGCCTGCTGTTTATTGTTTAGGTTTTTCTAATCAACCACAGCTTGTCGGTCAGTAATAAAAATTCCTGCTATCCTGTGCTGCCTCTCCAAAAGAAGCATCAATCTAACGAACACCATTCACAGTACCAGGACGACGCAGTTTGATTTGCAGAGCTATGTTGAGGTGATAAAGTAACATTGTAAAAAAAAAAAAAGTAGCTCAAACAGGTTAACTTGAGCCTCTGTTTAAATTATCTGTTTTCATTTGGGGTTTTCTACTGTGGAAAATTACAACACTGTTGCAGAAAAATACACAATTTTAAGCCTTTCGGAAGTAATTACAGGATGTGGAGATGAAAAGCCAGCAAGTCCCTGAAAAGTCTTTTTTAATTGGGGAGTCCAACAACCAGATTTGTGAGCTCCTGGCACACGTAGTATGTGCTTGTCACTAAAGAACTGTTCATCTGGCTTTTTTCAATCTATGATCTGAATTATCACAAATAAACATGTAATTATAGGAAAAAAATGTGTCTCTAACTGCTGTTGTTACTTTTTATAGCAGCTCTAGACTTTAAGCCAAAAATCTGTAAAAGAGGAGCACTTAAAAAGGAAAACCCGTATACTTAACCATCTTCAGGATTTGAGGAGGAACATCAATTTTGAGCAACTTAACTCGCCTATAGAGTGTATTTTTGTCTTAGTATGCTTCTCAGTTCATTGACTGTTGAAGGATTATAGATTGACTGTGCTCCAAATGTGTGTACTCATTTAAAGTTAGGGGAGATAAATCTAGGCCATAGGGAGGACATTACCCCATTAGGCAGCTTTCTTCTGACCTATTAATCTTATCCATCCATCCAGTGTGGTCTGCACTAGACTTAGGCTACTGGAGGAATTAGAGGATAAGGTGTAAGTGACAGTAAGAAGGAAAAATGAACTCTGTGCTTTATACTATCTGAAATTGATCCTCAATATTGAAAAAAAAGGGTGATTACATTTATCAGCCACTAATCAAAAAGTTCAGTCTATATATCAAAAATGAAAATAATTAATTTTTTCCTTTTCAGCTATACTAAATGTCAAGTGACAGATTTTCCCCTTCACATATCTATTTATGTGCCGTAACTGGCCTAATTATTACCAGTGGCCTCTGGAGCCTTGAGTAAAAATTGTTATTGGCAGCAGTAATACTCTGCTGAAGAAAAAATTAATCAGCTCCAGGCTTAACTTTTGCAACTACTAAGTAAGTTCCTCATGATCTTTCTCTTCTATGAACTTTAAAAAAAAATTATAAAACACTGAAAAAATTGTATTGCAGAACTAATAGAGGAGGATTCAATGTAACACCTGTTAGAAGGGAAGGCTTGCAAGAAAGTATCTCCAAATTTATTACCACTATGTGCATCTTGCTGTAACAAAGCCTATCCTCTTACTCAGACAGGGTCATTAAATTCCATATAACAATACTGTTTAAGAAAAGTGTGGAGACGTTCAAGGATCAAACAGCATGGAAATGAGGATGGTGATGTATGAGGACTCCCCAAACTCTGATCAATGTACTTGAGAGTTCCCCTGTGAGGGTGAAGTAGGAAACGGAGATGTGGTGAGCACCCAGGAGCTTTTACTCAGCAAACCATGGCTTCAGCAAAGCAGGTTCTTCATCTTGCAACACCTCTGTGTAGCTGTGCCATGTTAAATACTCCAACATCTCTTCTTTAATTCACAATATTTTCAGCTTGTCTAATTAGACCTTGGGAGCCTCTCTGATGCCCAAGGTTGATTTTCTGTTATTGTAGTCCAGATACTCAAAAGGATAGTTTGTTACGAGTGATATGAGGTGTATGTGATGTGAATGCCATGTCCCATATTTGTTCAGAATTCCCATATTTAAAGTTTTGTAAAACCCATGGTAAAGGGCCTAATATACTGGAAATAAAAATTATATTGGCATACCCAAGGTACTAAAAGAACTTTTGTAGGACCTGGTAAAGGGACAGTTACTGGAATGTAATCTTCAATAAAATCAGAGACTGCAGCACATGTGAAGTAGATGTTATCTGTTGTGAACTATTTTGCAGAAGAGCACAATTTTAAATTAAGTGGGGTTTTGTTATGCTGTGGGAAGTTTACTGTATAAGTGCAGCAAAAAATTCAATTTGTGGTTTGTCTTTCCTGCACATCTTTCACCCTGATCTTCCTGAATAGAAGGAGCAAGGCTGCAGATTACTTCAGAGCATCAGTCTCCTATGGAGAAAAAAGGATGGATGAAAAGGCATGAGAACAAAGGACATCCTCTTGGGCCTCATAATGACATTCCAGTGCAAATCTCAGATTCCAAAGCCACGGCAAAAAACACTACTGGTCTTGTGATAGTCTCACAGAGAGGGGAGAAGCAAGATCATGGTGGTTAGGAGAAACAGAGGATCTGTTTACAGCTTCTGAACCTGTGAGAACAGAGAGCAACTGCCTTTCTTGCCTTGTTCTGATGATATGAAAAAAAGATATTGTTATTTTTAAAAACTTTTTGTAAATGCTATGTAAACATCCTGTTTACAGCAGAGCTGTTTTTTTTCTGGCTATTTCATGCCCAGATGAAGCTATGTCGGTGCTATCCCTGAACAAGGCATCTGACACCCTCTCTGGCACTGAGCGCCAGATAAACTGACCTTGGGGCTGGTCCTGCTGTGCCCAGTCTGGGTGGCAGAGGGTGCCCACTGACTGCCATGCAGTGTTCCATGAAACGTGCCACGGGTCAGGACACACCTCATAGCATGGGGCACAGCAGGAGGCAGCCAGTCTCTCCAAGTGTACCAGTGTGATCTCTGCAGGAGAGCACGGCCCAGCTGAAGTGATGCCTGTATGCCTCGGTTGTCTTGCTCCAGTTACATGAGCAGGGATGCCGGGAGCAGCTGAGCCGCCACTCCTGTCCATCTCTGTAGTGAGTGACTCACCGCTGTCGTGGAAGGTATTGGTTCCCAATAGCACAGCATTAAATAGTATGTTGACAAAGACAGCATGGCATTCCCTTTACATCACCTCCAGATAGGTCTTCTCTGGCCTTGCCTAACTTCTTTTTAGGTCTTCTCTGGTCTTAAAAACCTCCCTTTATAGCAGCGTGTTTGGTAGACAAAAAAAAAATCTCAAGAGAGTAAAATCTCCACAGCAACTAGACACACCTTTGCACTTACCTTGCAGTGCCATCTACAGTCAAAAAACTCTTCTGACACTCAGATGACACCACAGTGTTGTTTGGTTAGCAGGCAATTCTGCAATAAAAACTGTAGCACCAAAATTTTCTTTGTAAGCTGAGCTTGTGGAGTGCAGGCTCAGGACTGAAGGCATTTTTCTTGACCTAGTTTGAGTTGTGCCAGTGGCTCACTGAATATTGCATCAGGCAGTGGGGAGAATATTCATCCTTCCTTGCTCCCACCATGATCTGTGTCCATGGACAATCTGAATTAGCACCCCTGCTGGAACTCTTGCAAACAGGAACTTAACTTTTCGGCTTTAAATTGTCCCTTGTACTAAGCCGTTTCTGATCATTGACTCTCCAGAAAAATGGAACCAGAATGGCCTGGGTTGGAAGGGACCATACAGGTCATCTAGTTCCAACCTCCTGTCATGGACAGGAACACCTTCCACTAGACCAGGTTGCTCAGAGCCCCATCCAGACTGGCCTTGAAAACCTCCAGGGATGGGGCATCCTCAGCTTCTCTTGCAACCTGTTCCAGTGCCTCACCCTCACAGTACAGAATTTCTTCCTATTGTCTAATCTGAACCTACTCTCTTTCAGTTTGAAGCCATTCCCCCTTGTTCTGTCACTACATGCTCTTGTAAATAGTCTCTCTCCTTTCTTGCAGGCTCCCTTCAGGTTCTGGAGGGAAATAGAGGGTGGGAGGCAAATAGGACTATCTAATGTGGATTGAAATCTATGAATGAAAGGCTGTATAAGAAATAGTAAATATTTCAATACCTAAAATTTGAGATTAAATTTTGTTTTAGTGCATAATGGAAGTATGAATGAAGATACAAGTAAAACTATAAAATGGGTGAATAGAGCCTCTTTTTTCTACAATTTTTAAAACAAATATATAGAAACATAGGATAGTTTGTGTTGAAAGAGACCTTAAACATCATCCCATTCCAACCCCCTGCCATATGTAGGTATACCTTCCACTACACCAGGTCAAGGCCTTATCCAACCTGGCCTTGAACACTTTCAGGGATGGGGCATTCATGGCTTCTCTGAGTGACCTGTTGCAGTGCCTCACCACCCTCACAGTGAAAAATTTCTTCCTAATACCTAACCTAAACTTACTCATTTTAGTTTGAAACCATTACACCTTGTCCTGTGACTCCCTGATAAAGAATCCCTTCCCATCTTTCTTGTAGGCCTCTTTAGGTACTGGAAGGCTGATACAAGGTCTCCCTGAACGCTTTTCTTCTCCAGGCTCAATAGCCCCAACACTCTGCCTGTGTTCATAGGAGAGGCACTCCAAGCCTCTGATTATCTTCATGGCCTGCCTCTGGACTTACTGCAAGAGGTCCAACATATGCCAAATTGTAGGAGAAAAAAACCACAAAACCTTAAAAACTGGAAAGCTTTATTTTTTTTCTTGCAAATAACTTCAATCTATCCAGCTATCGTTTAGGCCCACATAGGTACATTGTATTTCAGACAGAATATATCAGAAAATGTATAGAATTTTTTTTTCCAGTTAAAAGCTTTAGGGATTTTTGATTAATAGTTTTCAACATTAAGTCTAGCAACTCTGATATATCTTTCTGAGTTTCTGCTAAGGATTCTAATAGCAAAATCTAAGCAGCAGCATTTCTGAACTGTTTCTTCTGAACTGTCACTCTAATGAGAATAAATGGAAACGATAATTTTTATGATTTGTTCTAGTTTCACAAAGAGGATGCAAAATATTTGGTGGTTTTCATACACTCTGCTGATTTCTAAGTTTTAAGCAATTAATCCCAAGTTTGATATAATTGTTTCTCTCTTTTTTTTTTTTTTAATTTTCAGGTTGGAAGACCAAAGTAGGTTTCTGTCTCCTCTGCTAGCATTGATTGTGCAGTGTGAACACCCAGTATAACACTGCAGGTATAAAGAGGTGTTTTAATAGTACTGTAGTCCAAAAGATCATAAGTGTCTGCAAGACAGCATGGATTGAACAACAATACTGCAAAAACCACTCAACTCTCTCCTGCTTTCCTTCCCAAATGAACATTTAATTCAACTACCTGGCTCCATGCCCCTGGACTAAGACCTCCAGAAACAGGAGTCTAAGAAAGACAATTGTAACATATCTCACTCCACTCATAGTTGTATCTCATTTTCATAAAAATTTTCTCTCATGATTCAAGCCAGGTCCTATAGTTACATTTGTTCTAAACTCTTCAGTGCTGGGCAACCAAGGGTTACATGTAGATAACCTACACATACCCTATAGACAGCCATGGCTCTCTATAGGGTATGCTCCTCTCTCTTCTTCTGACTGAGAGGACACATCTCATGCTGCCAGATGGTGAATCATAGTGATGATCCACATCTTCATGGCAGGTAGGCTGAATTTTTGCAATGTCGTGAGCACACCCAAGCACAGTAGTACAAGCATAAGTAAGGTGAAGCTATTTGAAACCAGAAAAAGAAAAAAAAAGGGATTTTTTTCCTGTCTTTTTTTTAAAGTACCGAGGTAGTTAGTAAGTTCCTTTTAGCTCTTCTGAGACATCATTCTGCAGTTCCCCAGCACAAATTCGCAGTCATTATGCTCATGTAGTTTGATTTGCTGTTTCAGACTAGCTTAAATAACAGTAATTTCTCAGAAGATACCAATCTCCCCTTATGGTATCATTCATTACCCAGGAAATATTCTCAGATGTGCAAAGAGCAAACCTTTCTTAGTAATCTGAACTAAAAGCATGGACCTCTTGCCCCAGAAAAACATCACCTCCTGTGCAAACTGCTAGAAATAGCCTCTCATTAATTCTGGACGGGAGAAGTCTTCCAGTCGCCAGCAGGGAGGCCTCCCAAAGTACAGTTCTGCGGATCAAACATTAATCAGTGTGTGGAAGCGGCTGCGAGCCTCTCAAGGGCATCGCACGTATCGCGCCACTAGATGCCACTGTCGAGACACGTTTGTTCTTTGATCCCGCTTCTCCAAAGGTATTCAGGAAAGCCAAATTAAAAGAATGGCAAGATATCTTTCTAAGCAGCGTTTTGGATAGCCTTAATCTTAAAACATGAGGGGAAAATACAACCGAAGAAACTAAAATTTCCAGCGAACGTTGTATAGTTTCCTGAAATAGAACCAGGGAAATATCTTTTCAGACTTCTGCAAGTAAATGAGTTCATTTTGTATTTAGCTGTTTAAAGAGTTATGGTACTATTTAGAGACAGAGCGAAATTCTGTCACCTAAGTACAAACCTACCCAAATATTATGGAATCGAAACTAGAACGGGAAGTTGGTATGTGAGATTTCTATTTAATTTGGCCAAGAAAAATTACTAGTTCTTCCCTAGTTTTGCCAGTCCTCTTATCTGGGAATACACATGCTGTCCTCACTTTGCTGAGAAACTTCTATTCTTACTCACATGAAAGACAGCTGATAACCAACAGCCAGAAGAAAAAGAAAGGAACTGATAATCTGAACCATTCTTCCACCTTCTTTTTCCGATAATGAAGAAAATAAGCAGTCTCCCATTACCCTGAAGGATAGAGTGAATTAGGAGAACTCCATCCAGCTATTTGATTGAGACTAAAGCAAATTTTCAATCCTATTTCTAGGTCCTGGAAACAGAAATTATCCCTTAATCATGTGCAGTTCTCCTAACCAAGAATGTGTTCACACCATACCACATTTATTTGGTCTGGCAGTTACCTGAAAAGCTATCCTTGTGCTAAATATTGCTCAGCTCTTGCCAACGTACCTACAGGCAGCAGGACCATTTCCAGGCTTGGATAGGCGAGCAGAACAGGGAGACTGACCTGAAGCACCAACTGAGAAACAGTGACACTCTGCAGTAATTCCAATGCTGTTTAGAGCAAACATGAAACTTCTTTAATTTGACGTCATTTGAAACTGAAATAAAAGGATTTGTGCTCAGAATCTGTAAGTGGCAATTCAGTGAATGTTCAGTACTATGAAAAATGAATCAAACCTTGTAGTATTTGAAATTCAAAATGATGTTAAAAATGCAAAAGCATTCATTCATTCTTCATTTTTAAAAGTCATTTTTACCATGCATATATCTTCCCTAGCTGTTGCTGCTTAAGAGTTTGGTCAGCAGTAAATTGCTAGCAGAACACATGGCTGCTACTTCTTGAAAAACACCCTTATCAGCTTGCTACTTGCTGCACTTAAATATTTTTTTTTAAGCAGAATAAATTTGTCAGGGCAGATTACATAGAGGATTGGACTAAGTTTTTACTAAGCCAGTAAGTATCTGCTCAGATCAGTGAAGATATTGTAGATCCACATGGATAGATCTACACTACATCCTGAAATGATGTGGATTTCAAAAGTACTCCTCTTTATAATCCAAATCAGGCCCCATCTTGTTTTCAGCAGAGCCTCACAAATCTGCTTGAGCCCAACAGAACAACTACAGCACAGACATGGGAATGAATGGGTAGGACAGAGGATAGGATGGAGAGGCAGGAATTTTGTGGGCCAGCTGTGCAAAAAAAACCAAACGTGGAATACACCACAGTCTGTTGCACAGTTCATAGCACCCTTCTAATATCTTTCTTATCAGCAATAACACTGTAATAATAGCATAATACTTCTCAGACTGCAAATGGATGTTTTAGCAGAGGTATGTAACATTTCCAAGATAAGTGGTAAAATACTTCAAAATCACTATGACAGCCACGAAGCTCCATGTTTCCTCACCATACTAGTTCTATTCCAGCCCTCCACATAATGAGAGTGTAAATGGAATAGGGACTATCAAGAGTACAGACTCCTTGTCCTGCAAAATACTACAGAAAAAGATTATGTAAAAATAAAATCACGGATTAAAATGAGTTTTAAAAAAAGACCAGAGGCAAGTCTCAGCTATAAGCACTGGGTATCAGTTCACCCACCACTGACATGGTTAAGAAAACCCAGGGGCCTGCCCTGCTTGTTGGCTGTGGTGATGTGATTCCTGGCTATGAGACCTTGACTGCCCCAGGAGAGACCCTGTCACTCCAGCCCTCAGCCCCACTGTGCCCTGACTTTTGATTTATCTTGAGGAAACTGGTCGTTTCTCTCTGAACATACCCATTTGTTTTTCAGGTACTCTTCCTTGCTCTCTCAGCTCTATTTTTATAGAAAATAATAGAAAGAAAAAATAAAGATCATTTTTCATGCCAAAGCTCATTAAGAAAACTTGGTTCAGCTTCCAAGCAAAAAGAAAAGAAAAGGAAAAAGCAACTAAAGAGCCTATTTTTCCCTGTAATTCAACAGCATCCTTAAAGAGCTGACCAGTGAAATATTATTTTTGTCTATCTTTTAGTTGCCTTAGAAAAGGTTTCGCAGCAATGTCTCAGCACTGTCTTATGTCTTGGCTCAGCTCTATGGCAGCACAACAAAACCTGTATGATGTTCTTACCAATGCAGGCACATTTTATAGTAAGTGACATTATGCTTTCTTTCCACCAAAGCATGGTAAAACAAGGCTGGGGAGAAGATACTCAGAGGTGGTATTCTGAGGTAAGAGACACATTAAGAAATATTTGAGTGACAGATGTTGCACAGCTGTGAAAGGGATGAGACCCAAAACACAATTTCTGTAATAAACAGGTCCAAATAGATGGGATTTAATGATATCATGCAGTCCACATGATGATTCACTGGTTACTCTGTAGGACATTGCTGTTACAAGCTGTCCTCGGGGTCCTTTTCTTTCTGCAGCCTGCAGACTTATATGACTTAAAGCTTTGTATTCAGTCTTTTTCAGCCCGACAAATTACAGCCAGCTTTTTCTCAACTCTGTCCAAAAAAGAACTCTGTATTACCAGTTCAGGCAATATCCTTGCACAACACCATTTTCCATGTCTCACACATAGCCAAACACCAAAGCTAGCATAGCTTTATGCAAAGGACAAGCTGGAGGAGAAGAAAACAACAGAAAACTTCTTTTATAAAAGCAGTTTCTGAAAAGTAAGAAGCTTAATCTGCCTGCTCCAGTCCTTTAAGGAGTGTCTCCCTTTAACAGCTAGTAAATCTCTGATCTGGGACTCAGCTGCTCATCGCATAAAAATGGCATATGTTGCTGCACCTTCAGATGCCTCACCACCTACAGATATTTTAAACTCATAAGCACTGACAAAAAGTCGTGTCCAGATGGTATAAGACTTAAACATAGTTTCTCTGCCTCCTTGGGACTTGATTATCTCCTACCTTGCTCTTTATATTGCTTTCACTGTTTGTATCTTCTAATTTATGTCTCTGTAAAGCACTGTCATTTTGGTAAGGTGAACTATGCCCACACCTGTAAGTGGCTGCATAGGATATAAAGTAGCAGAAGATTAGGTCTGTGGTTCCAATCTGTCCTGCAGAAGGAAAAAACAATCTACAGAGAAAAGGACAATAGGAATGACCAGCTGCTAGGACAGAAGATAAACAAAACCATTATTCTCCCATCAGCCAAGGAAGCAGAATAAGATTCTGGAGTGATCTCATACACTTCATCTAGGATTGCTTTTCTCAGATCTTAAAATGTAGCTATGTAATGTAAGAAAGTCTATTAAAATGTTTTAAGGAGTTTTTCCTGAAAGCATATGAACAAATGTCATCCTGTTACCTTCAAGAGAGTGCTCAGTCACTCTAGCAAACAGCAGTAATTCATTCTATAGCACACTCACCTGGCACAGCAAGCACAGCAGTGCCTATAACAATATAGCTGAAATTCTAGGCGGTTGCCTCATGCACCTGAAAAACTGGTAGGGAGGTAATTTCTTCTCTCAGTGCAATTTCTTATTCTACCAGCGCGTCTCTTGTGCTGCAAGGGGAGTACTGAAAATATTAATGCCTTTCAATGAGGAAGCCAGGCTATCAACAGCTGCCCGTTGTGCCACTTGCATGAGGAGAGAGGAAAACATTCCTTTGCCTCCTTGGGGACATGACAGCCTCCCCAGAAAACTACAGCTGCTGGAAAAAGTTCAGGTTTGTGACTCTGCAATGTATCTAATGAGTCGTTTTTTTACCAGTATTTGTACTGCTGTACATGCAGCAGTAGGCATTTATAATGTTTGTGCATAGTTCAGGCTTACATATAGACAGTTTATAAAATAATCATATATACCAGTGCTTGTCAGAATTTCTACGTGCTGCTAAGCAAATGGGACTGACTCAAAGTACTACAGCTATGACCCCTTTCACAAGCCATTTTACCTCAGAATACCTTTTTTGTTTCCCATTAGATCTATCCCCCATGCCAAATGATATCAGCATTTTAATTCTCCAAAGTAAGATAAACAAGTAAATCCCAATACTCCTTATGAAGGATTTAGATAAAAATGAAAGAAGCGGGGAAAAAACCTGCACACATTTACAACAGTCAGCTTGTTCCAAATGTAAGTTTTGAAGCTATCCTGTGAGAAATGATGATACTAAAAGAAACCTGATTCAGCTGAGTTCATAAATCTGGTGAATATTGTGCAACATTAACACTAAACACATCTGTTACACTGTCTAGAGGCTGCCCTTTACGGTGAGTTAAAGAAAAGCATAGGACATCTCCAGGATGTTCTACACATCATCACACAAGGCTTTTTAACAGCTGAAGGGCTATGTTCTCCAGAAGGGGAGTATCAGAGAGCCTTGAAAGTTGTAGGTGTATTTCAGATACCAACGTACCAAAAAGGAACATCATCAGTAATAAAATGGTATGACCTAAGCAATGCAGTTTGGTGAATAACTTTAACCAGGCTCCCAGAAAAGTCCAGAAATGAAAGAGAGAAATTAGTAAGGAAGAGGAATGGGTTAAAAGAGCTCAGCACTAACTCTTCTTGAATGGAATCAGTGCCTTCTAGAGGAAAAACACAGGATAGTTTCTTTCAAAAAACAGTACCTGTAATCCTTTCGTATTCATTACTTGTTTTCATAAAGTAAAATTTTCTCATGGGTTGAGAAATAAGCACTGCATTACCCCAAGGATCTAGATTTCTGTTACTCTTACACTGAATAACAGGCAAGTAGAAATATTTCAGTTAATACAAATGTTAGTACAGGGCTGATTTTCATTCTGTCTCTGTATAGAGAGTGCCCAGTTTGGACTGCAGCTCCCTTCCTGGGACTCAGCTAGGAACAGGAATGTAACATATGGAGCTGTTTGTAGAATCAGCATTGAAATTTAGTCAAGCAGCTTCTGTAATTTTAAATCCGTTCTGACCCAGCAGAGTTATTCCCTTTCTATAATTAAGTCTATCGTCACTGTAATAGGAGCCATACCTGAGGTTGGAGAAATGTTATTTTAGCAAAAATGAACATGATAAAAACAGCCTCATCAAAAATAGAAAATGTTCAAAGATATTAACTTTTCAAAAAGAAACAGTAAACATGTCATCTAAGCTGTCAAAATAATGCTTTTTCCTATTTTCACATTATCGTGAATATGCAAAGACCATCTTGTAAGCAAAATAATATATTCTTAAATTACATTTAGCATTGCACCTGAAATAATTTCTACCCATTGCAACAAAGGCAGACTTTTAACTTCAGCTCCATGTAATGCATCTCTGGGATTCTTAGGCTGCCAGGTGTTTTATATAACATGCTTAAAGAAAAAAAAGCAAAAAATTATACTCCATTCCTGTAAAAATAGCAGGTCTCAGCATATTAACACAGTCAAAGCAACCTGGTATGCAAAAGAATTGAAAATAGCTACAGCAGGTCGATAAGGAGCAACCAATATAGGAAACAAAAGAAGCCAACATAAGTGATGACTTTTGAATTTTGAATAAAATGAAAAGTTCTGATTAACTTAAAATTTCCAGACTGTGAATGCCTCGTTGATTGCCAATGTTATCTGACAGTGCATGCAACAGTCCAATGTAACTTATGGATAGGAAAAAACATTTCCTTGTTACACATCACAACCAGCTTCAGGTAGGCAAAGGTCACTGCCAGAGAGGAAATGGTTAGTACAAAAAAAAGGAATCTGTGTAATGACTGAGGTTACAGCCTAAGAAACTCACATGCAAAGGCTTTCTCCTGTGAATCTCCTCTCTTTCCCACAGGATGGACTGATATACATGGTCCCGTGCTCATTTACAGAGAGGCAGTATAGATCAGTGAGAAAGTGGTTTTGTACTAATCCAAAAGTATAAACAAGCCTGAGTGTATAAATATAAGACAGGCTAGATTTCCAAAACCAGAAATGTTTTATTATTGCAGATAAACGAGACAAACATTGAGATACAGAAAGCCAGTTGTAGGCTTAACTAACTAAAAATACTCCTACCAAAATTCACTTGACATCTCTGCTTAAAAAAAGTCCCAATCTTTAGCAAATATAAATTAAGTGGAAAAAAAATTATTTGTTCAAATCTATTCCAAGCTTTGTCGTAAAGTTGTTTTTTTTAATTAATTGAATGAAAAACTAGTTATCTTCCCCATCTAACTAAAGACCTCTCCTATATACAATTAACACAGGCCTTGACAAACTTAGCTCTCTTTTATTTTGAAACTCAACATTTGACCTTTTTTACACACTCAGTATTGATTTCTACAAATTACCTTTATTTTTAGATTAAATATTTACAGCACTTTTTTTTTTTTCTTCTAAGAAGAAACTGCCATCAAAAAGTAATTATGGGATACATTCTTTTCATTCATGTTTCACTATTAAAGGCATTGCCTGAACACTTAATAAATCTGCTTTAAGATTGCATTTGGCAAAGTAAGACTTGAGATTTAATAAGCATAACTGAATTTGTATCTCATTTTTATCTTGTAGACTGAGTAAATTTAGTCAATAACAAGAAATGCTAATTGCATTTTTTTCCTATTGCCAAGGGTGATATTTTGATATTATATTCAGAACCTTCATTTTTTGAGTAGTGCTGTTCTACTTACTAAGAGTCTGTAAACAGTATAAATTTACCTTGTACATACACCAACTGAGAGTATTGGGGACAAGAACACCTCAGTAACGAGGAAATAGTTAGAAGCCCTACAAAGTGCCCTGACTTGAGAATTTAGTTACTTACAATGAATGAAATGCCTGGAACAACATCAAGGTTAGCTTTTGCTAAAGTGATTTTTTTGTCTGAATGAAAGAATTCATCTTCACACAGAATATAAATTCATTAGCCCACTATGAATTAAGCTGAAGAAAACTAAGACCTTAAAGTGAGGAAGAAATAATGAGAAGAGTTAGCGTGCTTTTGAGACAGCTGAAAAAGATTTGAGATAAAATGATTGTTCTAGCTTTCACATTCAGTATTGCCAGTGTAAATGACAACTATAAAACCTGGGAATTACTTTGTCCCCTCTGAATTGGGAAACAATTTAATTCTGAGCCTGCAACATAAGTAATTGTGTAATCAGATGAAAACATTTCTACAGAGCTTCTGCTCCCATTAAAAACATCTGCAGAGTGTCACACTATCTGTGGCTTTCAAAATTTTACAGCATCATCTATCTCATGCATATCCTGGTTAAAATACTGGTCCTACTTTTTTGCGAGAGTTTTTCAAATATGTTTTCCCTCTCTGCTTTCACAGGCTCATTTTCTACACCAGCCAACACTTTTTAAAAATAATCATACACCATTCAGGGCAAATATATACAAAAGGTCCATCAGCAGGCACCATACAGCCAGAGTTTATTTGGGATTTTCAAAGAGATGAAGGAGACCTATAATGAAGCGCTGAGAATTAAGGAAAAGCACAAACGTCAGTGATCCATGTGATTTTGGGGAACTGTTACTGCCTACCAAGTCAGTAAATTCTTTAGCTCATGAAACTGTGGCCAATAGCCCTGGCACTCATCCTATGCTCCTGGAAGGCAGTAACGTTCTGTAACTGAAAAGGAGCATGATTTTAACAGCACTGTTGAAAATAACAAACCCTTTGTTCTGCCTGAAACATAAAAGTAATTAGAGGTGCCTCTATGTGAGCATAAAATACAGGTCCAGTTTTTTATGGGGCAGATGGCACATACACAAGGTAAGGAGTCAGTTATGGCCGTGCAGGTCTCTGTATGTGAAGCAGCAGAAGGAAAAAGATCAGAAGATGCAAGTGTTGGTGCCACATTATGGTTGTCAAGTCGCCCAAGGAGCTGCATACTTCTCAGGCAATCTGTGAAATCTCAGGGTTAATAAACAGGGCTGACAAAGCATTGCAATCTCTATTTGATCACTGTCACAAATTCACTAAAACAGACAAGACTTTCCCAGAAAGGTCTATGATGACATGGTCAAGATTTTTTTCTCTTTGCTGTAAAGAAGAAAGGTATTTAGTTCTGTTGATCATGAGTGATGTTAGCAACATTTTTTCTTCATTGATTCCAGAAGACACAAGTTTGATTCCCTGTCTGCTTCTGAAGCCCTTTAATAACTTTAGGTAGAAAGAATTTTTTTGAATGATGCTAAGTACCTGCAAAATCATAGAGATATATGCATTAAGAAGAGTTTTAGAACGACATGTCCCATGAGAGTGATGGATGTGCTCACAAAATATCAGTGTATGATTGTATCTGAAACATTTTCCAAGGAATACATCTTGTATGAGTGCTTAGAGATCAGCTAAAAATCAACCTGTCATATGTCTTGTGAAACAATTTTCTCTATCAACTTTCAAGCTTGTTTGCCTTCAAAAAGTAAGGGTCAGAGAGAGGGGACAGAGCATTTAATCAAATAATCACAGAATCACAGAACTAACTAGTTGGAAAAGACCTTTGAGATCATCGAGCCCAGCCTATGACCGAGGAAATGTCTTTAAGAATGTCTGTTAATGTAAATGTGTGCATAATAGTCCCAAGTTCCAGTACCATCTGTACAGATTTCACACCAACTAATGGGAATGATTTTTGAACATGGGTGCAACTTTCAAAACATCAAAAAGGCTTAGAAATTGGGAAACTTGGGTTTCTTAATAATTTCTGAAGATAAAACTCAGAAGAGCTTTTATCTTTACTGCAGATTTCACTCTAAGGCTAGAGATAGCTGTATGATTTCAGAGCAGGTTAACTGAGATACTTATAGCTCTAGACACAGCTACAAAGAACAGCATCTGCAGTGTGTGCATCATATAGTTAGTTTTCCATTGGGTGGCTCCACTGGATTCAAGGTATGCTAACATACTATTTCCTGAAGAAAAAACCATAAGAATGCAATATTTTGAAACAGACCTAGCCAGCACTAGATGTCCTAGCAGCACTAAATGAAATCTTGTTCAAGGCCAGTCTTTTTTCTCTTGTATTTTTCCAGCTATTGAGTTTGCCTTTGTTCTCATGCGACTCTTAACTGTGACTTGGCAATGTGAGATTGGCAAAGTGAAGGCATTTTTCAAACTGATACTAAATGATGGACAAAATGCCAACTGAATAGAGATTGAGCTGTCACAGCATGTAGAAAAGCTACCTCTACTTTATGTAAAGCAATAAATTATGATCTTTTTAATACTTTTTGAGTTTCAGTGGAAAACACAGTGAAGAACAAATTAATGCATTCTGCCCTTTTTATTTCTATTGTATCATCCTGCCTAGTTCTGTTTCCTGGCTTGCAGCAGTTCTGTAGAGGTACATGAGCTTGCACTTTGTCTAAGCATGTTGGAAAGAACATGTTGCCTGAAAGGAATAAATAGAATACTGAAAGTACAAAAAAAGAGAGCAAACTACTTTTCTGTCACTGTAGAATTTTTTTTAAAAAAAGTTTTACTTGTAGCCTGAAAACAGCCAAGGTATTATGCAGTTCCCAATCATTCTAATAGTAATCTATAAATGTAACAAGTCATGCCCCTGTATTTTTGCAAATAATAAAAACTGACCTTTTCACATTAAAATTACTACTAAATACTGAAAGTGAATTCCATTCAAGAAAGCACTCACAGCTTAGCATCATTTAGTCAAGCTTAAATGCAGCCAAGACCCCCATGCCCAGTACGATCAGTTCCCAGTTAAGGTAAACAACTACCATCAGCAAATTTATATGAGAAACGATAAAGCATATACAGCACTGAAAACTTCAGTGCAGTTTCTCTTTTTCAGTGTGACCTAAAGATGATTTAGCCATCTTTAAAACTGCTTTCTGGCCATTTTCCCTGGCAGCACACTAATTTTCAAGTGTCATGTTTATTTACTTGGCATTAGCATCCCATACTTCAGAATATTTTAACCTAGTTGTAAAAGGAGCTCTTGCCAGCCTGGATCTAATTTCATGTCATAAATCTCTTCAGGCAGGAAATCCTCAGCAAGAACACCTTTGTTACGTTATCTTGCATCGCCTCCATTGCAGGCTGTGACGCTGCCATCTTTTCCCCACTTTTCTGTGTTTCCAGCAATACATCTCTTCCATTTAGGGGAGCCTCTATATCTGTGTCTCCATATTGCCTCGAGGTTATACACTACTGGAAGCTGGTTTTTTCCAGTTACTTCTTTTGTCTTGTTCTTCTTTTTCCCCTTTTGTGGGTATGAATTCTAGGAAGAAGGATATGGGGACGGAGAGTCTTAGTCTGTGCTGTAGGCTGTGACTATTCTGTCCCAAATGTGAGTCAGAGCAGCCTCAGTTAGTTTCTGCTGCCCTCAACACCCAAGAAATAAACTGCAGGTATATATGGCTCACTCTGAAACTAGTATGCTCTTCAAAATGTTTCGTGTCCATGCCCCATTTCTGTAGAGGCCATCTGTACCTAGAGAAGGGAAAGAGCTTCAGAACAGCATTTTACCCCCTTCAAGGCATTTTTACTCTGAATATGGCACAGAGAGGTGCTAACAAAATGAAGAAACAATCCAACAAATTTTTCTTTGGTACTTTGCAGGATGTATATTGTGCAAGTGCATTTCTAACAGTTTATTCAATAGCATCAAGCATACACAATGGTTCTGAAGTTTATTACAAATATAAGAACATCTAAAATTAAAGTGTTTAGCATTAGATCATCTGTTGAATTCTAAAGGCAGGAAGTTTTGAATTCTCTAATAAATATTTTAATAAATATTAGTGAATAAAGATATTCAGATGTCAGGAGAAAGTCATAACTAAAATTGGTTAAAAACAGAATTTCTCACAGAAAAATGTTCAAATACGTTAATAATAGTATAGGGAAAGACAGATCAAAAACAGATCTAAAAAATCAAATGTTTTCTGTTTCTCCTTATGTTCAAAAACTACAAATTTAAACATTTAAGAATTTTGTTGAGTTTATTCTCATCTCTCTCTCTCTCTGTTTGGCCACAGAATGTAACTGGACTTATTAGGGCCACTGCTTCACTTCCATTTTTTCCAATTCTTTTGGCATTCTATGATTGATATATCTCAGAGCTAGAAAGAGAAAAGGGATGGTGTTGTAACTGTTTTACTCTGCTTTTAAAACCTTCAAAATATTAGGGATGCATGATTCTGTTCTCAAACTTCAGATTGAAAGAGAAGCATATTTCAACAGAGAATCTTTTGATGGTAAAATCTTTCAAGTGAAAAAAAATTAGCTAACATTGCTCACGTTCATAGTATTGAAAGATTTTGAGCTCTGATTCAGAAGTCCCTCAGCCACAAATCAATGGAGGTTGGGAAAAAGTGTTGAAAAGTTCATGTCTGAACTGAATTTAATGTCTTTTTTCGGCTATCTGTGTCAACTGCAATAAGAAACAATATGCTGGACTAGGGGGACTTTTGCTCCAATGCCATAAAAAGATTTTGGCTCTTTTTCTGGCACTGAACTTCTTTCCAGCTTACATTTAGAAATTATAAATGTAATGGGGCAGACCTCAAACCTTTTACAACATTGAGATGATAATTATAACAGACTTTAGAATGTAAAATGTATGTATTACCCATAAAAGTTATTAAAATAGTTCAATAAGACCAGTGACGTTAACTTTCCATGGCTACCTGGTGATGGCATGCATCATGCTTCACTATTACACTAAATCTTTAAAGCTGGCTTATTTTTAAATATGCAAATTTGGACAAAGAAAGCTGAGGTCTTTTGATCCTGATTTTAATTTTATTAGAAAGAGAGTGCCAGAAGAGACTACAATTATATGTTCTACATATAATTGCAGAGGACCTTGTGATTCTTGGCTATGACATCACAGAAACAAAGAAAAAATGAAGGACAAGCATTCCTTTAAAAAACTAAATTACTATATTAGTCACCCTTGACTTTTTCATCTGTCACCATAGTGGACTGACAGATACATAGTGAACTTCCAAGGGATACGAAGATTGGACCTGAGTCCTTACTTGGACTGAAGTAATAGTGAGAAATTGCACAAAACCTGTAAATGTTGACAACCATGAACTAAGGGAACAAGATTCTCAAAGTTACAAGAAGCAGTCAGGAAAAACTAAGAGTTGTCCTTCATACATACAGATTTACATACACCCACCTGCCATTGTGGTATTTGAGACTCTTTTCAGGCATGACAGAAACATAAGTATGTATTAGAGTCATGTCTCCACTAATTCATTTCGCTGATTACAGCATAAGGAACTTGCTATGAATTCTGAAGTACTTGCTTTAACTAGGTACAGTAAACTACCACTAATACAGTGTGCTAAGGACAGAGTTCTATAGTGTAGGCAAGCTTATTTTTTATACTAAGCATGCATTTTTCTTTTCTGCATTTCATCCGGCTATCCCTACCCACCTTAAGGTATTACAACTAGCTTCCCTCTTCACTCAATTTTAGCCTATTTTGAAGCAGAGTTCTCAACTGTAGCCTTTTGGCTTGGGCAAGTCTTTGCCTGAATTTTTTAAAGTTATTTTAGTCTTTCCATATAAGCCAGTGTACATCTAGCCTCCAAATCACTTTTATGGTTCTTTTCTTTCTTTCTTCTCTCTTTCTTGTCATTTTTTTTCAGTCATAGGATGCCAGAATGGAATGCAGTATTTCAGGTGTAGTCATTGATGCTAAAAGGGGAAAGAGGGTATCATCTTCCTCCTTTGATGGCAGAATATGCCACCTCCACAAAAAAAATCACTGTATCCCTTGTTCCTCCCACCCTCTTCTAATCTCTAAGAAAGCATTCCTTTCAAAACACTTCAGCTGTAGTAACCCAGAAAGATGCAAAGACTTGATATAAAGCAGGACAAGGATGGGAAGGCAAAGCAAAACAGGAAGAGCTCAGCAGAGGAGGATTGTATAAACCTACACGTCATGGTGGTCAAAAGCAGGTAACAAATGATCAATGATCATGGAAGAAGAGAAGTGGGGGACTGATTCACCAAGATTTTAATGCTTTGTATTCAATCATACTTGTGGAGGTGAATCCTAACCAGGCAGTGAGGTTGCATTTTACGTCTGCTTTGCCAGATTGTAAACAACGACGAAAGGTGTAAGACAGTGGAGAATCAAACCCCATATGTTCTCAAATCTGCTGAGCCTTTTATATGACTTTTTTTTCAGTGGGGAATTCATCAAAGTCGACTCTTCCCTACAAAGACTTTCAGTTTCAATAGATGGACATGTTTTCATGAGAAAGGTTTTACGTGGAAATACTCCAGGTTTGCAGTCCTCTGTGGTTAGAGCTCCCGCAGTCCTGAGTGCTGGAGTCAGCCCCTTTACTTTCTGGGGAAGCAGGGCAAACCGGGAAACACCCTTGTCACCGTGAGCGGCTGCAAAACCTCCGCACAGCAGTGCCTGCAGAGTGAGGAACGAGTGGGACTGTCGAGAGAAGTGTGAGGAACACATTGGCCCAAATTCCCTGCAGATCTGGGTTTCTGCTTGTTGGAGACAGAAGAGAAAGCAATGCGTTTCAGCTCTGCCTTTCTTTCCCCACTGCAGCTGGGTGACCGCCCTCACCTATGCCATCTTTTAAGAGTCCCCTAGAAAGTATGAGCAGAAGTGAACTGGAACCCAGCACCTCATTCCTATGTGGTGCCTTCCTTACACACTCTAATGAAGACAACATTGCAAGTCGGCCCAAAACCCAGGATTTTGGGTTCAGTGTTGGCTGGGAGTGAGTGTGCAGCAAGACAGATCACCATGGCACAGAGCAACACTAATCCCACAAATAATCTGCTCAGCCAATTTCCCAGATTTGCCATCAAGATATCTAGATTGCTGCTCCTTGAAAGCAATCCCAAGTGGACACAAACAATATAAACAAGCTTTCCAACTGAAGCCTGCTCATATTATCCACCCAGCAGTCCAAATCAGAGTAATAAGGAATAATCAGAAGGCAGGTCATTTTGGTCCTTCAAGAAGGACTGAAACCAGAAGGTTTATTTTGTAAAAGGAAGAGTTTTATTGGTTGTAATGATTTATCATAAGTAGAATTTTCATGGAAAACAGCCTAGGTCTTAGAACTAAGCTTGCATGCTTAAAATTAGAATAATGAAAAAAAATTACCATTTTAAAATCCATATAGTAGTCTATCAAAGATAGCTTGAAAGTAAGACATGCTTTGCTCCTGAGCAAAGAAAGAATAAAAGCATGATTGAAAGTTTAGCCTGACCTGTTTAAGCATGTTAAATTCTCAGTTATATTGTGATGAACTTGTAAGTGGTTATTCAGCTTGGCTCCCTTTGCAGACACTCTACAGGTCAGAACATGAAGAGCTGGAGTACGGACAGAGGGATATACACACAGTTGCAGCATCTGGAATACAGCAAGTCTTCTTCCCAAGTCTGTCTTCCTAGTACAGTCTTGACTCCAGCTCTGGTAGCCAGTTTTGCTGGAGGAAATCACTATTGCTTCCTTCTCATTTAAAAGGCTATAAAAATAAAACACTACCAGGAAACTTGGGGAGAAGGTAAAGAGTCTGTCTTCACAGTCTCACCAGTTTCCAGTGTTGCTCACATTCAGGTGGGGGCACTTTGTCTCCTATGGTCCCTTCTAAGCATGCAGGAGTCTCCAGAAGTTACAACAGTGCACTGTGACAGACACCCAAATAACATATTTTAAAGTCCCCCCAAAAATTACTTTTGGCTAATTTTTTTTTCTGTTAGATCTGGCAAAGAATAATGTTTTCACGGTGTCAAAAATCAATATTCTCTGTGTTAAATTAACTTTCATTATTTCAATATAAAAATGGAAAGCATACAAGAAAATGCAAACATAGATTATTTGATTACAGTCTTCTGTATTGCTTTAATTAAAAATTATCACATAAGTTTAAGTGCACCTAAAAAGAAAACCAGAACCTGAAATGTTTATGGGTGTGAACATGTGAATGCTGAATAAAATTTGAAGCAACATTTGGTTGCCTAAGTAGTTTTATGACACCATTTTAAGGGTTCTGATGGTGTTTGTTCAAAGGAAGCCAAGTCTCAAGGGAAACAGGTGTCTCTTGGAGGACCTGCTGGATCCCTCCATGTGAGGAAGCAGACGGAACTTGCAGCTTGTTCTTCCACTTTTGTGGGAAGATATTTTTGGTAGAAGAAAAGAATTCTGGTCTCTGCGCAATTGCTCACTTGGTTTATTATCTTTAGCACATCATAAATACCCTTCCAAGGTCACTTCCTATGAAGTGCCGAGTATCTTCATGCAATATTGAGGCAATGCAGAAACATCTCACAGAAGAAACAAAACCTTCCCTGTTGATAAAGAAAATAAAAAATAAAAAATGTATGTCCACTATTGCATGGAGTCCTACCCCAAGCTCTTCCAACTCCTTGGACATCAGCTGCAGTCAGGCCACTCGAAAGGTGTATCCAGCATTGTTTAGTATCTGTCCAAGGGGCATTGAGATTATTTAGGATGGGATCCATCTCAATTAACTTAATTAACAGCTTTGAATTTCAGTGTCTAAAACAATCTACAATCTTTTGGATTTTCTGAAGGACAGTGGAGTGACATGAGCATCTACAAATGATACTTTATTCCTTTCTAAGGTGAGAGCCTTAAAAGAGGAATAGCAATGCCAAAGTGATCAAGCAATATAGTTATCACAGGTTGTCCCTATGACTCTCTGCTGTGCCTTAGGTACGCGTAACATTTTCACTTTGTGGGAGCTGAATTACAGGAGTTCTGATTTTCAAAAGCAAGCAGTTCTCATTACTGTCACAAGAAGCAAGCTTTAACCTTCTGAAGAAGGATGGTCAGAGGCTTCCTTCACGACTCCAGATGACCAGCATGTCACCCAGCCTCAGCCTGGAGCAACAGAGGGACTGAAGCATTGTCTCAACCCCCACACCCTTCAACATGAGCTTCTCAGTCAACACCTAGGAATATCAGCCACAGGAGCAATTTCCTAATGGTAGATTAACTTCCAGTTTCAGTCCTTTAGCCAAGACAATATATTTTTTAATCCTATACTTTAACTCAGGCAGAAGTTTTGCATAACCTTTATGCAAAAAGCTGTGAGATGAGATTCTATGGGCTGTGCAATGCAAATTCACAAATCAATCAATCGTAATAGCCAAAATTGACTGGAAAACACATCAGGGTTGGGGGTTTTTTTCCATTTTCCTAGTACAGATTACAAACACGTCCAGGAAATCCACTCAGTACAGGCGTATTCACCAGAAAGTACTGTTTGTTTTTTGGAGTATGCCTCTAAGAAAAGTTGTTTCATTTAAAAAAGAAGAGAAGAAAGCAGATTACAAGTGTTTTTCTTCCTCTTGCAAGCTTAAGCAGGCTTAGCAGGTACAATTTACTACTGGAATAATAGGACAGAATGGGAAAATGTTTGTTATCTATTATTTGCATTACTGCAGCACATTCAAGGGAGCACTCCACAGACATGGAACAAAACCATGTTCCCTGCCCAAAGAGCTAACCTGCTGTGCAGGGCAAGAGGTACATTCCCACCTAGACAGTCATGAAGAGCCAGGAACTGTTAGGAAAACTATGGTCAGCATAATCAGCAGATCAGTGTAATTGCTCTTACTTGTGTTATTTAATTCAAAATGAATTGTATCTAAACATTTTCTAAAAGATGGTTATGGGTATGCTGATTAAGTAGTTTTTTCTGTGATTTATTTTTGCTAATATATTCAGTAACCTATTTTTATTTTGAAACTAGGTCTTATTGGTCACTGAATTTTACTGTTGTCTAGTCTGACAATTGCGGGGGGAAGATTCCTTGCCTTTTTCAAAGAATTTTCATAGATTAGGAGTATATGTCTTTCTTTTACAAAATGCAGGATATCTTTACCAATTTACTTTTCTAAGCATTATACTAAGACAGGCATGTCAACAACCTTTCAATCAACTAAAATTTCCAGATGTGTAGTGCCACTGTTTTCCTAATTTAATATCAAAGTAATAACTTCCCAAACTTTTGGAACTGTTTGCAAGTTCAAGATCTCAGTTGTATGACTATTACTTCAGTCCGTCCATATTTCCTTTTCTCTGTAATCTTCATGTAAAGAGCACACTGGTCTGTCAGCTGGACAGCCCTTGCCTGTCAGCCGAACCCCAGACTTTTCTGCACCGTAACACCACTGTCAGGCTAGAAAGAGGAAGACAATCCTACAGAAACTAGTGTCTTAGTTCATTATTCTCCAAATTCTGGGGCTGTTTTTAGAAAGACTTCATACTGGATTCATCTGTTCATTTCCCCTATGGCTTCTGGCAGCTCTGAGATTCCTGCTGACTTTACCAAAAAAAGAAGCATAGTTTATCAGGAAAGCAGAAGGAGTGTAACTCTGACATACGGGGAGAAGGAAATCTTGTGTAGGCCGTCAACAGAAGGGTAAGGAAAGCCCAAAGGAGTCACCGATGCAAAACGTTCTGTTTCACATTGCTGAAAATGGTTATTTGAATGCATTGGCAAGGCTTCTGTGTTAATTACATGTTATTTAATGATCTCAATCACTTCCTAAGGACCAGTGGCCAAATACAGCCCGCATGACAGCTCACACCATTCACATCCTCCTCAAATACCCCGTCTGTGGGGTAACGCAAGGGAGTTAGTTGCAAAGCAGCATTTGTAGCACCCGGATTGCTCAGCCCTGCCAGCACGGTTCTGGGTCAGACACAGCGACTGAAACTGGTAAACATCTTACATACAGACAGATATTTAGGCTTTTCCTCACCATAACGAAGTTTAAATCTCAGTCTTGAGCTGTCAATTTGCAGGTCCTTTTCTTAAAAATTGTTATTATTACTTAAGCCAGGATCTCTAAAGATCCTGGCAGATTGAGTCGTATTATTTTGGATTGGGGGTTTTTTTTGCTTTAGATTTGGAGCTCATTCGGTGTATTTTGCGGCAACTGTCGCTCCCTTCTCTCCCGAAATGTGATCCCTGGATACGCGGGCAGGGGCAGTGGCCGGCCTCGCGGTCCCGCTCCGCCAGCAGCTGGCAGGGCACCCTCCGCCCTGGAAACCCCCCGGGATTCCCCATCCTGCCGCCGGCCTGAGCGCGCCTATGGTGGAAACCGCGGGAAACGGTGCCCAGCAGCCGCGTCGGGGCAAGCACAAGTACGGCGCTGCCAGGGCGGGCAGCGGAGCACGGCGCTCTCCCTTCGCGAGGCGGCGGGGAGCCGCTCCCCGCCGAACCACCGCGTGGCGCGGCCCCGCTCGGCAGAAAGGTGAGTCTCCGGCAGCACCACCTGGGCCGGGACGCCGAGCGGACGCTCCCGGCCGGCTCCCGGACGAGGCTGCCCGGCAGCGGCGCTTGAGCTGGAGCGCGGGGGCGGCGGGCGGGAGCCGGGCGGGGCGCGGGCGGTGGCTCCCCCTGGCCGGGCGGCGCTTGGTTTCTCCTGCCAGCGGAGGCAGGGCCAGGCGCGGCGACGGTGGGCGCGGAGTTGGCGGCGGGGCTGGGGGCAGTCGGTGCTGGCGGGGAGCTCCGGCGGACTTTCTTCTCCACGCGGGGCGGGAGGTGAGGGACATGGTCCGGGACCGGGCTCGGCTTCGCTGCGCTCCGCGGTGGCTTTTGGGGGAGGGAGTTTGTAGCGGCCGTGGCGCGGAGCGGAGGGGAAGAGCCCCGGGGCAGGGAGGGCAGGTGGGGAGCCCCGGGACGCGGTGGGTGGCGGCGGGTTAGACCCCCCTCTTCCCCTCCGTGCTACGCCCGCGGAGTCGACGGCCGGGTGGGAAGGCGACGGCGTGAGCTCGAAGTGGGCGAAAACTTGTTCCTTGGCGTGTTACCCAGCTCTGCCGCGGGGCCCGGGCCACCCGGGCGAGCCGCGTATCGGGGGCCGGGGACGAGGCGCGGGCCGGGGGAGGGCGGGTGGGCGCGGGCAAACGGAGCCGCGCCGCCCCGCCGCTGCCGTCTCCCCTTCCTCCTCTGCTGCAGGTCTCGCTGCGGGAAGCGGAGCGGAGCTGGCCCCGGAGGGGAAACGCCTGCCCCCGAAGAAGAGTTTGCTCGAAGCCGGCCCCCGCCTCTTCGCGCCGCCCGGAGCCGGAGGCGCCCGGAGGGAAAAGTTGCGTGCGGGGCCGGGCCGGGCGCGATGCCGGGGCGCGGCGCGCTCTGCCTGGGGCTGCTGCTGCCCGTCCTGCTGGGCTGCAGCTCGGCGCAGCCCGGCGGCTGCCCGGCCCTCTGTGAGTGCTCGGAGCCGGCCAAGACGGTGAAGTGCGTGAACAGGAACCTAACGGCGGTGCCCCCCGACCTGCCGCCCTACGTGCGCAGCCTCTTCATCACCGGAAACCCCCTGACCCACCTGCCGGCCGGCGCCTTCCCCGCCCAGCGCTTGCCCGACCTCGCTTCCCTCAACCTCAGTGGCAACCACCTGCGGGCCGTGGAGGCCGGCGCCCTCGCCCTGCCCGCCCTGCGGCAGCTGGACCTCAGCGGCAACGCGCTGGTCTCCTTCAGCCCGCAGGCCTTCGGGGAGGGCGGCAGCCCGCTGGAGGAGCTGGCCCTCCGCGGGGCCCTGCGCGACCACGGCGTCCTGCTCAGCCTGGCCGCCCTTCTGCAGTCCGGGGCCCTGCGCAACCTCAGCCGCCTGGAACTGGCCGACAACGGGCTGCTGCTGCTGCCCGCCGGCATGTTCACTGCCCTGCCGGCCCTGCGGCAGCTGGACCTCAGCAACAACTCCCTGGTGGGCCTGCGAAATGTCTCTTTCCAGAGGCTGGGCCAGCTGCAGAGCCTCAACCTCAGCGACAACTCCCTGGGTATGCTGTGGAACAGCACCCTGGCCCAGTTCCGCAGCCTGCCTGCGCTCCGGCACATCATCCTGGGCCACAACACCTGGGTCTGTGACTGTGCCATCGAGGACCTGGTGGCCTGGCTCAAGGAGAGCGACCAGGTGGAGGGCAAAGAAGCCCTGACCTGTGCCTACCCTGACAAGATGCTGGGCAAAGCCCTGCTGAAGATCAACAGCTCGGACCTGAACTGCTCCGTGCCCATGGACCTGCCTTCCCAGCTACAGACTTCATATGTCTTCCTGGGGATAGTCTTGGCTCTCATCGGGGCCATATTCCTCCTAGTTTTGTACTTGAACCGAAAAGGAATCAAAAAGTGGATGCACAACATCAGAGATGCTTGTAGGGATCACATGGAGGGCTACCACTACAGATATGAGATCAATGCAGACCCCAGGTTAACAAACCTCAGCTCCAACTCGGATGTCTGATGAAGTGCCCCAGGTGCAGGGCAGTGCAAAGTACCTATGCATGAAAATTAGACTTATGCTTTACCCTCATGCTCGCTTCCCTCTCCTCTGAGACGTCTCAGACATGCTTGTGTAACTTCAGGGGGGTATGCCTCCCTGTGGTGTCAAGTTCATATTTGTTTTGACACACTGGACGGCTGAGCATGGCGTTCAGCTGCGTGTACGAAACAAGCTGCTACTTATCTTCCTCCTTATCTGTCTGCATTTGTGGGACATTTTTTTTGAAGATGTCAAAAGAAAAAAAGGATTCTCTCTGGTGACCCAAAGCCACCAGGGTTTATAAAACATTTACTGATGCAGACGCCATTCAACAAAAGCTGCCTCAACTTTTTGGGAAAAAATGTTATGTCCCTCTGTGCCAGTTTTGATCTTGTATATCTGAATTGAGATGCAATTATTACATTTCATAGACTATCTTGAGATTTTAAAAACCAAACAAACTTCTTTTAACAGCTCTTCAGTTCAGAAGGAAGTCGAATAGCGAGCATGCACAAATACTGTATAGTTTGACCTGTTAGGAAATTTATGATCTCAGTAAGTCTCTTACTATTTTGTAGTTATTTTTGATTGCAGTTTATGTGACTTGAGAGTTTTTTTATACAAACTGCATTTAAACTCCATCTAAACTCAGTCTGAACTGTTGAATTCAATAAACAGTCTGATAAGAACTGTTGTATTTGCTGTTCAATGAGAAAAGTATGGACATCTAAGAATGTGAATACCGCTACAATCTCTGAAGTATTAGCTCTGCAGTAGTAATATGAATAAAATTTTATACAAATGTGTAGCTTAGAGGCATAAATGTTAGACAGTTTTGTGATATATGCTAGGAGAATTACACTGAGAATTAAAAGATGAGAGCAGTTTTATTTGGCACAAACCCCCAGTCTGCTCTCTGCAAGCACCTGCATAATATCAAGACAGATGCTAGGGTCCACTTTCCTGGGAAGGCACAAGCTAATACAATTTTCATAAGGTCTTCTCTACCAAAAATCAAATTAAATTTTGGAGTTGGTAAGCTAAAGAAAATTGTACCTGAATGGAATTGCTTATTATAAAAAACCATACTTATGTGTCCTGCGCTAAATTAAATGCAGTGCTGAGCTAAATTCAATGGTGCGGTCGGCGAGCTTTAGGCTTGTACATCACTACAGCATTTATTAGATTGCCCACTGTTTCCTGAAGTTCTGTAGCGATCTACATCTAGTAACTTGATGGAACTTTACATTTATCTTAAAGCATTTAACAGGTGCACTTCACTATGCTATGCTGCTTACTACTTGCTTGGGAATGCATTTTCTTGTAAATAGATAAAGCATGCGATAAACCCCTTCAAAATGCATACTTTAATGTGCAACTCTGACAACATATAAAAAGGTTAGCAAGAACCTTCCAATGTCTCCCACTAATCAGTGCACTTTTTCTATTCTATTTATAGTTTCTTAATGAAAAAAATTACACCAGCTATAAAAGTGTGATGTGACTTGATATATATCAGTTTATCTGTGGAGCTTTTTCCATGGTCGCTGTTACTTGAAGCTCTTGAGCATTTCTCAAATTTTATGAATTACTGGCTAATTCCTTTCACTTTCAGAAGTGACAGTTTTCTCATAGATACACGCCTTTGGTAAGAGCTCATAAATATAAAATAGTCTTTAAAGTATCAGAAGAAATATATTGGGCATCAGCATCTATTTTGGGCATCAGTATTATTCAAAAGCATTTTTCGTCTGCTTGTGACTTCAGACAAAGCAAGGAGCACAACTTGGTTTAGACTAATTTTCTATTGCTTTAAATTGGATTTATTTAATAGCAGTGATTTTTTAATGTACTTTGCATTTACTCTTAAAAAGTAAAAAAAGAATGGATACTAAGTACAATTAATGTTTTGTAAATCAATATATTTTGCAATTAATGTAAGTTAAGTGATAGCGTATTTCTGCTGCTGTAATTTAAATGCCTGAGCAATATCTGGTTAACAGCATATGAATTAAGTTTGTGGATTCTTAAAAAGCAGATTGCCCATCTGAATATTAGCTGCCCATATTTTAAGGATAGTGTGAAAACCCCCATGTGAAGAACTATTACTGTGCCACTATGCAAACCGTTCATACTTGGTATACATCAGATAGTTTATGTAAGAAGCTAGAAATTACAGTAGCTATGCAGTGTGCTCTGTTGTATTGGTTATTCCGGAGATTATCAACTTACACTTGTACAGTGCCAAGAGGAGTAGAGCATCATCCTTGCTTAAGATGCTCCTGTAATATAATAGATAAAATATGTACAAACCAAGCCATTTCTTGGGCAATTTCCTGAGTTTTGTTAACAGATACTTTAAAGTGACTACAGTAAAAGCAATTATCCGTGATGTGTTAACGTAACAGCCGTGCATTTATAGAGCTGTGTAAGGACAGGCAACGACGTTAATTGCAGTCTCTCACCAATGGAGCGAGTATTTGTATAGTGGGCAAGTGTAACTGTTGTTACTGTTACTACACATATTATTCTAAAGATTATTAGTACTATTACTTTTGTATCTTAGTCAATGTAATAGAAATTTATTAGGGATCTGGTGACAGCTACTTTAAAATAATTGTTGTCATTTGCTTACATGTGTATTTATTAGGATGTAACATTTAGCATGTGTCAATGTTGTGATGGATAATGTTCCCCTACAGTGTTTGACCAACAGTGAATGCTTTGGTGTTTTGTACAATGCATTATTTGATCTTAAATTCCCTTCCATAAACAGTGCTTGAAATTTGTTTTGCTTTTCTCTTACAAATAATTAACAGTGGTACTCAGAAGACACATTAAAAGTAGCTCCCACACTACTTCGGAACTTGGTTAAAAACTATACATTTAAAATATCTTTCATTTCAAGGTTCTTCTGAAGCACATTTTATAGTCTTACTCTGCTCTGACACCTGAAATTCCAATTGATTACTATTTCCAGAGCAGCTGAGTTAACAAGGCTGTTTTATTCATTCATTCTTCAATAAAACATGCAGTACTAACTGCCTGTAAAATGTATTTTGTATACATAAACCCCCAAAGCTCTGCATGACACAATTGTCGCTGAAAAACGTCCAGACTAAAGTAGTGTGCAAACCTTCTTGAAAGGCTATGCAGCTAAGAAGCAGAAGGGATCATTTTTCCAAGGTTTAGCTGCTTTCTTAAAACTGGTTTTAGTTGTAACAAGCTTAAAATTTTCTTAGAAAAATACCACAAGGAATTGACAGAGTTTTAATATATTTTCTTAAAATACGTTGGATGAGTGCTGTTGCCAGGTAAGAAAATTCCCCAAATCCTTCTTTAACCAAGGTAGCTTTATATTAGATCGTTTTTATTTCATTAGGTAATTTTTATTTCACCAAGCCATAATATTACCAATAATTTTGACATCCAAAAAGCAGTTTGAAGTATTGCACAACTACTTTAAATCTTTTCATGCAGGGTAAGTTACCTTTTCAGCACTGGCGACAGCCCCCAGTGACATGGCAGCTAGTGAAGCAGTCTGTTCAGACCTGTGTTCTGTTGTTGACTGAGGTGTCACTGAAAACAGGCATGGCAAATTATTCAAAATATGACTGCACTAGGATCCCAACTCTCATTATTCTTCAAGCATTTTCCCTGTGGTATACTCCAGTCTTTATGCATCTGCATAATTTCTTTTTTGCCTCATTTTCTCAAGAAATCCATTAAAAAGAGAATCATGAATCTGCACAGGTAGAGAAATCAGTTTGACTGCACCTATATTTTGGGGTTTAGTGTCTTTATTACCCTTAAAGCCTTAGCGTGGGAAAGAGCCTTTGCCAAAGTGGACAGAATGAAAATTTGATAATGCACTTTTTGTCTCTTTAGCAGCTGAATGTTCAAGAAGAACCATTCATTCTCAGCATATGATGAAGGAAAATAGCATTTGGTAAGAAAAATGTTTTGGTTTCAAGCCTCCAAATGTCATTTATATTCTATAAGAGAAAGTGGAAGGGAGGAGCTTGTAAAGGAAACTGAGATATCTCTTCATAGTGGGTCGGCACTGGAATTCACAACACTATGGATAGGAACAATTGCTGATTGATTCTGCCTGTTATGGACTGGTCATTTTTATAGATACAGTTCTTAATTTCTTCCTGTTGCTATAAACAGAAACATTTTGTTAACAAGTGGCATCCTGTCTTACAATATTTGCAATGCAGATGTTTTTCACTGTGAGTTTCTTGTGGAGTGTAACGGAAGATTGAATTTAATTCAGTGCCTACTGATTTAATAATGACCAGATCAGGCCCATAACTTAATGATCCTTTTTTTTTTTTGCAAACGTGCTGCTTACAAGTGGCAAAGACCTTGGCTTGAAATCAAACAATACAAGCCCAATAAAAAACCAAGGAAGATAGAAAGCAGAACGTTTGGAGAGTACAGCACTTATCAGCTATTTCACTCAGAAAATAGACAGACCACGTGGGAGCTGAGGGTCCTTTGGTGATACAGAAGTAAGTGTACTCTGTTAGCTTCCTAAGTCAATACAGCAGTAGCAGATAAGTGATGCTTTGTACCAACACAATAAACCTAACAGCACTTCTCTCCCACGTTGAAAAAAAACCACCAAGCTTTTAGAAGTAAGAGTACAGGTTTGCAGTATAAGTATGTCCTTAAAAAGGACTTTCACTTCCTCAACTGTGTTACAATTTACGTGTTGTCACATCCTTGGAAAACCTTGCTATGCCAGAAGTCATCTGTTGCGTAGGCAAAGCTTGATATCAGGCTTTGCATTCCCAATGTTAGCCTAAATAGAAAATGCAAACTATTAAGGAAATTAAACCAGCACTTTAGACAGCGTATCCATGGTACAGTTAATAATTTAATGTTTCCAATTATTTATATTTTTCAAATTATTCACTGGATAGCTTTTCCTTTCTGATGATAAACTAGCAGAATAACAGATTTGTGTTTCTAGTAATTATGCATGAAAGCATCTGAATAAATTAGCAATATTTCAGTACATACAGTGATGAAAATGCTAGAAATCTTGTGTTCTAGAATGTTTCACTGTTGGAGAAATTTTAGATCTGCAAGAAACAGGTGTAACTTTTTCTGATTGAAGTTTGGTTTCCTAATTAAAATATATAATTCAGGAAAACCCCAATAAAATATTTACCACATTGCTTATAAATGTTATATGTTCACCCTGTTCACCAATCCTTACAGATATTGAGGTCTTTACTACAAGTGTAGTTGTTTTCTTTTTAGCCCAAATTGATGATTGGGTTATGATTTTGCATCATAGAATAGTGAAAAAGTAAAGTCCATCTAGATAGCCTGATTGATTTATTTAGAAAGAAATTTGGCCAGTGAATATAAGGGATTGTGTTTTAACTGTTCTTGTTATTTTGGACATAATTTGATAGCTTTTTTGGTTTTTTTATATATAGTATTAATTTTCAAGTTAGGTGTCAATTCTAAATTTAACAGTAATGTATTTTCAGGTTTTTAATTACTAAATCAGACTGTGTTTTAAAGTCTTCAAATACCTATTTACATAGTGAAATATAGAGGCACTGTTATTACTGATAGAACTATTAAGGAAAAGTGCTGCTGAAACAGAATGAAGAATGAAAACCAGAGAGATACTAAAAGCATTCAGATAGCAAACTTATATTCTTGCAACTTCTTTTAATGCAATTATTTATATTGTAACCTCATGGAAATTTAAAGGGAAGAACGCCGTTTTATCTTCTCATAGATAGCTAATACAGATGTCCAAAACTTTAATACGTAGGAGTGGTTTTTTGGGGTTGTCCCAGGAGTATAGCTGATAGCTTGGTTTTGTGTCTAAATTGTTTGCTATTATTGTTTCTTTCACATTCTTAGGACAGCTAACAGAGAAGGATGTTTGGCTTTCCATGTGACAGATTGATCTGTCCTAAGCTTTATCACTGAAATGATCTGTTTTAGTATCTGTCCACAGTCTACTTCAGGTATTCCCTTTGTTCTAGTAGAAATTCTCTTCTGTGCCATAGCCCAGGTTAGCTTCGTTTGTATGTATACAATAAAGAACTCATTTGTCAAATGAACATTATTAAAAGTCAAATAGACGTTTGAACAGAATTCAGTGTATATTTTATGCTGGCAGTGTGAAACCATCAAATAATGGTAGTGAAATAGCAAAAGATGAAAAAATAACATTTATTTTAAGAATGCTGTAAGCAGTCCTGTAGTTACACCACTTTGGGGTATTTGAGTAATTTAAACTTCTTCTGAAGCTGGAAAAAGGAAAAGAAGTAGTTACTGCATTGACAGTTTTCTTCTTCAGGTAGGTGTCTTCATTTGTTCTCCTTTATGGCTCATGAACAAGCAGTAATGGAATCCTACAGATACACACTTGAATCCATTTAATACAGGAGCTTTACCCCAGTGATTTTTCTAGGTCCCTCTTTTAAGAGGTGAACCTCTGGAACTGTTAGCCTGGAGGGGACTAAAAGCTCTTAAACATCAGAAAACAAGAATTTATATTTTATATGTACTTACATGTATTTTGCATACACACACACACATGTATAAATATATAAGGTAAAACTACAGGAGACAGAAGAGGAGTAGAATCCAAGGCACACCATCTCTCCTGTACATCCTGTTGGCTAGCTTAGCAGCCTATTTTTTTTCACACATTGGAAACGGGGCCTAAGTGCCTAAAGGAAGAGGATATGCCTCTGAGAAGCTTGTGAGAGGTGATTCATGTTGCTGCACACTCAGTGTAACCATTAGCAGCAGGGGAACAAAAACTGGTGCTGAGTGGTCAAGATTTTCCAGAGTGGCCACAGTTTGGGGTTCTGCTTTCAAAGTAGCTTAAAGGGGCTTCATTTTCAGAAGTTGTTGAACACCTTTCAGAAAATTACACTGGTTTTCTTTTTAAGGTGAATTGAACAAAATGTAGAAAAAACAATTTTCTCTATGAAAAGGTGTATGTCTGGTATACACTTGAAAGAAAATATAAATACTTGTAGGAACTTCGGAACTGCCCCAGTCTTTGTTCTCTCTGTCGTTTCCTAAATTGAGATCTCTGTAACACCATCTATTCAGAATATCCTTCCTCTTCTCCATCTTATTTAACCATCCCTAATCCAGACCACTTGTTTGCATCACCTTCATATTGTGATCAAGTTTGATTACTTCACATTGATAAGCAAAGGTAGAATTCCTAGGAAACAAGTCATGCATAAAATCAAATCCTGAATATTTACCACCAAACAGATTAATTATTAAGGTTATAGTTGTTGTTAATCTTTCATTCAGTTTTTCCCTTTTGCTGTTTGCCCCTCCCTGTTTAATTTTTCAGCATACTAAAAAGGTTCTGTGGTACCCCAGAGGAACTCTCCGATTCCAATTTCTGGTAATGACCAAGGAGATCTTATTTTGAGACGATAGTCTCAAAAAAAACTTGCAGAAACAGTGCTTGAACTTCTCTGACAGGATAGTAAAATGTCACTGAAAATAGCTCTGCTAACATATTCTTCATTTGTCAGAAATGCTACATGTGCAGAAAGAGCTGGGATGCTGAATTTGTGATACTGATATAGATGCTGTTTAACGAGCCCGTGAGGTTTCTATTACAATAGCTTATGGTACCTCTGCTCCGATTTCTCCTCCCTACAGCTCCACACACACTCCAGTATGCTTGAACAGGACTCAGATGAGTTTAGGGTGTGCATTCAGCAGATTGTGATAATTTGTTTATATTATTAATCATATGTGAAGACCCTTATTTTCAAGCACATAAAGAAATATATTCTAGTACTTGTAATTTTTAACACAGAAAAAAAATAGCTGGCATACGCCTGGTTTCATAACTTATCTGTAAATACAAAAAAAAAAAGCTCTGAATTTGAGTTTGCAAGGAACAGATGTCTTTCAGCAAGCTTGAGTGTAAATTCAGCAGGATTTCCAATTTAATCCAGGAAATGATGACACGGAAATTTATTGCAAGCAGAGAAATAACTCGTTCTTCATCACAGTTATGCGGACTATGCCTTTTCCACAAAGCAGGTGAAGGTGTTTTATCTCCTAGGTTTCCAGGGAGACAATCACAATCCAGTAGGGGTTACTGTTGTTCTTAATAAAGCTCTCTAGATTTTGTAGTTTTAGCAATTTTTCTGATCAAAATCACAGAGATAGCAGATAGGATTTGATAAATGACACTGAGTAACGTGAATTGAAGTGACCTCTTTCAAACACACACAGATAATGCAGTGGTGCACCAGCTTAGTGTAGATGGTACTAGTGCTTCCACCAGCTAGAATCATTGTAACTGGCAGGAAAAGACTCAAAACTGAGTATTAGTAACTGTAGAGAGCTATACAAACTATGCTTAGCATTTAGCAGATTTGATACAGAAATAGGCTATCCAGAATGTTTCGGGTATAGGAGTGAAGCACCATGTCCACCCTAGTAACTCTAATTTTTTTCTATATGAGTTGTTTACTAATTCACAGAAATCTGTATGTCTGCCCTGTGGTTTAGAAGGAAAACTGAAACATACAAGAACTGGTTAATGTAAATCAAATTAATAGACAGAAATCTTATCTCTCAAAATGAAAGTAGTTACTGACATTATTGGTGAGAATTAAAGAAATATTGGTCACAGAAATATATTTGCCTCACATATTTCTTTATTGTTACATGTTCAAGAGTGAAATCACATACATTTGCAGAGGCAATACTCAGTACAAGATCAATGGATAATACATCAGTGCTACTGAGGATCCTCACAGTCTTATTTTCCATTATTCTGCCGTTTGAAGGGGAGAAGCAGAAAAGGGAAAACCTTCAGCAGAACAAACTGTTTAAGAAAGGAAAGTGGTAGAGTCAAAAATCTCCTGTAACCACCGTTCTTTTTGCACTTACTGAAGAAAGATGTGGCAGCAATAGTGATGCTGAAGTAGAAGACAGTATGTCTCTTTCAGAAGTTTAACGTTATTTAGGTTTATTCAGGGTGTTGTATGGTTGGAGCCCGAGCTAATTCATGCATTAACGTTTAATCTAGGTCACCATAAAGTACCAGTGCCAATGTGCTATATGTTTTCTTCCCATAGTTTTTACACAGCACTCGGCCTTCCAGTAATGCATGAAGCGCTTGTTCTCTCCTTCCCTCCCGAGGGAAGTGTGCACACTGGCTGAGGAATACTGTATGCACTGTCTTGCCTCATGTTGCTGAGAGAAGTCATAAGCAAAGTAAAGCACCTTGCACTTAAAGGCGGATTTGCTTTATGATATTCCTTAATTCCAGGATGAGTAAATTCCTTTGGAAAGCCTGCTGCTTGGAGAAAGTTTTGTCTCCCATGCAATAAGCCTTTTATCTGCCTTAGAAGAAAATATTAGGTACATTTTTCTCCTCTTTAGTTTAGTGTTAGATGTTCATCTTTCCAAAAGAATATAATAAATACTCTTAAAATTGTCTTTCACATCAGGAAATAGGTCAGCTGTGCATAAATTTCATACGATGATGGAACCCACAGGAAAATTATTGCTTAGAAACAATGAAAAAAATTAGTAAAGATCCTACTAATTAAATAAGTTTTTAAAATTTATCACAGTAAATAAAATCCCTCCACAAGCATCCTGCAAAGCTCTCAAATGTGAACATCATAATACCCTGTGGACTCTCCTTTCTCTCTTCTCCCCTATCTCCTCCTCTCTCCCGTCTGCCTTCACTTTTGTCTCCTCTTTTCTCTCTCTCCTCTCCTGCAGTCTGTGTTGTTCTGCCTGAGCAGTGTTCCACCATCCAGCTAAAAGGACATGAATTTCATCCTTTTATCTTCTTGGACAAACAATATTTGCACCTCAGGATTGGTTTTAATGTCTTGTCTGCATCAGCCAAAATGTAGCACACGCTGATCTGAGCTTTGCAGTTAAGTGCATGAAGAATACAAGGTAAACTGGAGATGTGCATGCAACTTAGTCATCTTGTGAATTGCTCTCACTACTTTTAAAAGATGAGGGAAAATATCCCCATACCTTTTTGCTCTTCATATCTTCAACTCATAATGACACAAAGAATAAAATACTTTTCATGCATTTTCAATTTATGCATGTACATGCATATATATATTTACATACATACACATTTATATAATATATTTTTAAATTCTTGCATATTTGATATGTATGAAAACACGTTACCTATCTCAAACCACGCAATTCTTGCTGGAAACTTAATATTTCAGTTTTATCTCATGTGCAGGCTTTTATAAATAATGCTAATTGAAAGCTACTTATATTTTCACTTTTTTAGATAAAAGAAATAGAGTCTACTAGTTTAGAACTAATTATTGCAGTAAGTTTTGCAATAAATGCTTTTGATAACAAGAATGGTTGTAAAGGTTAGCATGGCAAATTTTAGCATCTATTAAGTCTTCTGAGTAGCTTTAGAATTCTGTAACTTGTAAAACAATTAGGCAGAAGCCTATCCTGTGTGAATAGTTTAGCACAAAATACTCCCTTGCCTTCACTTTGTTTTTATTGCTCCTTCAGCATGAGGATGCTGCCAATATTTTGACTTTTTTTCTCCTTAAAATCTGCATATCTCTGTCTCTGACGGTATGCATTCAGAAAAAAAGAGCAAGGGACTGGGATATTCTTGAATTTTCTGTCAAAACACCGACAGGATAATTACCAAGAGATGATACAATTTGTCAACGGGAGAGTGGGTGTTTATGCATTGTGAGAGAGTGTCAGCATGGCAAGTACATTGTGCAGGTGTCACATCCTGCTTCTCCAACTTGAAAGGGTCTCCATCTTCAAATGCAGTAGTGGAGTCAGGGCACTTCTGTGAAAGATGGCGTAAGATCCAGTGTTGCTTTTGCCCTGGATTGCCCATTTGCTGGGCTCTAAAGGAGAGAGGCCCCCACATTACACCAACACCTCGCAGGTCCAAGAGCCATGGTAGTGAAGGAGGTTGTGTGGGACATCGTGCAATGACGAGGACTAGACCTCCACCCTTATTCCAAAATAACAAAAATGCATGACCTCCAGAGTGAGCTGGGGCACCTCAATCAGGTGAACAGGAACTTCAGAGGTATTTCCTCAAGCTTTGTGGCTAAATTGTTCTTGGCAGAAATAATTTAGATTTGCTTGGGGAGGCAAAGCTTTAGCAGTGACAGGAAAAATGTTCTAGGGTGTAATTTGTGCTCATCACTCAGGGAGCTTTCTTTAGCCCATCAGTTGCCAGTTTCTTGGTGGCACAAAGTAGTAACAGAGAGGACTGGCTTTGAAAAAGGGAGGGAAAAGGCAGTACTTACCCTGATTCATTTGAAACTTTATTTTTGCTAATGGATATTACAAAGCAGAACTTGAGAACAGTGCAAAACTGAGGAGTTTGTGGAGGTCAGATCATGACTTTATGACTTTTCAATAAAGTATTGTAAAGTAGGAATAGGTAAGTGTTCTGCCTACATTAGGAACAGTGTTTTTGGAAGCATGCTGTCAGATAATCATAGAATTGTTAAGGTTGGAAAAGACTCCCAAGGTCATTAAGTCCAGCTTCTGACAAAACACCACCATGCTAAACCAAACGAGTGAGTGCCATGTCCAGTCATTTCTTGAACACTTCCAGAGATAGTGACTCCACCACTTCCCTGGGTAGTCCATTCCAGTGCTTGACAACCCATGCAGTGAAGAAATTCTTCCTAATGTCCAGCCTAAATCTGCTCTGGTACATCTTAAGGCCTTTTCCTCTAGTCCTGCCACTGGTTGTCTGGGAGAAAGACTGACCCCCACCAGGCTACCCTGTCCTTACAGGTGGTTATACAGAATGATAAGGTCTCCCATGAGCCTCTTTTTCTCTGGGCTAAACTCCCCCAAGTCCCTCAGCTGCTTCTCATAGGATGACTCCAGACCCTTCACCAGCTCCATTGCCCTTCTCTGGACTCACTCCAACACCTCAATGCCCTTCTGGTAGTAAAGGGGCTCAAAACTGAACACATCATCCAAGGTGTGGCCTCACCAATGCCGAGTACAGGCAGACAATCCCTGCCCTGGTCCTGCTGGCCACACTACTGCTGATACAGGCCAGGATGCCACTGCCTTCTTGGCCACCCGGGCATTTCTTTTGTTGTGAACTTTTTGGAGTAGGGAGTAGCTCTGTTCTGTATTTCCACATTCTCTGGCACACTGGGACACTATTCTCTGTCAGGAGCATCCAAATGCTACTGCAAATAAATCATGGTACTGCTGTGCAGACAAATACGCTGCACTTTCTTTGTTAGTTCCCCAATAACACTTACTGCTTTAAGACCAGCAGCGCTTCTGGAATGGTGTAAAAAATCCCCCAAATGCCTGAGCCTTCTCCTTCAGTACTTACCATGGAGTAAATAGAACCTTCTAGGCAAAAAGTACTTGGCATTATAAGAGGACTCTGCCAGGAAAGAGATTTTTAAATGAGGAAAGTTGAGACAGGCCTAAGAATTCTCCTTGAAATAGCTAAATACTGCATGCTAAACTGGGGGAAAGTCTCCAGTTTGATGCAGAGATTCCCGAGTTGGCTTTAAATGCATTGCTTTGTGTACAAGAATACTAGCTGTGGCAGTACAGAACTCTTTGCAAGAGAATTTACTCTGCCAGAGAGACTGCCTCTTTCAAGAGCAGCAGCAACAACAGCAGAAAGAGACCTTATTTTTTTCCATAACAATTCTTCTAAAAAATATTTTAAAACTAGCACAGGACAGATCTCTAGTACAAAAATAATTCCAAAAGGACATCCTATTTAGTGAATGAGAATGAGATTGTGAAAAGACTGCAGTGAAAGAGGATGAAATCATCCCAGATGATTTAGATTGTACTAGAAGCAGGTTTTCTGCTGGAATCCATGCTGCTTGAATATCATCAGTCCCTGCCCAAAGCTCCTTGTCAAAGCCCAGCCCAGCCATGCCATCTTTCCTGGGGACAGCCAGGTGTGCTCAGTCCCTCAACACAGCACCTGTGCTCATAGCAAATTCCTTGTGGTGGAGGACAGCAGTGAACCCTATCGTGAGCTTTCTTTTAATAAATAAATTGATTAAAAAATCTGTGCAAGGGACTTTGCAGAAACCTCTGAGGGATGCTCAGGCCCAGTCAGTTGTAAGGACTGGCTAGTTTGCTTTGAAGTATTTGTATCAAAGGTAAACACTGCACTGCTTCTCTTTCATTTATTTTCTTTCACATGCTTCCAAATGCGCTAATTTTAAGCAAATAAGTCTGTTAGCTGTAACAAATATTTATCCTCTGCTGGAACTGAGCTCTTTTGAGTACACAGCAGCACTTGTAAGCAGGCATTTGAGCAAGGCAGGTGCGCAGCTGCTCCATTCCTCCCCTTTTTTTCCAGCTGGCTGCCTTATATTACCCTTCTCAAAAGAGCTGAACTTCCCAAGGTCTGAGTTTGTGTATGCAGTTGTAATTAATCAGCTTCAGTGGGAGTTGCACATGTAGTAACTGAAAGTATCTGAGAACTCAGAAGATGTATACAATACTTCAAGCAGGTGATTTCTCTGAGCTAACTGTTCATGTTCCTGGCCTGCAAAATAAGCTTGTCCTGAACTTCTGAGCAACTCGTTCACAAAGTAATGCATTGTTTTTACAAGTAAAAGAGTCTTAACACACTGCAGCAGGAGATAGAGGATTGTTTTCCCAAGCATTTTGTGTCTTGTGAATTTTGACTCTGCTCTGAAGGAAAACAAGTAGACATGCTTTCTTTGAACACTGCACCTCTGGTATCTTGAAATAGCTCAAGTACATTCTGCTTATGATCATGTTGCATCAATGATACTTTTTAATTCATAAGCGGGGAGAAAGTCTTGGAGAGAGCAGGTGATTGACTTACATCTGTTCTGTGAGGAGAGATCGTGATTTGTCTCATTACTTTTCTGACTCATCACTAGGAAAGGTGTTTAATACAATGAGCTGCTAAACCCAATTGTTAGTACTTTATTAGTAAAATGAGACTAGTACACTCCTCTCATAGTGTGATTTATGTCAGATTTTTAGACTTTTATATCACTCAAAGGCCCCAGTAAGTCCTAAGGCTCATCTTGCACTCCAGCTAAACATCCTTAAAAATTCCATCACCAAGATGAATATGATTTGCTCATCAAATTATGACACAAATTTGCTTTCCATATATGTTTCAAATTTACATGCCAGATATATGTAATTATACATACACATACATTTTTAGGAAAGACTGAAATAACTCTAGGACATTGTGACTTAGAGAACATCTAATGCAGTTTGGGGGCGGTTTTACCTGTTGGCTCAGGAAACAGGCAAACTGTAATTCAAGCAACTATGACCCTCTGCTTGCCAAGTTGTTCCCTTGGATAATTCCTTCCTGTGATGTGAGTCTTGCCCCAAGTTTTCTCCTACAGACACATCTTTTTTTGCTTGTCTTTTGAAGGAAGAAGCTGAATACTAAAGCAGGAGAGCTGTGGCACAGGATCCTGTACAGCAGGGGCGAAGAGATGAATGACTGGAGAATGTTTGCAGGTTTTTAAGGTTAGGAAGACATCAGCTTCCTAAATGTCTGAAGCCAAATGACTGCCTGGTCTATATGCATATCTGCCAGTTAAAACCATGAAGTGAGGTAGTGATTGTACTGTGAGGGTGAATAATCACAGACTGGCTCCAAGACTTGTCCCTTCTGGAAGTGTCTTCAGGTATGAATTTCTCTTCTTCTTCGTCATGCAGAGAGGGAAGCATTTGACTAAGTCCAATAGCTCCAGTGAGCTGCTATATCATACGGTCAACAGTATGTGGATTTTGGTAAGGGAGAGTCTCACTTAGGACTGTCCCAATGTTCCTGTAGCGCATATTTGTACTTTATTGCTCTGCACTGTCAGAGTAGTCTCTCACAGCATTCTCAGAGCAGAAGTCTGGAACAAATAGCAATCTCAGTTCCAAAATACCATACAAAACCCTTTTTTAAGTGGTGAAATAGGTGATGGACAGGAGTCATTGGTTCACTTCATTCTAGTTGTACCAGCTATGGAAAAAATTGATTTTATGCGTGATGGCACAGATGCTTTTAAACCAGTGACAACCTAGGTATCATGAATCACAGAATATGCTGAGTTGGAAGGGACTCACAAGGATCATCAAGTCCATCTCCTGGCCCTGCACAGGACCATCCCCAAGAATCACATGCTGTGCCTGAGAGTATTGTCCAAAGGCTTCTTCAGCTCTGTCAGGCTTGATGCTGTGACCACTTCCCTGGGGAGCCTGTTCCAGTGCTCATCCGCCCTCTGGGTGAAGAACCTTTTTCTAATATCTAACCTAAACCTCCCATGACACAACTTCTGGCTGTTCCTCCTGTCACTGG